>CM060612.1:11010745-11440745 GCA_030578255.1 Tiaroga cobitis
GCACGAGTCCAATCAAAGCTGCGAGCTTATCCATCAAATCTTCATTAAAGGTATAGGATATAATTTTAGCAAAAGCAAGCTAGCTTTGAAAGCATGAGATCTCACCCTTCCTCACCCGTCTCCAAAGCCACGCCTTCTCCAAAACACATGAACGCACACAGCAAATACAATAATAATGAACGTAAACAACTTACAGAGCTCTTACTTGTACCACCTGACTGCTGCAGATTCATTTCTGTGTTGATAGTGTTGCCATTGAAACACATAAATATGAGTCACGAACCGCTCTGAGTAAAAAAACACAGGTTTACTTCTCTTCCAAATCACAGTAGTTACGGAGAACAGTGACTTGTCACTCCCGTAAATAACCAAACTGTGTGTGAACGTAACCGTATTAAGGACTCAAATACAGGACTGACAACCGTATTCTGCTTTAAATTGATATCGCACATTTTTTCTTTAATACTAGAATTTGAGTTCTGCAGTTTTTAGCCTTTCTCGATGGCTGTGTCTGCTTGTCTCTCTGCACGCAAAGGAGCGCATGAATATTGCAGATGATCAGGCTTCTTTGTTTTTCTTCTGGCTGAAAGCAAATCACTTGCAATCTGGCTGAGAATGCTTTCTGAGGTCAGATACACATTGAGATGCATTTGGAGTATCTGTTATCCAGCCGTGTGTAAAGATAAACACGAATTTAAACCGTAATTTTATCTTCTCTTGCCCTGACAAGCGCTGTGAGCCAGTCTCATTTCTGCATGTGTGTGTGTGTCAGTGCTTGACTAAGAATGAAACCATTTGGAAAGCACCAGTCTTTTATTTGAACCTGTCCAGTGGACAAGCATGACTTCATCATTACCTCACAGTTCCCCATTAACGCTTATCAGAAACATATGAGCTCCACATGCTGACTGCGTTCTGCCATGGAAACTTTTCATTTTGTTTTGAGGATGTGTGGAGTGTGTGCGAGTGCTGGTGGTGGTGTTTTTATTGTGCAAGTTACTCTGTTTCTTTGGTCTTGCCGCTCCATACGAGTCTAATTTCGGGTTTGTTTTATCCTGGTTTTCTTTCTCACCATTTGCATGCGGCACGGCGAACGAAAAGTTGCAGCTGAGAGCACTTTTGTATGTAAATGTGTTTTGCGCTGATAATCCTTTGATTTAAATTGGGGATATGCCAACTACGTATTTTCAAAAGTTGACCAGTTAGTTGTAGATTATCTGAATAATTTGACTAATCTGACAAACCGTCGACCCACTTTTTGAGCGTAAATAGTTGTAGTTCATGAAGGCTTTGGAATACAGACCTTTGGTTGGTCTCTTTTTATTTTATTTTAAAGAAGACATTCAGTAGATTATTGCTAGTTGTTATTTGCTATTAGCCTATTTGTTAGTAAATGAGGCCGATGCTGTTTCGGTGAATTAACTAAATCATTCAGGTGATTCAAAGCCATTACTTGCGAGTTTGAGTCTTTTTGACTGATTCATCATTACAGCAGCCATCTCTCTACAATCATTCATTTGTGAATTGTCCTAAGGCCAAAAGCAGTCTGTTTTTCCACCAGCTTTTTAAGGTCAAGTACATGGGTTGTAGTCGACACATGTAAATGTCCTTGCTCTTGATGTCGTTAACCTAAGAAATACCTTTTTAAGAGAGGAATGCCTCTTATTATCATTTGAAGACCCCTTAAACGAGAGTTTTACAACCTAAAGTCCATTGGAGAAGAACATCTGCATTGACGTTCCAGATTCCGGTCGTTTACCAGTCAAAAACTAGATTTATAAACCCACAAAATGGCGCACAGCTGCATAATGTGGTCTTCGACATATCCACATATTGTTCTGTGGGGTTATGTGATTATAGATGAACGAGCTAAATGACAGAGAGCAACATGAGCAAATCTTGTAATATAATTGGATGAGCCGGTGTGGCATAACAAGACAGCATCATTGTCAGGAATTGTGTCTCTGTGGGATAAGGGTCAGAATAATCTCTTTATACATGTGTGGGTGGAAACAGGCCCCATAGAGATGGTTCTCACAGACTGTAACACAACTCTATACCAGCACAGGAAGTGAGAGGAGGACAGACCCCATGAGATCGCTTTGGATGTGACACTAAGGACCCTTTTCACAGACTTTGAATGGGCTTATGTCTTGCCCAAGAGATCTTTTCCATGTCCTCTTACAACGTCCTTCTGTTTAGAGGAGATGCGACAAGTTTCCAGTCAAGTTATGTTTCTGTCCTCGGAAAAAGTGAAGCAACAATTTCATGACCAGTCAGAATTGGAGTGTTTAATTTGGAGTTATGTGGAGCGTTTATTTTTTGGATCCTGTACTGTATCTGTTAAATGAAAGTCATCGGGTGCAACCAATCTGTAGAAACATGAAAAACAAAACATGAAAAAAAAAAACCCCCACTAACCAAACAAGTCACCTTTTATGACAAGGCAAGTTTAGTTCAGGTTGTAAAATGTCAATTGGTACATTCCAAAAGCGTATGATAGTTATGAATTCACTTTTTAACTTGGGAAAAAAAGTTACGTTAAAATATCTTATTTAAAAATAAGTTCAATAAGAACAAATTGGTGTAGTACAATTTTTACTCACAATTCTCACGCAATTGAATTTCAAAATTAATTATAAATAAATAGAGCTGCACGATTCTGGGTAAATTGGGAATCGGTTTTTGTTTTATTTCAAATAGAGATCACGATTCTCCCATGATTCTGGACGACAACTAAACAAAATTACATGTAATTTAAAGGTTCTGTCAAAAAAAAATGTTAATTGCTGCAGTTTATTTAAAAGTGTTTCATTAATTTGATTGAGTTATTTAAAAAAAAAACAATCGGTTTGAAAGAATGATTCAATGATTCACCCATAAATCCTTCACTTGTTTTACTGGATGAATCAGCACTTTTAAACGAATCTCTTGAATGAATGATTCAATGACAAATACATTTATCAGTCATTTGTCGCCACCTACTGGTGTAACAATGTAATGGATACAAACGTTATTTGAAGCGCCAATTTACTTTCACAAGGTGATTTGCTCTATTTTGGTCACTACCATAGACGTAAGTGTTTATTTCCGAACTACAAACTTACTTTTATCCCAGTACTTCTGTGATCATTTGACAAATGAAACAGAAATAATGATACTATCTACTGTGTGGTTGAAAAACCTGTTTCATACTTCTGCTCTCTCTGGCTCAGCAGTGCCAACACAGATCTGAATGTTCGCTGTGATTTTGTCAAAGGTTTAAAAGACTCAGGCGAATCATTGTCATTAAAGAAAGATTAGTATTTTCTTGTAAAATGTACCTCGAAAAATCATTTTTACGGTGTACCTTTACTTGGTTATACCACATGACAATTTTAGAGTCTTTAAATTTAAACTTTTGTTGAAAATGGTGTCCAAGTTTTTCAAAAACCAATGTCAATACAAAGAGTGCATTTCTCAGAACTTGGTACAAATATTTCGTCTTCGTTGTTTCATCCATTAGCCTTTGGTGAACAAACTAAAACCATAGCAAGCGTAGCATAGTGATATCTGATTAAGACACACTCTTTAGATTAGCAAAAACAAGATCACGAGAAAGCCCTTCATTTTTGATAAAGGGACTGTACTTTTTCTCTACAATTTCTACAGGACCTATTATAGTGGTGGAAATTGCGGATATTGACCCTAGTTGGGCTGCTGTACAGCCAAAACAAACTTTGTTCAATTATTTTCCTTTATCACTGTAAAGCTGCTTTGAAACAATCTGTATTGTAAAAAGCGCTATATAAATAAAGGTGACTTGACATTTTATATTTTTATACCACAGATGCAGAAAATCCCACTATTTATCTATGAAATTTGCATAGCGTTTGGTAGATATACATGTCTAAAAGATGGAAATTCTCTACATTTTGAACTGGAACTCCATTTTCCCTTGAAATTCCCTCCCTGGTTTTATTCCCCTGAGCCACCCTTCACACACACACACACACACACACACACACATTTCCAGGCCTGATTATAGATGCTGTAACTTTTTGTTCTTGTCTGGTTTTTGGTTTTAAGTTTCTGGACTGTGTGAATGAAAATGCGCAGGCTCCTCTCCTCGGTCGATTCCTCCTCTAGAGTGGCACTCGGGGTTCCTCCGGTCCAGCCGAATTCCTGCTAGCTGAGAATCCATTTGCATTGATATTAGCAGTCCTTCGCCATGGTTACAAGGTCGTACCCTGTGAGAAAAAAAAAACGAGACCGAGATGCCAAGAGCTGACTCAAATGAGTTTGAGACGAAACCGTTTGATGTCCCAGCCAATTTTTTGCATGCTGGATCTGAGAATCCAGACGTCTTACGCCAGAGTTTCAAATCAGACTAACTAAGATAAATTAAATGGTTATTAAAATTTAACTTTAATTACAAAGAGATTGCATGCGCTTACAAACAAGGCCATTTTCATGGCTATGGCTAATAACGTTTTGTAACAGTTTTAATTTGCTGGTGGTATTGGGTGGGATGTACTGTAGCTGTGGTTGTTTGACAGCTGCGAGCTCAAACAACTCAGATGTAGTTTGTGTGGGTAATATTTGTAATATTTGTTTGGTGGTGGGGTGGGGGGGGGGGGGGGGGGGGGGGGGCTTTGGGGGTGTGTGTTTTTGTCTTGGGAACACAGTAAAAATGTTCCAGGTCAGGAGTTTAATGGGGCCAATCACTGTCATTTTACATCTGTTGAGAGCGGCACAATCACTCCCAGATGTGGCCGTCACATCTGTCTTTCTTTCTGCATCAATATCTGGTCTAAAATACTGTCATTGCATCAAATCAGCATATTAGAATGATTTCTGAAGGATCATGTGACACTGAAGTAATGATGCTGAAAATTCAGCTTTGATACATTTTAAAATGTTCAAATAGAACACAGTTTATTGTAATATTGTAATAAATTTCACAATATTATTGTTTTTACTGTATTTTTTGTTCAGATAAATGCACCCTTGCTGAGCAGAAACTTTTGCACGGTAGCGTTAAATAACTTATGATGGTTGCATCAAAACAGAAGTAGCTTCATTTGGACTGGATGGCATTCAAACACAGGCCTTTTCCACAGGATCCGAAGTTGGATCTTTGTGATCTTTTTCTTTAATAAGACAAACATAAACATGTCAAGACTGAATGTAGCTCCATACAGTGGTTTTGCATCGCTTCCAGTGGACGACAGGCCTTTGTTGCAGTTTAAAAGCAGCGCTTTGTATCCATAAAATTCCCAGGGGGTACGTTTGTCCGACATTAAAACATTCCACCTTTCTGAATGCCCTGAAAACAAAGACGTCCAACCACTCTTTTCTTCATTGATAGATCGTAGGCACTTGTTTAATTTAACGTGTCAGATTCCGAGCGCTTCGCTTCTCGGTAAGAGCCTCGGATCTGGTCAACGAGTCCTGAGATTTTAAATCACAGCCAGTTTGGAGGAAGTGGGTCTGAGTTCTCATGGTTGAGTTTGATTTTACGGCCCCCGGACCTCAAACCGGTCAGATTAAAGTGTAGTAGAGCATTTAGCCAAGCTCTTTTCTGAAGACATCCTCAAAGCCTCGTGTCTTTTTGACAACGTAATTGAAGGTGTGAATCGTGAAGCTAATCCTTGACTCGGCTCAATTTGTCATTCAACGTTTGGAATTCGGATAATCAACTTTTTGACCCTCTCTCTTACGGTTGAGTACACAAACCTGAGCGCATATGTGCTGATGAAGATATATACATTCTGGCAGTCTTACATCCCTCCCTCCGGCCAAAACAGCTCAGCTTTCCCAGGAATGCACCAACAGCATCTTCAGGTGTGGAATTAGCCTGGAGTTATACACATGTATATGTTGTGTGTTTGTATATGAATGTTTCATCTGGATCAGTGAAGGTGTTATTTTTACAGCTACTTTTTAGAGTATTGCAATTGCAAAACAGCATTTAATTCAGGTTTTTTTCATGGTGCGTACTGCCCTGTAATGTACTTTCATAAAAAAGGATTGTAAAACTTCACACACAATTAATATCCTGTTACAAAAGAAAATATTGTTTATTAAGCTTGTCTGTTTATATGCGTATGTTGTGACCCTCTGACCGTGACTTTGAGGGTGGTGTATGGCTTCCTGCCCACAAAGGAAATGTGCTCTATTGCACTGATTGTGTAAAAAGAAAAAATAACCTAAATATAACGACTCATCTGCCTGGGCGGACACACCCTACCCATAGTTCCTGTTGTCGAGTGTCGCATCACAGCTCTGTATTCTCAAACAGGGTCCAAAATGGACTTTTTGCCACACCTGCCGATAGTGAGTGAAATGAGAAAGTATAACGCAACTTTGTTTTGCCCTTTTTTATTAAAAATGTTGCCATGACAATTAAATTATTTCGCTTTTTTCTTGCTTACTGGTGACAAACAGCCTAGTATAGGGGCTTTTGCACTGGAGGAACCTTTCCATAGTTCCTGCAACTATTGGT
This sequence comes from Tiaroga cobitis, assembly GCA_030578255.1. Lineage (NCBI taxonomy): Eukaryota > Metazoa > Chordata > Actinopteri > Cypriniformes > Leuciscidae > Tiaroga > Tiaroga cobitis. The sequence goes on from CM060612.1 coordinate 11,017,233, forward strand.
GGAAGTACCCACTTTTCGACATGTTTGCGCTACAGGAACTGGGAATGATTTTGGTAACAGGAATGCCTTTCGGGAAACTAAATTAGCTCCTAGAGTAGGGTTTAATCCAGCACAATAGAGAGGCGAACTGGTTCCCTCGACAAAAACCAAATAGGATTTTTTAGTGCCACAATGTAGGGTTGTGCCAATGGACGGTGATGGCTGACCGACATCACGATGGAGAGCCACCATCTTGATGCCACACCCCCCACCCAGACACTCAGTCTTAGTCTCTAAACTTTGCAGGGATTGTTCTGTAAATTAAATTGAGAATATAACTAATGCATATGCATGCTATTTTAAATACTGTAGTCTATGCCAGAGACGTGACACGTCACACGCCCATTTCACACACACTCCGTGTGCAGTGCGCAACTGATCCGTGGCTGTACCACACACACATTTACCCACTAGTGGAATTTCAAATCCAGAAGTTATCAGCAACTTTTATTTAAAAAAGTTTTGTCAGCATTGCGATTCTCTTTGTACACATATACACTCTTTAATAGACGTATTACCGTTTAAACACAATTTAAACAACATATTATTCAATGCATTACTTCTATAAAGATTATATATTAAGTTGCTCAAGCAAGTGGTCAAATATTTAACCATGTACTTATATTAAAATCGCAAACATTTTCAATTTAAACTTAAAATTGACAAAAACAGCAGACTCATACCTTTTCTTTTGCATAATTTAAATATTTATCCAATAAATCTTGCATGTCACAAATAACTTGTTTTTCCATCTCCAAAGTCATGTCATCCTTCCCTCAGCTCGCTTTCTGATTTGGGTATTGTGACACCTCAGGAAAATCTTATAAGATAATCTGTAGAACCATCAAGATATTTGGGACTTTACCTAGGATTGTCAGAAAGGGAGAATTGTGCCCAAAATCGGCCCGATTATCTTGTAGTGTGTGGGTGCCTTAGTTACAAAATTACACTAGCAGGTGGCAACCAGTGAGTTACTTGCACTTGGCTATTGTTAATTTTCACAAACAATGCATTAGTGTTTTATCTGAAAGGTTCATATGATGAACCCAAACACTTAACATGTGTTTCTGTTGTGTGTCATGTACAAAACTAAAAATACCTCGCATTTACTTGGTCACATTTTTGGTATAAATGCTTCCTGCAAGGGTAAACGTATAACATTAAAATGAATCCTGAAGAATCATTTGGAGTTCTTCAAATATGTCTAGATTTAACCAGGAATGCTGGATCTACTGGGAGATCTTTTAAAGTTTCTATTGACTAATGATGGGAATCTGAGCAAGGAATGGCAGTTCACAAGTTCATTCTCTTCAACCTGATAATGATTGTGTATATTACAGTGGGTATTTATGGATGCGTTAGGACCGATAGGATCGAGTTTACTACTGTGTGTTGAAATAAGAGTGCCAAAGCCTTCTGAAGGTGGATGGACGTTCATGCTAAATTTAAATGCATGGAATTCCCTTCTATTACTGGAGCTTCTCTATGTACAGCAGGGATCGTGTTCCTCGGAGACACTAGCTGCCCTGTTCAAATATATGATACACACGGCCAGCTTTGATTTGGCTTAACATGACATAAACGATCTGCATGCAACACAAACTCAACAAACAAACGCACTGGTATTTGAACACAGTCCTTTGGTTTCAGGCACTGTGTCCAAGTTCATGGAGAAGAAGCGCGGCTATTTTTATCCAGCTTGTAGCATCCTGTCATAATGGGTGAAGTTACTAGTTGTAACAGCAGAGTTTGGCCCGTGGTCACGTTGCAGTTTGTGTATTCACTTCATTATGTGTGGGTTTTTTTATTATAAATTGGTCATTTAAAAAAAATTAGCATCATACAATATAGCCTACCCATCAGATTGATTATGGGTGAGGCTAGTCAAGCTAATGGAGAAGGATATTGCAGTTGGTTCTCGCATCGTTTACAGGGCAGGGCCCACACTCTTCAGCTGCGGTTAACACTTGCGTAATGCTGTCCTAATTTTGCTACAGTGTTGCTAAACTGGACATAACACTGAAAGATTTAAGAGCAAATGGAGGGCAATGTTCTTGAATAATGACTGAGGTCTAAATGTACACTCTTTTCCACCAGCTCTTTACCACTTAAAGGCTGTTTCCTGGATGTGGCGATTTAGTCAAGGATGAGGCAGCGGTTTACTCTTAAAAATGACCCTGAAAGTAAGTGGCACAGCAGGTTCTGTCTGCCCGAGGTTGTATTTTCTTGACATTTATGGTGGTAGATCTCCCTCATTACCTTTAACAGTGTTTAACCTGCATGCTGTTTCTGTGATCATATTCTTCTGTAATATGAAACACCAGCATCAAGTTTGTAATGTGTTAAAAATCACAGAAAAAGAGGAATAACAACTCTAGTTTCACTCTCGCTCAAGACCGTTGTTACCGGCCAACAAACCCCAAAGGCTTTTGGTTTCGAGCCACAATCTCAATGTGACTCTTTTAGTTCTTGAACCGACCAGCATCAATCAAACTCTGTCATGGGTCGCCATGCTCGTTTAGCTTTGTATTTTGACAGCAAGCCCACATTGACCCCCTCCCTGAGTAAAGCTGATATCATTGTGTAAAGAGTCTCCTACTGTTGTTTGTCTTAAGCACTTAAACCTTTTTGACTCTTGTGCTTTTGAATTTGTGAAAAATTAGGCTTTTTGGAGATCAAGAATCAAGATCTTGTGGTTGTGTTTAGGATAGTAATGTTGCTGCACCTCTTGAACTTTGTTTCTTTGAGTTTGCAGCATATTGTTGTATTGTTCTTCATAATGGCTTCAGAAGACTTGAAATGTTTTTTTTGTCACATATAGAACAGTCATATCAACTACTTTTATTACAGTAGCTTTAGACTTTTAAAAATGTTTTAAAGTCAATTTTAAGGCATTTTGTAATCTTTTGCTTGTGAGGGCACCTCACGGGTCTTTTTTAAAGAGGTTTGACTCTACGTGTGTATATTTTGAAAAATGTTACCTCAGAAAATAACAAATGCTCGCATAGACGGCGCTGTGCTTGCATGTCCCTTCAGTGTTTTCCTGACAGTGAGACGCACACGGTTCACTGTGAGATAGTCGAGCCCTGCAGGTCTCAGGCTTATCAAAGCACAGCTTCAAACTCGTATCACAGTTTCCACTGAGGATGTATGGCTGCGAAAACAGATATCAGTGTTGGAAAAGCTACTTTGAAGCCGTGGAAGCTAACTTTAGCTAAAAGCTAGCAGAATGCTCTTAATTTAAATACCATTAAAGCTAGTCTACACTAGAAACTACTAATATGAAGTATTTTTTTAAAACTGTTTATTTAAATTAACCTTCTGAATGAACATTCTCTAAAACTAAATTAATTCCCCAATATTTAGATGAGTTTAAGAGCATGTTAAAAGAACAAGATGGCATGTTTAATATAGCGATGCAGCATTTTGTTGTGCTACACCACTACTCAATGGGTATTTGTTGAAGCAGCTATTATATAGCTACTAGCCTATTGTGAAACCAACTGACATATGCTACTGAAATATTTAGTAACAGCTACTTGTTACTTTTAGCCAGTGGTGGACGGAGTACACAAATCAAGTAGCCTACTTGAGTAAAAGTACAGATACCCCAATAAAATATTACTCAAGTAAGGAGACAGAGTGATGGAAGCCAATCAGTGTGGGGATAATTAGGAGGCCATGATGATGCTAGGGGCCAATGGGCAAATTTAGCCAGGATGCCAGGGTTACATCCTGGGATTTTTAATGAGCACAGAGAGTCTCGGTTTAAGGTCTCATCTGAAGAACGGTGCTTTTTAGCAGTATAGTGTCTAGGGATGCTCATTTCGGTTATTTTTCCCGACCGACAACCGCCGCTCGTAAATCGATTATTAACCGTTAACTGATAAGATTATAACGTTAATATTGAATTGGCATTAAATAAAAATAAAATGCGTATCTGTGACCCGTTAAAAATAAAAACAATTGTATTTATTTATCAAAGGGTTTATTTTAATGTGCAAAGTGCAATCATAAAGAACAGATCAACCACAGAACCTGGATTCAGATCAAATTTTGTGACAACAGAGGAAAAACAGAATAAAATAATACAAAAAAAAACCATGAAATATGCCTACACTTAATATATATATTTTTACACTTAGATAATTAACAAATTAACATGACAAAAAGAAAACAGTGAATCCGTTTGAACGAAACGGATTAAAAGCCGGCATTTTTTTCCGTTAGACTAAGATTTTTCGTTAAATAAAAATAGCAGCCCTACCTCAATCCACACCGTGTCTAATTTTTATTTAAAAAAAGCAACATGTCAACGTGATTTGGGGTTAGTCTGGAGCGCAGCCTGTTGACGGTTAGACCCGCGGCAGAAAACACCCTCTCCGATGGCACAGATGTCCCGGGAATACACAGGTAACGTCTCGCTAGAGTGGCCAGCTTCGGGAAGCGCCTTTCATTTGCTTTCCACCAGTCAAGAGGATTAATATCCAGAGATGGAGGATTGTCTCTCATGTAGATGTCAACCTCTTCTGGATAATCAGTGGCTTGACGAGGGGCGCTGTAGTCATCTCCCAGGAGCATCATCATGGCGTTACTTTGGCTGCGGTCTTTATCTCCAGCTTGGGTAGCAGACACTGCTGTCTCATCTTCCGCATTGGCCATTTCCATAGCAGCACACATTTCAATAAGTTTTGCTTTTGTGGCTTCTTTCTCCGTTTGTGCAAAAAACGGGAGATGTTTATGGCGAGGGTCCAGGACAGAGGCGATCAGCGCAGGTTTGGCCACCAGATCATCCTTGTCAACCTGTGACGAACATATAACCCCCCAATTAATACAAAACAACGACAATAATAGTAATGATAATAATAATAGCCTAATAATAATAATAACTACCTGCATGCGGCCACTTAAGGACTGCCGAACTTTTGCCTTGAACTCCGTCACTCTGTGGCCGTCATCCTCGGCTCTCATCAGGTGTGTGTTCAGCAGGCTAAAGGTGATGGGGTAAATGTTGGAAATTGAAACGTTCTTTTCTGATGACATTATGGTGGTTGCACATTTTAAAGTTTCCAACACGGGTGCAATCTCCTCCATTATTTGCCAGTGTTCGTCTCGTATCTCCAGGGTTCTGGCATCTTGCAGCCTTGTAACCGTTCGGTCAGACAGAACAGCTGTAACAGCCCACCTTTGTTCGAGAAGTCTTCCGAACATGTCACACACCGAGTTCCATCTTGTTTTACAAGACTGAATGAGCTGGTGTTTCGGAAGTTTCATTTGTGATTGTTTATCTTCCAGTGCCTTGCATGCAGGGGTGCTGTGGTTAAAATGCCTAACCAGGCGCCCAGCTGCAACGATGACCCGATGCACGAACACATTAAATCCATCATTTACAGCTAGCTGTAGTGTATGAGCAAAACACGGAACCGACTCCCAGTTCACCCGTTCTGGAGAGTTTGCAGCCACGATGTTGCGTGCATTGTCATGAACACATGCAGACACTTTCCCATTAAGTCCCCATGTCTCCACCGCATCAATTAGTTTAGCTGCAAGGTTCTCAGCTGTGTGTCTGCTAGGCATACTCTGTGTTAGAAGGACAGCTGAATTAACTTGCCAGTCCTCATCGATGTAGTGACACGTTATTGTTATATAGCTCTCCGTTGTGAGTGCCGTCCAGCAGTCAGTCGTAAGGGCCACGCACTTTGTGCTTTCGAGTTGTGATTTAAGCGATTTTTTTCTCTCCTCAAAACGGGCTTCAATTCTACGGGTAATAGTGCATCTTGATGGGATTTCGTAATTGGGCTCAATATAGCCCAGTAGCTCTTGAAAACCTTCACCACAGACGACACTTATGGGCAAAGTGTCTTTTACAACCATTGTACAGATTCTCTGCGTTATCTCCTCAGATCGCCGTGCATCGCATCTTCTCCCTGACAACATGGCGGGCAAAGTTTGTTGCCCTTCATCACTCGATGCTTGTGGATGTTTGCTTCTCAAATGATACTGCATCGTACTCGTACTACTGCTGTATTTTAAAACAGCGCAGCATATTTTACAGGTAACCTCGTCTTCGCCCTTTCTGTTGAAATGGTCCCACACAGTGCTTCTTTTCGATCGCTTCATTTTGCTTGCTCGGTAAAAAAATGTCTGCAGGCACGTGTGTGGTTGCGCGTGTCGATGCGCCCCGTGAGTTAATACATAGTTTTAACTATATAGTAAAACCTATATAGTTTTGTTTTTTAAACCATGCAGCAAAAAAAAAAAAAAAAAAAAAAAAAGCTTAAAAAAACGTTTTAAACCGTTTAACTGATAGTATTAATCGGTCAAAATTTTTACTATCGGTTAACGGTTAAACGGTCAAAATGAGCATCCCTAATAGTGTCCACTGTCCACATCACAATACTGGGGCGTTAGGACCCACACAGACCACAGGGGTAAGCGCCCCCTGCTGGCCTCACTAACACCTCTTCCAGCAGTAACCTGGTTTTCCCAGGAGGTCTCCCATCCAGCTACTGACCAGGCTCAACCCTGCCTAGCTTCAGTGGAGCTTTGGAACGAAGTGTAGTAAAGGTTTCCCTACAGTAACAAAATAAAAAATATTTTTTCTGTCCAGCACTGCTTTTGGCTCTCTAAGACTGCTGTAAACCTATGTGTCTGTTTTGTGTTTATGTTGTGCGTGTGTGTCCGAATGACAGCGATGCAGGAGCAGGAAAGCATTGCGTTTCCTCTTCCTATTCTCGATTAAGTGGACAGGAAGTGCTCTTTTTCTTTTTGACAGATGGTTACAAAGCTGACACAACAGGCTTTGAAAAAAGACAATGTTGATGTTGTCACTTTCTTTCCTTGAATTTGTCTTTTGTCAGTGGATATATGTAGGTCACCCCATATGATCTTATTATGCAGTCATTGTGATGGATCTATTCAGGAAGGAAGAGGAAAACAGTGACCCTGTGATGTCACAAGATGGGTCTCCTTGATGACGGCAGTGCACCGGATGGATCTGGTCCATGGCCTGTGTCACACAATCCTCACAGAATTGACAAGGACAATTTTTCAGTATTAATAAGAATCATCGTTTTCCTCCATGGAACAGTCGGAAGAGTCAGAGTTGTAGTAATCGGATGTCTTCTTAAATGGTGCTTGCTTGGCTCTTGTGTATCATCAGCCAAGAGTGGCATTTCACAACATGCTGACAAGCAAGATCACATTTGCCTCTGAATTTGAGGGGTATGTGGTCAGTCATTAAGATTACAGTAGTAATAAAAGCAGGAAAAACAAAAAGGAGAATATGAAGGTTTCATGAAAACAGATTTTTGCTACAGCCATCCATTTATAATGGACTTTTTTTTTACTTTTTGACGCGTTGAGACCCTTGAAGTCTGTCCCATTCCGTTGTGTTCCATCCAGCTGTTTTGGAACTTCTGTTCCACTTCTAATAGGAAAAGGGGTGTCCATTCCTGGTCCTGGAGGGCCCATATTCTGCAGATATTAGCTTTTCCCAACCTACCCAGCCAGCATTGCATGGTGGGGCCAATGTAGGCACAATATGGGCTTGAGGTATTTGAGGACTACATGGGTTTGTCAAGTCAAGTCAAGTCACCTTTATTTATATAGCGCTTTTTACAATACAGATTGTATCAAAGCGCTTCACAGTGATAACATGAAAACAATATAACAAAGTTTGTTTCTAAAAGATATTGCGTCAACGTCCACCTTAAGTAAGGCAGATCAATAATATTATTGAATATTAAATGTCCCCAACTAAGCAAGCCAAAAGCCAAGGCAACAGTGGCAAGGAACCAAAACTCCATCAGGGACAGAATGGAGAAAAAAAACCTTGGGAGAAACCAGACTCAGTCGGAGGGCCAGTTCTCCTCTGGCCAACGAAGGAACAGTGCATGTTTGTCTGGAGACGTTTGTCCATGGTTTCCATATTGTCCCTATCTGAATTAGCCACAGTATGGGCCATACATGTGTTTTTCCATGGCTTCCATGTTGGCTGAAATGGAACCCATGCCTCAAGCCCATACTCGCCGCGTTTCCACTGTCGGGCCGAAAGCGGGCGTGCTAGAGTGTGCCAGGGCCAGTTGTGTTTCCACTGTCACTTCCGGGGCTGGATCGGAACTCGCCGGGGCTTCCTCGGGACCAACGGCCAGGGTTTTCTGGCCCGATGAATACCTTGGTCTAAAGCGGGCCAGCTCGGGCTTGAGGAGTGGTTACGAACAGAGGCAGGGTTTACCTGAGTCTGGAGACGGCAGCGCCAGATGATTCTGTCACCATTAAAGGGGTCCTGACATGATTTTTTTGTTTTGTTTTATTATGTTCCCTTAGGTGCAATTATAGTATTAATATAGTTTTTTGTACAAAAAACTTAATTTTTTTTTTTGTGATTTATTACCTTTTCCTACCCTGTTTCTCCCCCTCTGATTCAAAGAGTCTGTTTTGGAGGTGTTTCCCCTTTAAGAGTTCAGTGTTAACGCCCATTGTTATGATTGGCTAACGTCAGTGCTGCTTATGCATAAATTATTAATGTTTAGGGCTGTCGCGATAACCGCAATATTGTAGTACCGCGCTTCTGACAAGTAAACCGCAGAGGATTGCACGTAACCGCAACAACCGCGATATTCACGTTTTTTATAAGGCTATACCCTTCTTGTTTTGAACTTCATGCATGTGTATTGAATGTTGAACAAGTTCATAATGATAAAAAGACTGTTTATCTTGGTAATGTGTAGCCTACAGAGGCTTCACACAGACAGTGAATGAGAGAGATCGGCAGAGCGCGTGCGATTACCTGCGTCTGTCTTTGAAGTCGTGAAAAGTTTGCCGTGTCAAAGGAAAGCGAAATATTTGTCGTATCATCCTTTTAACGTTCACGTCACGGGTATTTCCCATAAATGCGCGGTTTATCTTGGTGATGTGTAGCCCATAAATGCAGCAGCAGTGCTGGTCAGCATCCCACAGCGCGAGGAAGCCGCGGGGAAATAAAATCAGCAAGTCACGCATTGAATAAATGCCATATTGGTCTCTAATTTAAGTGAAGCATCAGCTTCAGCGTTACCCATGCGACGCATTGCTGCTCAGCTGAGCCTTGAAAAGTGGAACTCAAAGTTAAAAATAATTAACACCTTGTTTCATTACATCTCTTTTAATGAATCTGCTTTTTTGAATGTGTTCGTTGAATGAACGGTTTAATGACTCACCCTGTGACTCACTCAAAGTCCGCTGTCATAACAATATGCGCGCTGAGTGAAAGCCTTTCAATGCGCTGTTTAGTTTCGGTTACATTGGTTACTGAAAATGTCCTCGTTTTTGTCCACATCGTAAACTTTATTTATATAGCAACAAATACATATAAATGAAATAAATAAATGGCGGTAATACCGCATATCGCGCTATTGAGCCATTGAGGAATTTCCATAACCGCGACAGCCCTATTAATGTTAATCATTTTGTATCCCATGTACACAATGCTCCGCCACGTGAAACTTCGGTCTTCCGATCTTTTACCATCGTGTCAATTCTCAATTGATTTTGATCAATATGCGCGAGGGAGGGAGAGAGAGAGGGAGAGCGAGAGCAAGACACTTTGAAGGTGCGCGCGCGCGGCCGGGGCGCGCTCTCTCTCTCTCTCTCTCTCTCTCTCTCTCTCTCTCTCTCTCTCTCTCTCTCTCTCTCTCTCTCTCTCTCTCTCTCTCTCTCTCTCTCTCTCTCTCTCTCTCTCTCCTCTCCTCTCTCTCTCTCTCTCTCTCTCTCTCTCTCTCTCTCAGTAACATGCGCCCTGTCACACTCATCTACATCACTCACCGAACAAATAAGGCTTTGGCGGGCTTCGAGCCATCGAGCGAAATGAGGCGTAGTTGTCTTGCGCTGGAGGCGGTCATATGCAAACGACTGGTACGTCACTTTGTACCGTGACGTCACTAAATCCAAAGGATCTAGAACGAGCTGTATTTAGAGCTTGATTAAATAAGTGCTTCGTTTATAATGGGGAGGACGTCTTAAGCTATGAAACTTGCTGGAAGTTTTCATAGTACATAGATCTCTTATATACCAAAAGATCAAGGCAAATTCGGTTTCACATGTCATGACCCCTTTAAAGACTTTTAAAATAATTCCCCTCAACTCACTTTCATGTTTGAATGGCTTCTGTTTGTGATCCGATGTGGATTCTGATCACCGTATAAGGTAGAAATTTGTATACGCGATGCAAAAGACTAGCACGCTAACCATTACCATAGTAAACATGGTAAATGTGAACTTGAAGAAATCATAAAGGCTATCACAATCATGTTTTTATTTTCTCTGTCAGTAGCCTACGTAACGTCTCTTTACCGGACTATCATAAAATAAAGCAACTTTTTTTTCGGGAGATTCCTCTGTTTCTCTGACTGAAAACATAACTAGCCTACTGGGAGAGAGTGCTAAAGCTAAAGTGCTAAAGTTTTTTTGATAAAACTTCCATTTGTTGGTGAAATGATGTGTTTGTGACGTTGCTCCAGAGAGGCGTGTTACGGGTGTGTTTTAGTGAATCGCTGTGGAGCTTCTGGCCCGACAGTGGAAACGCAGCAGATTTTTTGGGCCCGGTGCTACATGCCGGGCTATTGGCCCGGCATGGCCCATTTAAAGGCCTGGCTCGCACTGTCCCAACATTGGAAAAGCGGCTATTGAGCCTACAATGGCCCCACCATGCAATGTTGGATGAATACTGGCCTGGAAGTTTCTAGCAATCTTGAAGAGAAGCTCCATTTGATGGCAACTGAAACAACATACTATTGGTTATTTTCAAAGTTATCTGGAATGCAACACAAGGTCGCAAGTTGAAACTTTAAACTATAACAATACAGCATTTTCTAAACTGAACTAGTGTCTGACTCTGATATAAATTCATCCAATCATGAACCGAGTATCCAGCGCAATTATACAGGGCTTCCTTAAGACCAATTCGTCGGCTAGTTGTAGAGACTGACATACAAACAACATTAAAAGCTTGAACTTTAAAACAAAAGATTGACAGTAAGGAAGAAATGAGCCTGAAAGTGCATGAAAAGGTCGCAGCCGCTTCCCCCGCCCGTCCATCTGTGTGTTTGGGTGTGTGCAGTCATCACGCCTCACAGGACATATGTGTTTCAGATCAGCTGCTCTGTCAGTGCTAGATGAACCTTAACCCTCCCATCTCCACGTCCATGTCCATAAGATACAAATCCTGTTACATGGGGGTGTGACTGCAGATCACTGAAGAGATTAGCAATTTGGTGATTCATACCAACATATAAACACATTTTATACAGATAGTTGACAGGACAAATACAAATGTTATTGTTTGCTCACCCTCGTTCAAAACCTGCATGGTGTTTTTATTTTTTATTTCTGTGGATCATAAGATAGTTTTTGTGTAAGGAACAACTGGAATATCAGATTGAAATGTTCTCCTGTTGTATTCCATGGAAAAAAAATACAACATACAGGTTTGGGAAAAACATGAGGATGAGTGAATAATGACAAATTTGTCTTTTTTTTTGATGAACAGATTTAACATCATTACTGCTTTTGTAGTGGTCTCAGAAACACCCATTTTTCTCTTTGGAATGGGTCTGTTTCATTAGAACTTCATAAATTCAAAATATAAATCAGTTATTCAAGCTAGTTAGGAAACACCCTTTGATGCAGTGACGGGCTGTTTTACATAAACCACATGCTGTTCGTTTAGAAATCTCGACCGTAAGGTCACCATCCCATCTGCTCCAACTATGAGATTGAAATGACCTTGTGTCTCTTCTCCGCTGAGTGTTTATATGATTTGTGCTTTGGCTATGTTCGCTACACACAGTGTTCCTCCTCAACATTGAGCTGATCGTTCCCGGGGGATTCTGAGTCACTACATCAGATAACCGTCAGGCGAGTTAAAAGCAGGTTTTCCTCTGGTACACCGGCAGTGTTTCATTGGGTCAGCATTGGACCATTAAACCCTGTTTCCCAAGCACTGTCTGCAAACAAAGCACACTAGTTAATGTAAAGCAGTCAATATTTATGCTTTTTTTTTAAATGAGTAGTTTTTCTTTTTTTGATCTTGTGTAAAAAAAAAAGTTTTATTGTGAGACAAAGTTATTCATGCTTTGATATAAGATTTTGGTCCATAAACTCTAGCATGAACACAAATGAAACTATAAGGCACATGTCACACTAAGTAATTAAGACAATAATTAGGACCATATTCTCATTATGTCATGAAAGCAAGGTGTGTGAATGAAATTCAGTTTGTTTTTGGGCAGAGAGGCTTGTATTGGCTGCTACGTAACTGGAAAGAGATTCGTCTTCATTCAAAAGTGCACAAGTGAAGCACCTTAGTAATCACTGGCCTGAATGTGTTCATATTTTTAGGGGTTGTCAGTCATGCTGTGGTCCTGAGGGGTTTTATCATTTATTGAGGGATTCCCGAGCACCATCTGTTCTGGCGTAGAGCGAGCGCAGGGATACTCACACACTGAGATGGTTTACTGAACGCTCATCTGCCCGTTATTCTGTCAAATATAGCTTGTCAGCCGTTCAAAGTGGACTTCCTCTTCTCTTTGATCACTCTTTTGAGTTCAGACCATATCTGACAACCGCAGCTGGGCAATATCACATGTACACCTCATTTATACCTCATAGGGTTGCATGATATTGGGGAAAAAATGGCAGTACGATATTTTACGATTATATATGTGATATGAAAAAGACAGGAAGTTTCACCAGATGACTTGAATTGCTCTATTTGGAAAGAATGATTAATTGGCTATAGAATGATTGAGATGATTTTGTTGGTGAGTGCTGAGTGCATTTGCAATTTTTTTTATTGAAATTCTTTTAGGGCTGTTAATATTTAAGTTGACTGTTTACAAGAACCAATTCTAACCATAAAGTGAACATAAGTGAAACATAAAGCTTAGAACACAATCTACTTGAGTTTCATAGGCCACGTTCACACTGTTTTTGACCAATTCAAGACTTTAAAATAATAATTGTTAGGATTTTGATTTCAGTGTTATTATTATGGGATTATATAAAGGATCATTATATTATTAAATATATAAAATGTGTTAATTCAAAATCATTTTATTTTACTGTAAAATTACAATACTAAAATTCTTAATTTCTTCATTTTCAAACAGTATGTCATCAAGCTTTGATTTTGACGGGTTGCCAGCAAATAAATAAATGCGGTGTTGGTTTTAGAGTGAAGGAACTGGATGTTAATTTACACGTGTGTATCTCACAGCATTTGAGAACAACTTAATTCACTGTAAAGTAACCAAGACTCGGAAACACAGTATCATGAACTACACGTGTGTAAATGTGCTTCACTCTGAAACCGGTATCATATATATTTGCTTAAATTGTGCTAAGCCATATTGCGATATTGCTTTTATTACGATATATCTTGCAGCTATAATTTTCCAGACTTGTATAGTAATATTGCTCATAATTCATGAAGAACCCCCAACAGCCAATCAGATTGGAACTGTTCATTTTTAGCCTGCGCTTGACATTTTTGTATGCAATAAGCATCAAGCAGTCAGCGAACAGACCGTGGCTAGCGTAATGATGCTGTGGGCTACCAAAGTACTCCCCAAAATCTCTGCACATTCCTCACATAAACTCCATTAATGCTCAGGGTGACAAAAAGAGCCAAACTCAGTAGCGAGAGCCTGTGAAATTCAGAGCCGTCTGACAGAATCACACTAACAATCCAGTGTTGCGTAAGTGTCTCGTTTCCCACAAACGGCGTGGTCTGAGTTCTTTAAAATAGCTGGGAGCTCACTGGTCTGCAATAAAACCCCAAATTTAAATGGGTTCCTTAGCCAAAATATGTCTGGAAGTGTGAAAACAGATGCTAAATGTTTCGGCTGCAACTGGACCGAGACTAGCTTGCTTGCATAAGTTTGCGGAGTGGAATCACCTCGCTTCAGGGGCCACTAGCTGTCTGTAGGACAACACGGCCCAGACACAATTATGTAAGTACGGATGTTATCTAAGTGACCCTGAACCCCATCAGCACGGTGAATGAAGCGTGAACCAATTATTTGCATGTGGCGTAACAGGATTATACTAATTTGAGTTTTCTGAACATTAACTTTTAGATTCAGTTGGTTTCTAACTGTGTAATTATAAAGGTTCTTTATTGGCATTTATGGATGAAGAGTCTTTAACATCCGCAGGAACTTTCTATTGCACAAAAGGTTCTTTATAGTGGAAAAGGGTTCTTTGGATATGTTCTTCATGCTACAAAATGGTTCTTTTAAGAAATGCTCACTGAAAGGTTCTTTGGGGAGACAAAAATGGTTCTTCGGTTGCATTCTTTGGAACCTTTTTTTTTTTTTTTTTTTTTTTGAGTTTAGCATAATCGAACACACAGAGTGAAATGATGCGTGGACTTGCTGCATGTACTACCCGCTGTGTGGTTGACCTAGCTGTGTTTAGACAGATGTGTTGGTACAGACGATAAATATGGTTATCACATGCTGCGGATCTCCCCGAGGGCTCTAGACAGGGTCAATTTGATGGGGTTTTCCCCTCAACTGAGCTCTTTGATGGAGGTCTGTCGGTATGTAAAGGGGGTCTATCATTTTTAGAGCATTTTTAAGACATTCTAAACAGAGTGGAAGGAAAAAGGTCACATTTATTTGCAGGTGCCATTCCATAAATATAGCAACATTTTGTCAAGAATTGAGTAGAATTGGAAAATGTTTTTTGGTGGTGGCAAGTAGTGTTGTCAAAAATATTGATATTTGTACATTCACCTAAAGGATTATTAGGAACACCATACTAATACTGTGTTTGACCCCCTTTCGCCTTCAGAACTGCCTTAATTTTATGTGGCATTGATTCAACAAGGTGCTGAAAGCATTCTTTAGAAATGTTGGCCCATATTGATAGGATAGCATCTTGCAGTTGATGGAGATTTGTGTGATGCACATCCAGGGCACGAAGCTCCCGTTCCACCACATCCCTAAGATGCTCTATTGGGTTGAGATCTGGTGACTGTGGGGGCCATTTTAGTACAGTGAACTCATTGTCATGTTCAAGAAACAAATTTGAAATGATTCGAGCTTTGTGACATGGTGCATTATCCTGCTGGAAGTAGCCATCAGAGGATGGGTACATGGTGGCCATAAAGGGATGGACATGGTCAGAAACAAAGCTCAGGTAGGCCGTGGCATTTAAACGATGCCCAATTGGCACTAAGGGGCCTAAAGTGTGCCAAGAAAACATCCCCCACACCATTACACCACCACCACCAGCCTGCACAGTGGTAACAAGGCATGATGGATCCATGTTCTCATTCTGTTTACGCCAAATTCTGACTCTACCATCTGAATGTCTCAACAGAAATCGAGACTCAGACCAGGCAACATTTTTCCAGTCTTCAACTGTCCAATTTTGGTGAGCTCTTGCAAATTGTAGCCTCTTTTTCCTATTTGTAGTGGAGATGAGTGGTACCCGGTGGGGTCTTCTGCTGTTGTAGCCCATCCGCCTCAAGGTTGTGCGTGTTGTGGCTTCACAAATGCTTTGCTGCATACCTCGGTTGTAACGAGTGGTTATTTCAGTCAAAGTTGCTCTTCTATCAGCTTGAATCAGTCGGCCCATTCTCCTCTGACCTCTAGCATCAACAAGGCATTTTCGCCCACAGGACTGCCGCATACTGGATGTTTTTCCCTTTTCACACCATTCTTTGTAAACCCTAGAAATGGTTGTGTGTGAAAATCCCAGTAACTGAGCAGATTGTGAAATACTCAGACCGGCCCGTCTGGCACCAACAACCATGCCACGCTCAAAATTGCTTAAATCACCTTTCATTCCCAATCTGACATTCAGTTTGGAGTTCAGGAGATTGTCTTGACCAGGACCACACCCCTAAATGCATTGAAGCAACTGCCATGTGATTGGTTGATTAGATAATTGCATTAATGAGAAATTGAACAGGTGTTCCTACTAATCCTTTAGGTGAGTGTATATGTATCGATACTGAAATATCTGAAAAGTCATGTTTATTTCATTTGCCTCTTTTGTTTTCTATTGTATTTATTGCTCTATCGTTTGCAATTTGTTTGTTTGTTCTCATTTTATCACTTTTTTTTGTAAATGTAGTTCAACGATTCAAATAAAGCCTCCCTTTGCTGTGTGTAAGCTATTAAAACAAAATTACCCAAATTATCAAAAAATTATGATATAATAAATTATCTGTATGGCGGTATAGATGGCAGTTTTCTCTGTGGTATCGAAAATGGTAATGGTAAATGGTTGAATATCGATATTTTTCATGGTATCATATCGAAGTTGGAAATTTCAGTATCACGACAACACTAGTGGCAAGTTGTAAAGTAAAGGTGCAGTCACATTTGTTTTGTTGGCAAAAAAGGTCCATTGTCAAATATACTGTATGTTATATATATGTATACTGTACACTAATACTGTATGAAGCAAAGCTCATGCAGAAGTTAGTTTCAAATCAAGCAGCTTTCAGCAAATTTGCGTGACCAACTTGAACTGGTTGCAAAATCTTTCACCCTTGCGTTTAAATTCTGTGTGGATTTCAATTGACATGACTGGATTTCGCCCACAAATATTTGTCAAATAACGGTAAATGCGACTGTGCCTTAGCTTTAGCGGTACTGGCGGTATGAATAACCAATATTAAATAACCATCTGTTATTGTTATTAAAGTACCATTGTCATAAACAATTCGGTCCGCCCATTGAGTCTGTCCAATGTCCACAGTTTGTGTTGCCTGATCAAAGAAAACTGTATAATTGAACAGAATATAGGCTAAATATTTGTTCACACCAAGGACGATAATAGAGATGCACCGATTACAATTTTCTAGGCCGATCTCGATTCCGATTTTTCCTTGAGTTTGACCTGCCGATACCGATTTTAGCCGATTCCGATTTTATTTTTTCAAACCACTTTACAGCTCACACAAATATTTATTTTCTATCTTCTCTTTAATAGAACATTTTGCATAGAACATTTTTTTAACAGATAATCGCTATAAAATTAAATAAAGTGCAGTGTTATGGAAGAACCATTTCCTTTTCACATCCAATATCCAATAAAAAAAAATTGATATATTTAGCAAACTAAACTTCTGTATGAAAACAGGTAATGGCAATAAAATAATATATAAATAACAAATAAAAATTCAATAAATATAGCCTTGCAATATAAAGATATTTATCTCTCTCTCTCACACACACACACTCACAGGCCTATTGCAATCACTTGTTGTATATCAATGGCAAGTTATATTTCTCAAGCAGTTCTTCTCTCATCTGACACATGTCCAGCCAAGCTAAACAGGACAAGTGGAGCATGTGCAGGGAAACAATTAAATAATAATAAAAACAAGTTTAAATGGGTAAATTTTCTATAAATATTTTTGAGTCTTCATTTTCTTTCTGACATAGCCTAGCCTACTTCAGTTCTTGTTAAAACACACCAGACATGCAAATTCTTTGCATTTTGGGCACTTTTTGGATGAAATCATATTTATTTTGTCCATCAAAAATGTGCTTTCACTTAAATTGAGCGCAGCAAAAATAGATTCGGCGCCGAAACCCGCGCTTCACTGTTGCTCCCGCGACGCTCCTGCTCGACGCTCACGCGCTGCTCTGGCTCGCGGTGTGAATGCACTCATTGATTAACATGCACGCCGAACAAAAAAAAAAAACGCGCTGCACCTTGTGGTGTGAAAGGGCCGTAATTCACGAGGTTTCCTACATGTGTGCGCTTCGTGTGCACGTGTGATGCTGATGTTGCGCGATGTTAATCATGCGGCGCCCGAGTGCATTTGACCGGCATAAAATCGGATTATGTCAGACTGACCGGCCGGTCGCCGATCATGGCCGATCACGTGAAAACCGGCCGATTCCGGTCACCAGCCGATCAATCGGTGCATCTCTAGACGATAACTAACGATAACTATTCAGTTTTAATAATAACTCTAATTCTGAGACTAGGGAAGTCCACAGCACAACCATAATGATAACGACAAAGAGGAACTATATCTAAAAAAAGTCTTAAAACCAAGTGTCCTGAAAAGTGAAGCCAAAATATTTTGATCGTCCTCCGGTGGCTGGCTGCGTATAGCTCATAAACCCCGCACTCTCCATGTAATCGAATGGGATGTGAGCTAAACTAAAAAATTGATTTACATTTCAAATAATTTGTTTCCAAAGATCGTTTCTGTCGGTATAGTTATCATCACGCAGATGTTCAAGTGTTCGGTTTCCCAATAAAATTTTTTTTTTTTAAAGTTGATTGTACTGAAATGTGTGTTGGCAGTGCCTGTACACAACCATCATATAATGAAAAAAATCCATCCAGTGTTTTTTTTTAAATCTGCTTATGTTTTCCCCTGCCTCAAATTGAACCATTCGACCGTGTGACGTCACACGGTCGAAAGCCCCTCCCACGATTGTTGATTGACAGCAGCGTTTCAACACAGACCCGCCCTCGCTCGCAAGCGAGCTGTCAATCATACTCCGCGTGGACCGGCACGGTCATTGTTGATATGCTGGAGCTCTGTCTATGAGCAGAATGGCGTCTAAGCGATTGTGGTGTTCTGTTCTTGGGTGTAATAACGAACACAGTCATTTTAATGTTCCTGAATCCGAACCGCTGAAGACGCAGTGGCTGAGTTTGTTTTCGAAGGGAATATTCCCCACGAGCAACGTCAATGCTCTCATGTTTGCGCGAATCATTTCACACACCAGACTGCTTTATAAACGAGGATCAGTATAAAGCTGGTTTTGCTAAGAAGCTGGTTTTAAGTCAAGGCATAGCACTGAGACAGCACTGGTGAAGGTGCTTAATGATATTCTCTTGACTTTGGACAAAGGGGAAAACTCTGTATTGTTGATTCTTGATCTCTGTGCTGCGTTTGATATGGTGGACCACAATATTTTGATGCAGCGTTTGGAATCTTGGGTTGGCCTAAAGGGGATTGTTCTTGAGTGGTTTAAGTCGTATCTTGCAGATAGATCTGTTTCTGTGTGTGTTAATGATTGCATGTCCCAGAAGTCCATGTTACTGTGTGGGGTTCCTCAGGGTTCGATCTTAGCTCCTACATTATTCTCGTTATATATGTTACCTCTCGGCTCTATTTTTCGGAAATACAATATGTTTTTTCATTGCTACGCGGATGACGTACAGATGTATTTTTCGGTAAAACAGCCAAATACGAATACTTTCAGTAACTTATTGGCCTGTATTAAGGAGGTGAAAGATTGGCTGGCAGCTAATTTTTTAAAACTAAATGAAGAGAAAACTGAAGTTATAGTTTTCGGCCCAAATTCCAACTTAGTGTCCGAACGACTAAAAGATACCCCCCTGGCAGTTGCAATCTCTGAAAAGGTAAAAAGCCTTGGTTTTATTTTTGACTCGGAGTTAAAAATGGATAAACAAATAAACTCTGTGGTTAGATCTAGTTTCTTTCACTTAAAACTCTTAGCAAAAACTAAACCATTTTTATCCCAAACAAATCTTGAGAGAGCTATTTCGGCGATCATTTTCTCTAAAATGGATTATTGTAATTCACTTTATGCTGGAATTGATAAAAAAGCTCTGGCACGCTTGCAAAATATACAAAATGCTGCAGCCAGATTGATTAAGTCAGCGAAGAAAACTGACCATGTTACACCTTTATTGAGATCTTTAAATTGGCTGCCAGTCGAGTATAGAGTGCATTACAAGATCATTGTTTTGGTTTTTAAAGCACTACATAATTTGGCACCACCATATCTTTCTAATTTGGTGTCTGTATACATTCCATCCAGGTCTTTGAGATCAGAAAATTTGAATCTCCTTGTGACTGTAAGAACAAATCTGAAACGTAAAGGTGACAGAGCGTTTTCTAGAGTCGGTCCGACACTGTGGAATAATCTCCCGCACTCTATCAGATCAGCAAAGTCGTTGGCCGTGTTTAAGTTGTTGTTAAAAACCTACTTATTAGATGTAGCATGGGGGCAAGTCTGAAGTAGTTATTATTATTTAGTATTATTTCATATTGCTTTGTTTGTATGTATGTAATTGTATGTAAATGTTTTAAATGGTTTTATTTTTTGTTTTGTTTGTGAAGCACCTTGGGCAACGTCAGTTGTATTATGTGTGCTATATAAATAAATAAAAATAAAAAATAAATAAAAAAAGAAGCTGCTCATGAAAAAAGGATCGGTACCAGATATTCGTGTTCCTGCTGAACCTCCAGAAGAACTGAAGTGAGTGTAACTAGGGATGCACGATATTGGATTTTGGCCGATATTCGATATGCCGATATTTTCAAACTAATTTTGACCGATACCGATATATTTGTATTTTTTTTAGTGCAAAAAAAGCTTATTAAAGTTCTCAGGCAAGAGCAGTGAGTGATTTCCTCTGTGTTTTGTTGTTTTATTAACATTAATGGGATAGTTCTCCCAAAAATTTAAATTGTCATCATTTACTCTCAAGTTTCTTTCTTCTGTTGAAAATAAAAGTTATTTGGAAGAATGCGGCTAACCAAACAGTTGCTGTACTCCAGTGACTTCCATAGTATATTTAAGCACAAGAAAGAAATTAATACAGGTTTGGAACAACATTAGAGTGAGTAAATAATGACAGAATTTCTCTTCAGAAGTATCTCTTTAAGGACAAGCGGCAGCATATTATTACTGTCTCTTTAAGAACTGCACGCGACGCGTCTAATATACACGCATTTGACAAGCAGATTTTCGCTGTTTGCTTTCACTTTAGACATAACCAACTTTGTTTATGCAAACCTTGTGTGTATTTGACAGTATCAGCGCAATAAGACTCGAAAGATTAGTCCAGTATGCAGGCGCTGTGACGGGCTTTTAGTTCCTGTGAGCGTCGGGTGTAACGCGCTCAGAAAAGCGGATGTTAGAACAGCGCATCAGCACGTGAATGATATGTTTACCTAGCAGGACTTTGACGCACATGCAAATAATTAACTTTTGTGAATTGCGGTGTCCCGTGAGTGTAACTCTACCTCTGCGTTTACATGTGATGTGAATGTACGTCGCGTTGTACAGTATGTTGAGATGAAGGTGCCAGAATTGAACTGATAGAATGCAAGATACTATGATTTTTCTTCAAAAGCAGATCGTGGAGATATTTTAATCGTCCACGATCAAAAACCGTGAGACGCACACCCCTAGTTGGAAGTTTAAGTTGCTGGCGCTCATGCTTCGTTCGCGGTCGTCACGTGCGCTTAGGAAACACGCCACCCTATCGGCAAGGCTCATCGGCAGAAATATTCATATCGGCCGATGCCGATGATGGTCATTTTAAGCTTTTATCGGCCGATTCCGATGTTGTCCCGATATCATCGTGCATCCCTAAGTGTAACGTTTTATTAAACTTTATATTAATATTTATATTGATCTTTGCAAATCGCTAGCTGCACGCTTCACAATGAATGCGTCTAAGGTTTACACTCAGGGTACATTACGGCATGTTTTCTATGTATGACGTTCTCGATATAATTCATAATCCCACGTTTATACTGAACAACGCATTATGGTTATTGTGTTATTGTGTTCAAACGGTGTACGCACAGAACAGAGAGGCTGGGTGAGCAAAGCTCATTATCATTTAAAGGCATATGCACTGAAACGGCGTGCTGAAAACAGAGCTGTTTTTGACCAGGTAAAATAAGTGTTTTCTTACAATACTAATGAGAATTTTTAATTAAAGTATATTACAAACTTTTAATTTAGACCCTAAAGAATCATATTAGCTTGTACAAAAATGGCATTATATGACCCCTTTAAAAAAACAAAAAACACTGACATGCCAATCAAAATCCACCAGATTTTAACGAGAACTGCAGAACTGTTATAATAAACCGAACGTTATTATGCGTTGGTGTGGGCGAAGCTAATATTGTTAACGTTATTGTTCTTTGCGTGAACAGGCCTTAAGTGAGCAGGATAATTGTTTAACGGAGTGCTAAGCTTGTACACTGAGAGATTACCTCGCTAAATATACGCTAACTAAACAACCAAAAAAACAGGAAGCGTTAACTTGGTTCTAGAATGCGGTTATCATTACCCTGTAATGAAATGGTGTAGACGTTGTGAGATTCATAGAAGAGGAGCGTTAAGCATGTGTGCAGGAGTTATTATTTTTAAGATTCAAAGAGTTTTGCCTGGCCCTACTCTCTATGTTTCTCCATTTATCGACTGAGGGGCTTGTCGGGAGTTGACTCTACGTTTTTTTTTAATCTTTTGGCTCTCGTGTGCATTCCAGAAGAGATAACAAGGTACGTCAGATCAGGGAGGAAGTGCACCTAGCTATTTGGAAGGCTTTGAGAGAAATCTACTGGTAGCTGATATTTTCTTTCTTACTTCCAGCTGCAGCGTTCATCACTTTGGATGATTGTTGTGTGTTTGTTTGTTTATTTCAGGTGATCGAGCAGCGCGAGCGCTTACAGGCGGTGTGATCTCAGGCTCCCAGCAGGTGAGTCTAAATAAAGCTCATTCCCACAGTGAGTCCTTCAATTGAACCTTGACTCGTAGCACGTTTTCATTCAACGCACAGCGAGACGTTCCCTCGGGGTACGGCCATTGCTTGAGTCTGGAGATGCTTTTAGATCCGAATGTTTTCAGAGGCTAAAAGTGAATATGCTGCAATGTTTTGAAATGTTGACTTAGTTCTACATATGCAAATTAGATCATATGCATATGGATGAGCCTATTAAATATGCATTATAATCTGTCCAACACAATCTCACAGCAATTCGTAACTATTTTACATTGTGCTTAATTGCTGACTAATTTGTACGAATTCATACGATCTGTTTAAACCCCAGTGACGGATAAGTTGGCGGTGGTCATGGTCCTTCGTAATGAGTTACTTTTATAAATCGCATGTTTTTTATGCAAAATTGCCACCTCGTAAAAGTTAAATTTTCTCGTGAGATTGGATTGGTCTGTCAAATATAAAAGGTAGTGCTAATTGATAGTGTTTTTGGAAATGAATGGAGATTAAATTATCTTCATTTAAATAAAATAATATATATACCACAAATATGAAAGCAGAAATTTATCCGTCAACTAAATTGTCAGTCAAAGGTCAATGTTTTTTTGGTGTTTGCCTGTTTGCTAACATTACTGTGGTCAAAAAATGCCAATGCCGATAATCTCAAAATGGTAAAATATCGGCTAGTATATTGGTCTATGACTTGTCAATATTGATATAAATAATTTATAAATCTTGTTATTTATTACTTTGAATGTTTTCTGAAAGTTTAGAAGTTGTAAAATATTGTGGAAAGTTGTACAGTTTTTGTAGACATTTGTAACAGCTAACTGGAATGGACATTTATGCTTGTAGTTCCTTTCTTTAAAGGGTTAGTTCACCCAAAAATGAAAATTCTGTCAGTAATTACTCACCCTCATGTCGTTCCAACCCCGTAAGTCTTTCGTTCATCTTCAGAACACAAATGAAGACCTATTTAATGAAATTCGAGAGCTTTCAGTCCCTCCATTGGGAGCAACTCAATTTGTAACTCATTTAAAGTCAAGAACGATAGAAAAGACATCATTAAAGTGATCCATGTGACTGCAGTGGTTTAACCTCAATTTTATGAGCCGACGTGAGTGCTTTGTTTGCGCAAAAAAACATAATTTACAACCATATTTACAAAATAATATTATCCAAAGCATGTTCACGGAACAACTTCCGGTCTCAAATCAAACACAACACGCATGCGTCGCGGTGCTTCCCCTACTGGATTGCAGGTCAATATTTTCGTAAATGGAGTGGTAAATTATGTTTTTTGTGTGCAAACAAAGCACTCGCATCACTTCATAAAAGTGAGGTTAAACCACTGAAGTTGCATGGATTACTTCAATGATGTCTTTCCGTTCTGGACCTTGAATGTGTAAATTGCATTGCTGTCTATGGAGGGACTGAAAGCTCTCAGATTTCATCAAAAATATCTTCATTTGTGTTCTGACGATGAATGAAAGTCTTACGGGTTTGGAACAACATGAGGGCGAGCCAGCCGTTTCCACATTAAGCACATTTTTGTTGTGTTGTCTGTGTTATTGTGCTCATTTTGCATAACTTATCAAACACCTTGTGCATCATACAGCTCCTAAATTCAGTTCTCACGCAAGCTTGCATGACTTTTCAGAGACAGAGGACAACATTTGGCCATAACTGACCGCTTGCTCGATTACTAGAATTATTACATTTTGTGTCAGTTTAAAAATCTGCTGTCAGGACTCAGCTTTGATTACATTAGTCCCAGACCAAGTAAGGCTGTTTTTGTGAAAATGAGCACTTGTGTGGATGGTTGGTCAAGTGGCGTTTGGGGCCTTTTTTTGTTGTTGACTAAATGACATGGATGTAGTCACTAAGACCTGGCGAGACGTTTTGCAGTCCTGGAGCGGGAATCGCTGACGGCTGTAATGACCGCAAACCCAAATCGGGCAGTTTACAAGCTCCCTTCTCTGTCGCAGTCTCTCTCTCTCTGAGCTCTTGTGATTAATTTAACATCTCTGCAGTTCTTCCCGCTCCTTCGGCCGCTGAGAGAGAGAGTGATGACGGCGCGTCCCTGAGCATTAGCGTGCTTTACGGGACTGTTGGGAGAGCCCTCAAAAACGACGTTTAAAACGCTTGGATTACACTTCCTGAGTGATTTCTGGCATCTGGGAAATGTTACTGAAGCACTGTAGATTTATTAGTTAGGTTTGCTGGGCTTTAGTGGCATAAAATATAGGCCTAAATGTAGACAGTTGACTGTTGGTGGTTTTTGAGTGTCCATAGATCTCTTCTCGGGGGTCAATAACTGAATTTGAAGTGTTTCTGATTCTTGGACTCTTGTTACAATGATGTTGCAATTCTGGGGTGTTTGAGGACACAGACTGGGAATGCTGGGAAAACTAACAGAGTTCTGTTCAAAGTAGCCTCCACTCGTGCTAAATGTATGATAAGTTTATTCATGATGCGCATGTTCAGCGCACAAATGATGTCTGGAGGACATACTAAATGTTTTTCGCCTGTTTTAATCGCCTGTTTAAAAAAAAAAATATATTTTTTAGTTTTGATCACTCCGTAATCGCACATGTCTCATCAGCTCAGTATAGTTTTGCTGATGTTGTTGTTTTAATTCAAAGATTTTCCCTCATTTCAAATGATTTTAGGCACCACAAATGATTCATGATTAATAATTGAATACCTTTATTCTTATTTGTCAGCTATAAATATAAAATAAATATTCACACAAAAATGATAAATGCCAAAATATGACCAAAAATCATTAGAGAAATTGATTAATAAATGAAGACCTAAAAAAAAAAGTCTACATGGATAGGTTGTTTAATTTTGCAATTTGATAATAAAAATTACAAAAAATCAAATTAATTACTGAAAACAGACAAGCAAACTGGAAATGCAGTATTACGTTTATTAATCACTAAATTAGAATTAACTATAGATAATAATAGTTATTTATACACACACAAAAAAATACGTTTTTAATGGACGGATTAAAATGTGTTTGTCAGTAATCATTTTTATTTTTTATTTTTGTTTTGTTTCGTGACATTTGGGTCCCCATACAAACCAATATGAGATTTCAGATTATTTACCTCCAAAATTTTCCATTGTTCCTGTATTTTTGGTATTTTTTCTATTTGTAATCTAGATAATCTGAAGTCATTGTATAAAATTCACTTTCATTTTTATTTTTGTTTTAGGATTGTGTGGTTATGATTGTGAAGTCATCTGTGATCAATTCCACACTACAGGCGTTATAATCTGTCGCTGAGGTCTTAGTCTCAGTTTACTTGCTGAATGTGATTTTTGGCTAAACCCGCATAATGCGACGGCTCTAATCAGGGTTACCGGTAAAGTGGATTTGGGCTGTGTTGTTATCATAATCCCATAAATCACAGTTCATTGTAAGCAATGTGGATTTTGATGTGAAAAAGCTCGACGGGGGAGCTGTTGGATGATCCGTTCACCGCTTTGCTCGGATTCTAAAGCCATGACGCATAGTGAGCAATCGTTTGTAGAGTCCAAATGACTCCGTATCTTATCTTTCTCTCTCTGCCTCTGACACAATTTCACATGTTTTATATGTTAATGAAAGGTGAATAACGTCTCGAGAGCAGTCCATCAATTCACAGGAGTTTTACATCTTTGAACGACAAACAAGAAAACAAGGTTTCTGTAAATGTGTCTCATCGGCCGCTCTCTGCGGCTTCATTCTCTGGCTGGACTGCAGAAAACGTCCCAAATGACTCCTCAACCCTACACTTTCCTCCCTAGCCCCTCTCCTCCCTTCTTTTCTGTCTCTTTTGCTCTTTTTCACTGTGCACAAGCATCTACAAACCCCCTCTGAGCACTGATATCCCTCCCCACCTCCGTTATGATGTCATTTGTGCAAGAGTTTGGGAGTTTAAACAGACACTTGCAGGGTATGAGGGTATTTTACCATGCTGCTAAATGCAGTAACTTCACATTATGTCCAAACTGAGCTAAGTTGCGACTTAAATGCGACCTTTGTAGTCATAATTTGGATTTGGAAAGCTCATAACTTACATATTTATATGCACGTATAAAGATGACCTTGAAAGATTTTGGTACGGTAAGATTACAATTTTAGTATTTTTGGCAGCGCTGGAACGTTACGTTATCTAAATGAGCACATACTGTTTTTGTAAAGTTTAGCAATTCTAAGCTAATTATAGTCACCTGAATTCTAACCCGATCCCTAAGAATATATACTTAACAACTGAAGAACGAGCTGGTGTGACGTCAGTCTTAACGAAATCATGCCAAAATGAAGTGTGGAGTTTGTTTCTGGAGTTCAAAACCGCTTGCCAAGCGAAATTGGTCCACGCTGCCTGGTAAACACTTTCGGACTACCTTTGGACCGTGGCGATTATGTAATAGGTGGGTGTTGCTCTTATTTGACGTGGAAATCTTCTCCTGTTCTGTCCGTTGAGGTCAAATGCGAATAAAACTGCACAAGAAGAACGGACACACTCGAGAGCCGCTATATAGTAGAAATTGAGGTTTTAATTCTAATCGAAAGCGACACTGACACTGTTTTCTCATGTTTACTCATGTTTTCAACGCTTGCTTTAAAGCAATCTATTGAATAAAGTGCCCTATAAATAAACACGACGTGACTTTACTGGAGTGCTGAATTGGAGCGTGTGCAAACACATCCATATCGCTATGATCCGATGCTTTCTAAACCACTGTTTTCTCACCACTTTTTTTTTTTTTTTTTTATTACAAGGGAAGTGCGCAGTGCAAATTTACATATTCATCTTCATCGAATGTACCTCACAACATTTCTGAGGCAGCGATAGAGCAAGCTTTGGTGAAAACTAAGGAAATATTACTGCAATGCTAATTTCTTCCTGGAAATTACATCAAAAGTGGAAAAAGTTGGTCAAAAACGCACTCAAACCAACCACGACTTTCAGACGCCATCTTTATTTGAACTGTTGCAGAATGTGGATTGTGGGATATCAAAGGCAGTGAAGGATAAATCTGCTGCCTTCTAAACTCGATCAGATGAAGGCATCTCAGGAGACCGGAAGTGAAGCTAACATTGGATTCGGATGGGCCTTGATGCCTTCCTACCTTGGAATACGTTTTCCGAAGGCAGCACTTTTAAGCTTTCGGACGTAGCCATAGTCATTTAAAGTATACTCCACTAGAATATACACTAGAAAGCTTCATCTTTGTCCAGTGTTTGTGCGGTTTCTCTCCAGAAGTTATCAGTCAAAAAAATGTCTTCGAACTCTTTTAAAGTTCACACCCCCTCACACAAGTGCTTGTCATTGCGTGCGTCTATTGTTGTTTCTCCAGTACTTTGGCCGTTTCATCAAGAAACAGAAAAACAACAACAGTGTTGCCAAATCTCGGACCAACTATTTTGTGCAAAAAACTCATTTAAAATGTCACCATGAAATCACAATTGTAATATTTCAGTATGTATAATAAATTATTTGTCCGTGCACCATCATTTAAAAAAAAAAAAAAAAATCAAAACTTCCCCTCCCTCTTTCAGCGACATCTCTCTTCTTCTCTTAAGACGTGTTTATTGGCGCGAGGGTGGTGCAACCTGTCACTCACATGAGATCCACCAATAGCAAACCACAACCAATTCCCAATGGACAAAATCAAGTCCCATCCTGCATTTTTTTTTTCTTGTTTGAGAAACCTGGTTTCACTCTGATATATGATAGGGAAGAAAAGATTATCACAACTTCCGTTTCCGACTTAATGTAGACAACCAGGCAATCTAGCTTTTGAAACGGAGCCTGTGTCTTACATGGATAGATGATATTGTAAAGCTGTTGATTTCTCTGCTCTGTGGTCTTGTAATGTAATAAGAGCCTGACTGCATAAAAGGACTCACTCCCACTCAATACAGTCTGTCGAGTGACTTCACTGCTCTAGAATGCCGAAAACACAGTTAAAACTCAGACACTCAGTATTGAGGGTGGGATTATTGTGTGTGTGTGATATTATCCAGTTGGGTGTTTTCCTCACAGGCAGCAGCTGAGTTAACCATGATGGCTCATGGATCTGCACTGCACTGTTGCTCTGCTGCATGTAATTGCATGTACAGTATGTTTGCGTCTGTGTCTGTATTTACCGAAGGCAACTTCAAAGGGGCCTTGTGGCAGTAAACCAAAGGTTGTTGCGCACTTACTGGAATCGTTGCTGAAAAAACAGCAAGATTGCGTTTGTCCGAGTAATCTGAAGTGATGGAAGTGATCGATCATGAAAACGTTAATTGCATGACTTGATGTCAAAACATGAATTTTTGAGACAATTAAGGCCCCGATATACTAACGGCGAACTTATTTTTTGTTCTTCGTTTAGGGGTAATGCGAAGTTCAAAACACGTGAGCAGCGATATACTGTTATCTGACGTCGCCCACATTTAGATGAATGTAAATCTGTGCTGCGTGCTTTCCTCTCAATAACAAAATAAACACACAACAAAACTGAGAAAACGGCAAGCATTTTTCCTAATAAAGCATAAGAAAAGCATCTGATCATGGCGATGTGGATGTTTGTTTGCTTGTTTGAAAGTCACGTTTTTATATTTATAGCATTTTAGATTGCTTAAAATCAAGCAGCTTTACCGTAATAAACATGAAAAACAGTGTCAGGGTCTCATTTCATCAGAAGTCCAACTTCATTTTCTACTATAAAGCAGCTCCTCCAGTGTGTTCATGTTTTCACTCACGGACGTCTGATCGCAACGCTCTCGTGAGGAGAAATTAATGAACTGGAAAAGATTTCCACTTGAAAGGTGGAGACTTGGCGCACACTTACTTATTACGTAATCGCCATGGACCAATAGCAGAACAAAGGAGTTTACCAGCCGAAGCAAACTTTTCCGTAACTCCAAACGAAGTTCGTTTTTGACTGGTTTTGTTCGAAATGACGTCACATCAGTTTGTTCTTCGATTTCACTTGAAGTTAATCTGGACCTTTCATACACAAGCAAGTCAGAGGTCTTTGTAATATATATATATATATATATATATATATTCTTATCGGGCAATTTTTTTTAAAGAATTTATCTTGGCATTTCCATCCAGCATGTTTTTGGTGTTTTTATTTTTTTACTTTTTCTATGCGATATCCCCAAATTTGCATAAAAATAGGTAGGTAGAAACATTTAGCTATAAACAGGCCCAGTTTACTGCCATCATAGTTCTGGTTTGCTACCTAACATGTTCCTCGTACATTTTTGAGATCTCGTCCAGTACTGCAAATTAACTTTTGCCTTTTGCAGCTGAAATGAGCTACTCTTACTTTTTCGTGTTTTTCTCAGTTACAATTGGGTTTGTCTCACAATGTCCCCTCCCTGCCTGATCTGATTTGTTATGTGTCCCCATCAACAGACACATTGTGCTGCCTGTTGAGCTAGTGTGCAGCGATGCATTTGGCTTTCCCTGGCTGGGCAACCAGGGCAGATGGGCACTCAAAGGACTGTTTTATTGGTGCTCCCTCTCGCTGACACTTTCTTGATTGTTTGGGGTTGCCAGAGGAGGGTCAAAGCAACTTGCTCCCAACCTGCCAAGACCCCAGAAGCTCTCTGATATAAAACTGTGGTAAATTACCCCATCTGTAATAGATTGACCCTGAAGCGTTGTCCATCACCATGTTTGTACGTTGAGCGTTTTGCAACAGCCTTCACAAATCACAATGAGCAGGGCTTGACATTAACTTGTTTGCTCACAAACCACTGTGGTTAGTGGTTTTTCAAAGTTACTAGCCACTCAGCATTTTCATTTGCCACAATTTTGACATCAATACCATGGGGAAAAACCCCCATATAGATATTTTTAATATCTCATTATTTGGCAGCAGGCATATTAGGCTGCTGTCACTTTAAGACCTGACACACTGATCCATTATACTGTTTCACATGTGTTTTCTTTCTCAACTGTTTACGTTCACTTTAAATGTTACTGACTCGGTTTACATGAATACTTGGCATTTTGACATTTATTTTGTGTGTATTTGACTGGTTAAGCGCAATAAGTGTCGAAAAAAGTACTCAATTTAGTACTCTGAGACGGCTTTATGTGTGAGCACTTTGAGTGTAAGCACTAAATCTGTGGGAATGGGTAAAATATGCACAAACCCATACCGAAATTCAAGCCCTGTAATGCCAACAATATTCATCCGGAGCAAATGAAACAAGTGAGTGAGGAGAGGCGGGTTTGAGTGTAACTCGCTGTCGGAGAGATGAGAGAGTGGGAAAGCGCAGCTGATATCGTGTATCTATTCTGCGGAAAATTAGTACTGGAAGTGTTTTAGATATTTCAGTATTGATATGCATTGAAAAAATTATATTTTTGACAAAGCTACGTTGCACTTTTAAAAGACTACTTAAAAACTGTATATTATATTTCAACCCATCAAGGTGGCTATTAGGAGCGACTGTGTTACACGCCACAGCTTAAATCCACCCGCATTTGGTGGGTTGGCGGGTGTTAATGTCATGCCCTGACAATGTGTTTGAGATCTGAGATTATTAACATGCATGAGAGTGTTTTATTACACATTTTCAGTCAACATCCGTGTCAACATCCGTGTCAACTTCTATTCCAATAATAGAGGTCTCATAAACGCTTCTAGGGAAAATAAGCATAGGCAACTTCACAATTATACATTTTAAAAGCTTTAAATCCTGAATATACTCAATGCTTAGTTTGATGGTGATGAATAGCATTTTTCTCTCTGTGTGGTGAAGTGCAGCTGCAAATTCTTCATGTTTTGTCAGTGCAGTTGAATAGTGCCCAAATCTGTTAATCCAGTCTTTTTTGTTTCATGTGGTATTTTGCAAGCCCCCTAAAGACCCAAATCATTGATATAATACTTGAGTATGCAGTGCACCACTTGCTAGTGTCAATTAAACTTAAGTTAAATGTAACACAATTTAAATTTAACTTGATTTGGGTTGCACTAACTGCTTTTTGTATGCAGTCTAGATAGGAGGCATAAGGTATGCGCTAAGTTAGGTGTCAGCCAGTCTGTGATTTTCTTCCCGTACATATCGAAGTGTACACTATAGGCCATGCGTGCTTGGTGCCTGATTGCTTTTTAAATGGCATTCACACATCATTAACAAGTTGGCCAGTCAAATATGTCAGAGAGCACTATATTGATAATTAATTTTGGCTAGATGTAGCCGTATGGCACAAAATGACTGTACATTTTGAAACAAAGACGTTAAAGAGTCCCCACAGACATTTTTTTTAATCAGGTGTTTGGCAGTTGACATTTAGACACTTCAGTAGACCTTTGCCATGGTAGCGCCATATTGAATTTTTGACAGGAATGAAAACGAGGCTGTGAGGGATAGAATACAGTGCGTTCAATGAACTATACTGTTGTTTAACAACACACAGTACAGATTGTACAGCTGATGAAACGTCTTTACGAGAAAAAAAACTTTCATTAACTTCATAAAACCCTTTTTAAAGTTGTGATTTGTGAAAATTACGTGATCTAGGATCTTTATGCAGTGCGTGCCATTATAAAGATCATTTTCATCTGCCTTAAATTCAATATGACGTCTAACCTGACTAAGGCCTATAGACATACAGCATGCTATCAGCTAATTGTTCAATTTGGTTGCAGCATTGTATAATGTGTGAATGTTTTCATTTATTATTCGTCCCTATGGAAAAGATGAAAGTATGGTCCATTACTCAAGTAAACAGATTTTACTTCCCCCTACAGCGTTATTTAAATTCGACTGAGCTGCTTATTCCTGGCTAATTTTTCATACACGCATCTGGATTTTGACCTTTGTAAGATGGTGTCAAACTCCTTTGAGTAAAGGAGTTGAGGGGAGTTGCAACTACAAATCTGTAATGTTTTAAAGCCGCACGTCTTAAAGTGGGTTTCAGATGCAGAAAATATAGAATAGCGTCCAAATCCATTTAAGGCAAGTTGTGGCGGCCATCTTGGTGACACCCTAAACAGCTAATTTCTGTTTACAGCAGCATAGCTGTTGTTTAGTTGAATAGGAATGACTCAAATCATGAAGACTGTTTATCAAGAGTATATGTCAATAACATATTTCCAATCAGCCAAGAAATGTGACCAGACCTGCTAAGCACCATCAAACGCAAGCAAGCGCACCCTCAGTTGATACTGTAATAATATATGAATGTGACCAAGGAAAATGCAGAAATTTTACTTTTTTGA
This sequence comes from Tiaroga cobitis, assembly GCA_030578255.1. NCBI lineage: Eukaryota > Metazoa > Chordata > Actinopteri > Cypriniformes > Leuciscidae > Tiaroga > Tiaroga cobitis. The sequence continues at coordinate 11,050,026 of CM060612.1, forward strand.
GCTCCAATCATGCTAGAAAATTAATATGGTGATTGGCTGTTTTTACTGAAAGGCGGGGCTTCTCTTTCTACAGCCAGCATTTTGAGCATTGTAATGTCTGTTATATTCTGGTGCCAAGATATGAATGGGGGTCTGTACAGTCCAAATCAAAAGTGCCCACCTCCATGTCTGTGATATTCTGATGCAGAAATATGGTAGGGTCCTCTCAGGGCCCATGTCATGAAGTGTCTCCTTTACCAATGTCCAATATCTGTATGTCAGTATAATCAGGTTTATCATGTTTGTTTGTACATTTTTAGGTTATTGTGCCCGAGCGCATCAGTGCCGGACACGCCGTTGGTTTGGTTTCAGAAAAATCCAGAACTTGTCCTCTGTGACTCTGATTCCAAAGCCTTTAAAGTCCCACTGTATTCAATAATTTTTTGATCATCGTGATCACCAAAATGACTGTAATGCGTTTTATGTATCGCTCTCTACAACGTCGGACGCGTAACTGTAATTAAAATGATTCGCCTTTTGCTTATACGTTATCAAACAGCTAATAATGTTTTGCTAATGTTACACAAACCATGTTCCCATTCACCATCACAGAGTCAGACATATAGTTCATCATAACATCGTGATATACATCATATACATAATTCACCTGCTATATTGCTAAATCTACCCGATTTTTGCTAAATCTACCCGATTTTTGCTAAATCTACCCGATTTTTGCTAAATCTACCCGATTTTTTTTATATCAACAGAAAAATACCAGGATAACCTGGCTTCACTTGAGACTCCACTGCTTCAGAGCGGTCACATTTAATGATATGCTAAAGCCCGCCCCCCTCGTGATGGGATTGGTTTACATGTTTGTGACGTATAGAACAAGGGCGATTTTTAAACCGGGTTTTTGAGACTGTCTTTGGTTCACTGCAGTTTTTAGGGGAAAATAATCACCAATGGTGTTGTTGACTGATGAATTTGCATGTGGTTTGTCTTAAAGCACATTAAAACACCACATAGACTTGTAAACAACATTAAAAACTTTATTTTTATTAACCATCTTTAACTATCACAGAATTAATTTGTTGTGTAACTCTCAACTATACTGAATCTTCCAGCTTCTTGTCAACTTTTGGACTGCAAGAGACTCTTCCTCCTGCATGAATAATTGGTTGCATGTTGATTTTTAACATCCCCCGAGAGACCCACACTTGCAGAGGCCCCGCTGAGGGCTTTCATTTGGGTTTTCTGTGGTGAACGGTACACAGTCATACTTTATCCTCCCATAACTGTTGTTCTTCACTGTCTCCGTTGGTCAGCACTCCCTAGCAGAGCTCGGCATTTCACTCGGCAATTAAAAAGACATCAGGAACCACCGGTTGTGTAGGAAAGAGCTCTACTTGGATTGTTTTGCTTGTATTAGGCTGTCCCATTTGAAATGATCGTCGACATTTTACGAAATTTTGTTTACATCTACAGCACTTGCTTTGGTCTTACAGACTCCAACAGGAGCTTTTGAGACAAACTAGACACATTTACCGATGACTTACTCAGCAGAATAGTATGGAGGCCTAGTTATTCAGATGCTAATTCAGTGTCACTCTCTTTGTGCCTCTTTAGTTAACAAATTGACCCTGGGACAACCGTTTAACAATACTAAAAACCCATTAAGATGATACAACCAATGGGAGCCCCACGTTTTGTTCTGAAAAAATGTTGCAGGATAAACTAGCCTAGCACTGTCAAGAGCTTCTTTACAATTACCACCGACACTGGAGTAAAATTTGTTGCACTTCTGGTTTCAACTCACATGTGGGGCATTAACCAACTCCAGAGAGACGTGTTGAGTTTGGTTTTAATGGAGTTGAGTTTATGAAGACCGCAAGAGTGGGTTTTGTGTGTTGTGGGCTGGCTGATCATACCACAAATGAGATGTAATGAACATGTATTTAGTTCATTATTTACTCAAAATACATAAAAGGTTGTTTGTAGATTTTGTAACCAGGTATGCAAAATATATTGGTACCATATTGGTTATTGGCCAATATTACTGATTTAAAAAAAATGTATTTATCTGTATCAGTCTGTATTAGGTATTTAATTTTCACATTTAAATGACCTTTGCTGTAATCTAACACACACTTAGAATTAACCTTAAAAAAAAAGAATAATCTAATAACATTGTTAAATGTAGGCTAATCTTTAGCCAATCTCAAAATGAACATCCATTTTTAATGCTAAACATTTTAGTTTCGTGTTTTCGGGGATTGTTTTGTAAATTAATTTAGACAAAGTAGTTCATAATTTTTAATATTGTCCTGTTATCAGCCATACCAATTATCGGCCTATCGGTATTGACCAGAATTGCAATATTGGTCCATACATAAATTGGCCAGATTTATATCAGGTTTATCTCTGTCCATGTTAGTTCCTCATTTCTGATTGTGAATCTACAAAGCAAACTCTTGGCAGTCTTTCAGCTTTGAAGGCCGTGTTACTTTGTAAGACGGTTTGAAAGCTGCTTCGCTTTGTTGCGGTCTGATGCTGGGCATTGTTCGGACAGGGTAACCCTTCAGAGACCAATGAATACCACATCTGAAGAAAGTGAGAAGACAAGAGTGTGGGGAGAGAGGAGGGGGCTATCTTTTTTACCCTGCTAGTTTTCATTTTGTATCCCTGCACCTCCCTTCAGCTGCAGAAAAGACTGCCAGAAGACCAAAAGAGGCAGAATCAGGGTGAAAAAAGACTACAGCCTTAAACTTGAACAAAAGCCAGCCAGCAGGGCTTTATTGCTGCAACGGCCTTCGACAATGTGCCAGGAGAATTTTAATCAGAGATCCCTCCCTTATGTGTGTGTGTCTCTTTCTGTTTCTGCCTCTCTCTCTATCAGTCTCTCCTAACCGTGAGAGATGAGTATTGTGGTATCTTCTACAGTGGAGACTGGAGAGCCCATGTAGGAACTCTGGAATTTGTGTGCGTTGAGTTTGAGAAGTGTGAGGAGAGACAAAACCTTGAGAACAGGAAGTCCTGGAATTCGAGCAGGTGAATTTTTCTGTCTATTGCGATTTTTCTTCTGTGCTGAGGTTAGTGTGCCTTTATCTCCTCTGCATTTTTGAGGTGCATTCCTCTGCACTTATTTTGGACCCGAGCGGCAATGCAGTCGCCTCGCCAAGCACCACTGTCCTGATAAGTCTGCCTTTTTGCATGCGTTTCTCTTCAAAGAATTGCTTTTTCATTTGCTCGCCAAACTTTTGCGTTCTCTCAACTTTCATTCCTCCAAGAAATTTGCATTTTTGCTCGCAAAACTTTTGCATTCTCCCAAAAGGTTTGCATTCCCCTGAGAAACACATACCTTTAGGTACTCTCTACAAAATTTCTTTTAATTTCACTTTCATTTCATTTCACTATCCCTTCAGATTGAGTACATATGAGCTCATTGATCTTATCGGTGGAGGTGCATTGTTCGTATATTGTTGAATTCAAACTGAATTCTCAGAGCTGTCATCTTGCAGTCGGGCAAATAAATAACTCATTAGCGTACAAGGCAGCGACCCTGGGCCCGAATCCAACTCCGAATCAAAGTCAGATGGACTTGCCTCTCGTCCTTAGAAGTCTTGGAGAAAAACCTTGACGGGTAGATCTTTGTGTGGGTCAGGGTGTCGACAATGTGCTTCAGTTTAATAGCAAAAGGAGCCACTTTGCCTAAGGGCCGACTTTTTGTGTGTATTGTTTAGCGAAGGTGCAAAAGTGTGTTTGATGTAAACTGATGCTGAAACAAGGCCCTGTCGTGTCATTTCACTTCTCTAAACACTCTTTGCCTGAAGGCAGCATGCAAGAACTTGAGTACTGCATTCAGCGGGTGAGTTTCTTTCATATGTTTTTGTTTACTGACGTCATCTTAAGTGGGCATAAAAGCAGGTTGCTCGCAGGGCCTTTGGCCCATTATGCTCTGTGTTTACAGATGAATGCGTCCCGTTCATAGATGAAATGCTGTGAAAACCACACCAGTCCACATGATTGCCGCTGCCCTCTTTATACTGTAAATCTCATGCCCTGTATGTGTTTGAGAGGAAGAATCCTGAATTGTAGAGCTGGGTATTCATTAGGTTTGATTTGATTCTGATGACGAAATCGTTTTGTTTTGATTCTGATTCATTTGGGCATATTTCAGTTATAATATTCATTTTACTTGCATATGAAAGAAATTCTCTCTCTTCTAAAGTAAGTTGTACAGTGCATTGTGTCAAACTGATTCAAACCAGTAACTTGTCTTTTTGAACTATTCGTTAAAAGGATTGGTCACTGGTTGTTCTGTATGATTTGAGTCACTAAACAGAACTGGTTTGTATAGTAAACTTATATAGTAATTTGTTAGTGAATCCGACTATATTGGTTGGTGTTGTATGTTAGTTTTTGCATGCAGCCTGATAGAATAACTCAGTTGAAAGACATTAATTTCCATTATTTTGAGGTGCACAGTCTTTTTTTATTGAAAAACATTTACTTGCCGTACTGCTGGAGCATGTAATCTGGCCCCAAACGGTTGACGGGCATATTTCTTTTGCTGTTTTACAGATTTTAGGTCTCTCGCTGACACCAATACAATTTCCCAGGACAGCTTTTTCTGTAATATCCGTCCAGTGGTTAGGAAATGTTATGCCTGGTATTCCAAAAATAAGCCACTTACTGCTGCTTTGAAATCATACAACACAGTAAACATTGTGATCAATTTAAAAGGACCCTTCTTTTTTTCTAATGTCATATTAGAACATATTCATTGTTTCCAGTTTCACAATGACGGATCTATTAGTGTTGGTTGGAGTACGAATATGTTGATATACTTGAGACTTGATTATTTGGAGAAAACAAAACCACAAAATATGAGCAGTTTTCATATTTGTTTGTCAAAATGAATGACATTTTTCCTAAGTTGGAGCTGAAAAAATTGAAACGTGTATATAAGCGTGTGAACCGTTGTCAAGGTGTATAATTACGAACAAGATTTTGCACTTTTTGACGGCCAACGCGTCAAGCAATGTGAAAGCGGGAGAGCCAGCCCCTGTGTCCTCAGGCTAACCATAAATCATTCTTTTATCCCGTTTAAAGTGTGAAAAGATGCTGTCACTCAGCTTCACAAGCTCCACCCACACATCTCAGAATCCCAAGAGCTGCTCGGATATGTGCACAGATGTCATTAAAGAGTCAATAAACTGGAGTGAGTGCCGCTTTCCCCATTACTGAAATTCCTGACGACCATCCCAAGAGATTTAAAAGCTACACTTCAAGAGAAATTTTGCATTTTGCCAAAAGCCAGACAATATCCAGTTGCCTGTGGTCTCAACGCTTGCAGTAAATGACTTAACGTTATGACTTTTGTTCTCTAAACTGGGATCTGAAATCCACACTGGCACTATAAGAGCTGTAAATCACAAGTTCTTTTTGATCTCTGTAGTCCTATGATATTAGGTGATATTTTCAACACTACTTTCAATGTCATAAATAATGCCTCATTTTTGCTCCAAGTTATTTAGTGTATATAGCATTCATTTTAGGTTGTTCTTTGGGATTGTAGATCATCACAAGTAGTCACACATGTAGTCAGTATATAGCCTCACAGAAGTGTTATAAATAAGCCTACATGTAGTGGAAGTGTTTGATGATGTATAGTCTGCAGAATGTAGATCTGCAGACTGCATTGTCTCTTGATTTGGGTTCTCAAAACACATTTTGGTCATGTCATTTTCTCATTTTTGACTCAGCCAGCCAGCCAATGGACAGCCAGGTTCTTGATCTGGGTCTCGAAGTCTAGTCTTAGGGTTTGGTCTTATTCTGGGTCTGTGTCTAGTCTAGGTTTTTGGGCTACAGTAGCTCTTGGTATCTGGGTCGTGGGGTGTCTAATCTTGGTTTGGGTGCGGGGGTCTAGCTATGGTCTGGTTTTAGTTTGGATGTGGGTCTTGGGAGTCTGGTCTGGTTTGTCGGAGACGTGGTTTAGAGGTCAGCGCATGATCTGATGTTCTTCTTTATGTGCTTATATTAAACGTTTTGTGGATTTTAGTCCATGTCTGTTAGCATTGTGGCTAATCATTATGCTAGAGCCCCCCTGCATGTTGACAATTCACTTTTAGTAGACACGCCACTGTTCAAATGTTTTGGGCCAGTAAGGTTTTTATTTATGTTTTTTAAAAGAAATTAATACTTTGATTCTGCAAGAGCATGTTAAATTGATCAAAAGTAACAGTAAAGACATGTTTAATATTATAAAAGATGTCTATTTCAAATAAATGCTGTTCTTTCCCCCTCAAGGTTATTGTTTAGACTTCTTTCAAAAACATGAAAGAAAAATCGTACCAACCCCAAACTTGCGAATGGTAGTTAACATGCATTTTACAGTTTTTATCTTCTGGCAAATCCGAACAAAATAAGATAAGATAAAAATGTTGATGTCTATTGGTGACTCATCCTGCTCTCACTTATTTTGTCCAATCACATGCTCTCTCGAAGCAGAATGACCTTCCCCCTCATTCCGTCTGCCACAATCTAGTAACTATCAAATCATGGTTTGTAGCTGTGACATAACAAAAAAAAAAAAGAATACTAGTCTGTGATCAGATGTTTCCCTATTCTGGACAGATCCTAACCTGAGATGTCATGTAACTGATGGTAGGATTCATGCATGCTGCATTGACACAGAGTGTAAATGATGTGATGTAACATTCCCTTCATTCAGCCTTTGCCATCCTTTAGTCATTTTGATCACTTGGCTTTTAAAATTAAACAACAGGAAACCTCCGTCTCCCTCTGTACTTGCAGGTGTGCATGTAACAAATGGTTGTGTGTGTCTGAGTGACCACGTATGTGTCTTGGCGGCCCGTAGCCCCCAGAGTGTGTGGACTAATGCTGTTTGTGTGAGACGGATTGAGTAATGTGGAGTCGGGCTTCATGATAAACTGAACCAAATGTGTTCGGGTTGGGTCTGGGCTCACGGGCCGGGACTCACGGCATTCTTCTGCAGTGATGTAGATGTGACATGCTTTCAACAATCAAAGAAAAGCAGAAAAAGAAAAGACTTTTATGCTCAGAAAGAGTTTGTTTATGAACACACTGAAGTTATTTTTGTGTCATTGGGCCGGATTCTGATTGATTTAAGGTGGCGGAGCCTGATTTAGCAGTAAGAGGGATGGACCCATGAGGATATGTGTATGTGGGTCTGGTTTCACTTGGAGCTCTTTTGGAGGACTATGGCGATGTAGAAGTTAATCAGCGTTTCCTTGCAGCAATATACAGTTCTTTTAGGTAGGCCTAGAGATTCACGTAATGCAACCTTCCTATGTTTTTGTTTTTGCTCTTTAATTCTGGACGATAATTATTTTCATAGTATGACCGATAGCCAATAAATATGGTGATATTTAAATTCTATAGTCTTGTCTAAATAAATTAAGAATAAAAAATAAAAAAATAAACATTTTGAATGTCATTTTAAATAACGTTGTATGAAAGTCATATATTTAGGTGTTCAAGCACGAAGTGCTGAAAACCTATTGTATTCGTTCCGATTTTTATTAGGTGTTCAAGCACGAAGTGCTGAAAACCTATTGTAATTGTACTGATTTTTATTATTATTATTATTATTATTATTATTATTATTATTCTTCTGCCGTAAAACGCATCGTGCAGACCAAACCGTAAGTGCTAGAGACTTGAAACTTTGTCAGATGGTAGTACAAAAATCGAGGAGAGGTTATCAAATTATGAGCCCGATTGGCCCATAGGTGGCGCTATAGCAACCAATTGCGCGAAACTGCTCATAACTCCTAAACCGTATGTCGTAGACTCAAGTGTCTTATATCAGTGGAAAGCTGAGGACCTGGAGAACAAAACGTATATCTCCGATTTCATTTCCGCCATGATAGATTTTCCGCCATTTTGAATTTTGTCAAAAAACGACTTTTGCGAACTAGTCCCTGGTTTTTTGCCCGATCGGAACCAAACCAGTGCAGAAATGTTCTCTGGAGTCTGAATATCAATAATTATCGAAAAAAAGTTGAATTTTCGATTCGGGGTCGCTAGGGGGTGCAAAATGAACGTTGTGGGAGGAGCCTATTTTACTAAAACGGCTATAACTCCAGAAGTAAATGAGATAAGTTGACCAAACTTGGCACACATGTGTATAAGGACAGTCTGAGGTCACAGTAAAAAAATCGCGTCGATTGAGCTCTAGGTGGCGCTATAACATGAAAAAAACATATGGCCACCTAGTGGTTTGTCCGATTGACTTGAAAATTGGTATGCAGTGTCTTGGTCCAAGGCCCCATGTATGTATATGAGGACATTGGCGTATCTCAAAAAACATGGCCGCCATCGGCCAATGAAGTTTGAGCACCTATGAGACGAGGTTAACGAAAGCCGATCGGAACGAAACTCGATGGGCATGTTCGACTCATGGCCCAAGTGGTCTGTAAGAGTTTTGAAAAAAATCGGCCACTAGTTGGCGCTAACGAGTTCTACGGCTCTGTAATCACGTGGTGGTGCACATATTCCCACAAAATGCATATCATTTGATAGATCTCCTCATGTTGAACAACTTTGCCTCTAGAACCATTGCTGTCAATCAAACCGTTCATTAAATATTCACGAATATGTTAAAAACCTACTTTTGCGAACTAGTCCCTGGTTTTTCGCCCGATCGGAACCAGACCAGTCTAGGACAATTCTCTGGACTCTCTAGATCAATAATTATCAAAAAAAAGTTGAACTTTGCGCTTTGGTTCACTGTAACAGGGTCATTTAGAAAATGGACGTGTCAAAACACACTCAAAAGCCTATAAATCATAAATAAAAACTCAGAACTTCACAAAAATTGGTACGCATATGTGACATAACATCATGAACAAGCATGCAAAGTTTTATGGAGATCGGACAATAGGTGGCGCTATAACTGTTGAAAAGCTTTAAAACCATGTATTTCCTATGGTAAATTGCCTGTATTGGCTGTAAATGGTCTTTTCCATCTATTACGTCAGTGTTTAAATGTATGCTAAATAAAACTTAATGTCTTTTGATGCTTTTGTGCTTAACGGCCTTAAAGGCCTTAACTGCTTGAACACCGCTAAATGCTGCTTGCAGCTTTAATTATTATTATTATTATTATTCTCCTGTAAAACGCATCGTGCAGCCCAAACCGTAAGAGCTGGAGAGTTGAAACTTTGTCAGATGGTAGTACAAAAATCGAGGAGAGGTTATCAAAGTATGAGCCCGATTGGCCTATAGGTGGCGCTACAGCGATCAATTGCGCAAAACTGCTCATAACTCCTAAACCGTATGTTGTAGACTCAAGTGTCTTATATCATTGGAAAGCTGGAGGCCTGGAGTAAAAAATGTATATCTCCGATTTCATTTCCGGTATGCAAATTTTTCCGCCATTTTGAATTTTGTCAAAAACCTAATTTTGCGAACTAGTCCCTGGTTTTTCGCCCAATCAAAACCAAACAAATGTATACATGTTCTCTGGAATCTAAATATCAATTATTATCGAAAAAAAGTTGAATTTTCAATTTCTGGTTGCTAGGGGGAGTAAAATGATCGTTGTGGGAGGAGCCTATTTTACTAAAATGGCTTTAACTCGAAAAGTAAATGAGATATCTTCACCAAACTCAAGAGACATGTGTATGAGGACAGTCTGAGGTCACAGTAAAAAGATCGCGACAATCGAACACTAGGTGGCGCAATAACATTAAAAAAAACATAAAAAGGGCTATGACCCCCTGACCGTTAGTCCGATTGACTTGAAAATTGGTATGCAGTGTCTTGGTCCAAGGCCCCATGTATGTGTATGAGGAAATTGGCGTATCTCAAAAAACATGGCCGCCATTGGCCAATGAATTTGAGCACCTATGAGACGAGGTTAACGAAGGCCAATCGGAACGAAACTCGATGGGCATGTTCCACTCATGGCCCTAGAGGTCTGTAAGAGTTTTGAAAGAAATCGGCCACTAGTTGGCGCTAACGAGTTTTACGGCTCTGTAATCAAGTGGTGTTGCACACATCCCCACAATATGCATATAATTTGATAGATCTCCTCATGCTGAACAACTTTGCCTCTAGAACCATTGCTGTCAATCAAACCGTTCATTAAATATTCACGAATATGTTAAAAACCTACTTTTGCGAACTAGTCCCTGGTTTTTCGCCCGATCGGAACCAGACCAGTCTAGGACAATTCTCTGGACTCTTTAGATCAATAATTATCGAAAAAAAGTTGAACTTTGCCCTTTGGTTTGCTATAACAGGGTCATTACAAAAAGGGGCGTGTCAAAACATACTCAAAAGCCTATAAATCATAAATAAAAACCCAGAACTTCACAAAAATTGGTGAGCATATGTGACATAACATCATGAACAAGCATGCAAAGTTTTATGGAGATCGGACAATAGGTGGCGCTATAACTGTTGAAAAGCTTTAAAACCATGTATTTCCTATGGTAAATTGCCTGTATTGGCTGTAAATGGTATGTTCCATCTATGATCTTATAATCTTTATATTATAATGTTCAAAATCAGTGCAGTACAATTCTCTGGACTCTCTAGATCAATAATCATCAGAAAAGGTATAATTTCTTCATTTGAATGGCTATAATAGGGTGTAAGTTGGATGGCTATAACAGCTATAATAGCTTGGATGGCTATAACAGGCAATAAGTGTTATTTCATCATACTACTACCTAATATTGTTATATATAATTCATATTTAGACTTTATAAAATCATTAGTTTAACATTTACAATCACATTTTGTCCAAATTCATCTATTGCTCTGTACTCTCTAGATCAATAATTATCAGAAAAGGTATAACTTCATCATTTGGATGGTCCCCGAAAGCCTATATCTCTTTAATGAATGCTCAGATCTTCTTAAAAACATGTCAGAACATGTGACTCTAAAGAAGATAAGAAATAATGCATCTATGACAGTTAAAAAGGAGAAAATTATAAAAAAACAAATGGCATATTAACCCAATAAGTGGTATACTACTGCCCCCTGCTGTTTAAAATAGTCATTTTGTCATGATTCTAACTAATATTATTCTATAATTCTAATTTAGACTTGATAAAATCACTATTTTAATATTTACACTCACATTTTGTCAATTCATCTATTGCAGAATTACTATTGACAGTTGTATCACAGCAATAGATGTACAATTCATCTTTTGCTCTGTACTCTCTAGATCAATAATTATCAGAAAAGGTATAACTTCTTCATTTGGATGGTCCCCGAAAGCCTATATCTCTTCAATGAATGCTCAGATCTTCTTAAAAACATGTCAGAACATGTGACTCTAAAGAAGATAAGAAATAATGCATCTATGACAGTTAAAAAGGAGAAAATGATAAAAAACAAATGGCATATTAACCCAATAAGTGGTATACTACTGCCCCCTGCTGTTTAAAATAGTCATTTTGTCATGATTCTAACTAATATTATTCTATAATTGTAATTTAGACTTGATAAAATCACTATTTTAACATTTACACTCACATTTTGTCAATTCATCTATTGCAGAATTACTATTGACAGTTGTATCACAGTTACAAATGGGAATCCTAAAGTGAAAGTAAAAACGTTGTCCGCCATTTAGGCCACGCCCCCCCAGTACAAATTCACTCATAACTCGAAAACAGAAAGTCACTGCGCGCTCAAATTTTGATGGTAAGGTCCTCTCGGGAATCTTGATCGAAATCTATCGTCGCGGGGCTCGGGATCGCCCCCCCCCCCCCCCCCACGGATCGCTAATCCGTGAGACCTCCGACTTGGAACGGCTGTAACTCCCGATCTAGACTGCCTAGATTCTTGAGGGAGAGCTTGTTGGAAAGGGCCCGTCCTCGTCTAGCTTCGATTCGAGTATGGTGCGATTTGGCCTGGGCATTGCCGAGATATAAGCCCACAAAGATATGCATTTCAACGGACATTACTCTCGGACCCATTGACCCAGCAACACCGGGATGGTCTTGTTCAAGAGGGCTCCTCTAACACTATCTAAGTTCTGAGTTTCAGATTTTTTCACTTTCTCGTTCCCGAGATATAAGTGAAAAACCAAATTTCCTGTCATTCATTTCAACCGTTTATGTAGGCTGTAAAACCGATGTTGTCCACTAGAGGGAGCAACAGCATTAGAATTCTCTAATCTTTTTAACCAGATTTCAGCAATGGCTAACAAACAAATGCTTAAAGATATTTATTATGTTGGAAATAATATTTATAATAAATAATATAATATTAAATAATGATTTATTAGAAAGTTTAATATTTTTACATCACAAATAAACATCTGAAATGCCTAACACTAGAAGTGCCATAATTCCATAACTACTAGAACTGCCACAAGCGGTCATTTTGACCGTTAGATTGCAATCTCTATATCTTTAATGATAAATACCCAATTGAGAGATTAATGCATTTATTGTATTAGGATATCTTTTAAAAACAAAACACTAAACTGTACATTTAAAAAAGTTTAATTATACATTTATAAATATAGTAGCCCGTAATTATCGCATATTCAGAACAGATAGGCCTAGCTACATTTCCATATTCAACATAACTCAGAACAAGATAATAACAACTAAAAGTATCTTATTTAGATATTCTTTTGACAGTGAGAGAGACAATGTCACGGTTTATGAATTCGCTGTCTCCTTTCTCGTCTTGTTGTGTGTGTGTGTGTGTGTGTGTGTCATTGCAGCTGATCAGCATGCCCGCTCTGATCAACGCGCCAGCTGCAACTGATCAGCATTCGACCCTTTTTAGTGTTACTGTTGTCGCCTAGTCTTTGTCAGATCGTTGTAGATTTTTCCTGCGTGTTTGTTCCCTGCCTGTATCCCTTTTCCGTGTGTTATCCCGTGTTCAGCACTCCATGGTTCTACACGCAGCGTCCCTGTGCTGCCAAGGGCTTCATACCGGACATTTACACACCTTAACTCTCCCAGCATCTGACCAGCTCTCAATAAACATATCTGTTATTTTGCAATTGAATCTTCTGATTATTTCCTAATACACAAAGGTCAACCGCGAGAAATGTAACAAAAGAATACCGCGAAATTCAGTGCGGTCAATATGACCGTCTGTGGCCGAAATAGGTAAATATGTTCATTTGTTTTTTTGCCTTATGTGTAATTTATATTAAAAACATTTTAAATGAAAATACAGACACTTTTAGGAAAAGTCAGGTACGAGCAGGATTTTATTTATTTTTTCAACAAAGTTATTGCAGATATAAAATTCAAAACGATCAAAATGACCGCCGTGGCCGTTCTAGTGTTAAGGACCACAAAAAGAGACTTTCACAATATCATAACCCAAAATTGTGTGTGTGTGTGTGTGTGTGTGTGTGTGTAAGCATGCATAATGGAATTCACATTGAAAGACTGGTTGGCTTTAGTGTACAATACTGATTAAACCAAGTAGTTCAAAATAAAAGTGGTACTATAGCAATAAGTGGTCTTCTACTACCCTCTGCTGGACATTATACTTATTAATAGTCTTTTCACATGTGCTTTTGCATTCATATATTTAGACACTAAAAAATAACCTTATGTGACAATTACTATAATAACACAATCATATTTTGTCTTTCAATTCACTTTACTGTTCTGAAGCTTCATATAATTGCTAACAACGTGGTAAATCATAGTAAATCATGCTACAATCCTGCTTAATCATTCTAGAATGTGGTATATTATGATAAATTATTGTGTAACATTCGGTCACAACAAGGTAACATCAAGGTAAACTAAGACAAATCATTTACATTTACATTTACATTTAGTCATTTAGCAGACGCTTTTATCCAAAGCGACTTACAACTGAGGACTAAACCAAGCGAGTCATCGTGAATAGACAAAAACAACGCAAGAAGTGCTCAAAATACAAAGTTCAGACATTGCTCGGAGTAGCATAAGCCAGATAAGCAAGGATTCAAGGAAAAGGAAAGAATTTTTTTAATTTTTTTTATGTTTAAGTGCTCACGGAAGAGATGAGTTTTCAGTTGTCTTTTGAATGCTGTCAGGGATTCTGCATTCCGGATGAGGGTGGCCAGATCATTCCTGAAATATGAATCCTGAAGGACAATTGCAGTAAACATTTCTTTTTTCCATCACATAGTTCAAATATCTGTATCTACAACAGAATGTGTGTGTGTAGTCCTAGGTTTCTAAATAAATGCTGAATAATCTGATTAATACTTTAAAAACACATTATGTGAAATGCTTATAGACCATTAAAGTATATTTTCATGACACATCCCAATAGCATTGAAAACCACAACAACAACAACATTTGTCTTTATTTGTGTGTGTGTGTGTGTGTGTGTGTGTGTGTGTGTGTGTGTGTGTGTGTGTGTGTGTGTGTGAGAAAGAGAGAGCATAATGTCTAAATATGAGTGCAAAAGCACCTGTGAAAAGACTTTATTAAATAAGTATAATGTCCAGTAGAGGGCAGCAGAAGACCACTTATTGGCTCACTTTCATTTTGACAGACTTGATTTTCACCAGTATTCTGTTTTTTCCTTATTAACTATTATAAAACAATCATATTTTGTCAGAGTTTATCACTTCATTTGTTCTGATGCTTCACACAATAGCTAGCAACATGGTAAATCATAGTAAATCACGATAGAAACATGGTAAATCATTGTAAACAATACAATTACATGGTGTATCATGGCAAATCATGCTACAATCCTGCGGTAAATCATTCTAGAATGTGGTATATCATGGTAAATCATCCTATAACATGGTAAATCATGCAAGAATCATATTAAATCATACTAGAATATGTTCAATTGTGGTAAATCATGCTAGAACAGGGTAAATCATGGTGAATCATACTAGAACTTGGTATATCATGGTAAACTATGGTAAATCATGCTAGATTCATGGTAAACTATACTGGAAAATTGTAAATAATGAAAAATCACACTGAAATGTGGTATATCATGGTAAATCATGCTAAAACATGGTCTATTCTATCTATGATCTCAGTGGTTAAATGCTTGCTACATACAACTTAATGTCTTTTGATGCTTTTGTGCTTAACGGCCTTAAAGGCCTTAACTGCTTGAACACCGCTAAATGCTGCTTGCAGCTTTAATTGTTTTGAAATTTGCTAAAGTTTATATTTAAGTGTTATAAAATTATTAGCATTTATAAAGATAGGCCTACACCTTAACTGGAGGTAATACTTAAGAAGATTGTCCTAATCTAAATAAAAATCAGGAAATGATAATTTCCAATATGATAAATTCGAAATCTGTAATATCGGTTGATAACCGATATATTGGTTATTTTGATTATATATGCAGTCTTTACATCCAAGTATCCATATGCTGTCCAGATTGTTCTGCGTTTCCAATATTGTATTTAATCCAAGAAGTTAGCAACACACCTGGAAAAAGACTAGCGCTTAGGATGTGCGAGGGGATCTGATCCGACTCCCTTTCTGGCCTGTCCCACTCTCACGCCACTTGCATTCCTCCATTCAACCCTTCAAAGTCTCATTTCCTTCCAGATTTGCTATCTGACACAGAATGCCAGGTCTGATTCGGTGCTGACAGTGATATCGTGACAGATCCAGGGAACTGAAAGCACCACATCTGGTCTGCTTCACTGATCTCCATGGGAGATTGTGGATTTGATCCGAGGAACAAATAGATCTGCCTCCAAATTAACTCCAAAAGAAGATATTTTGAAGAACTGTCTTTGTCCTTACGATGAAGGTCAATGGGGTGCAAAACAACATCTTGTTTTGGACCCCATTGAATGGACGAAAAACACTTGTATCTTCTTTTGTGTTCTGCAGATGAAACAAAAACATACAGGTTTGGGATGACATGAGTGCATGTAAATAATGCCAAATCATAAATCAAGCTTCTCTTCCAAGATTTCATTTTGATCAAAAAAGACTCTTATCAACTCTGAAAATCCTGAAATCAGGAAACTTTGTGGGCCATCTGTGGGTTCAAAATCCATGTGATGTTTTTCATGACAGAGCAGCGGACTGGCCCCGGGCCCTGCGGCTGCGTTGAGAGGAAAAAGGGGACCGGAATTGTCAGGCCATGAGGCCACACATACGGCATGTGAACCATCACCACAGGGGGACCGAGAGACCGAATTGTGAGAGTGCAGAGGGAAAGTCAGATCTGAGAGAGGCGAGAAAGAGGGTGGGACAGCGATGAAGTCATGACAAAAAGTTAAGCTGAGCTTTGGGCCTCTGTAGCCGGCTGGAGTCTTCAGGGAGGGAAATGGAAGATCCATTGTTATCCAGAAACCACAAGGCCAGAACACGTAAAGCAATATTCCCTATCCTGTCTCCCGTTAACCCACCTCTCCTCTATCTTTCTTTGTCTCTCAGGAACATCATACACATTCAAAGTAGGACAATTATAATTGGATTTTAAAAACTAGAGATTAACAATATATTGGATGTATTTAGAGAGATACTGTATCAATGTAATGGTATTAGTTGATATTGGAAATTTTAAATGTTCATGCTCATTTCTTCCATATTTACATATACAGGTTATATTTTCCATAATCTGAGGCTTGGTTAAAGTTAATCTTTAATAACACTCATAAATTAATAACAATGATAAATGTTATCTTTTGTAAATCTTAAAATTAATATCAGTAACTGGTAGGGGTGTGACGAGAACACCTTGACCACCTCGTCAAGGTGAAAAGCTGTCTCGTGATATTGCCATGATGGAGTGTGAGGGTGAAAATACCATAGAATATGCCACCGCTACGTTTACATTACGCCTCCACTGTCGTTTTGCTTTTTATAGAAATAAAAACCATTTAATTCAGTTGGATAAAAGTCGCTTCAATTCCATCCAGCTCATCCAACACGAGCTGCAGAGTCGCACACAGTGCAGCAGGAATCAGAGTTCACTGATCACGTGACGATGACTGACGAGACCATGGCGAAGGATTCGTTGCACAACAGAGCCTAAGCTTCTGATAAATATATTATCTTGTAGAAGGCGCGCTCAGCACCACCTCTCTATTCACAGAGTACACGTGAAAGTAAAACGCAAGCGCACATTCAAACGCAATTTTAATACCCCACATTTTGAAAGTGGCTTCCTGCATGCAAATATCTCCCTATACGAAAGCTTTCTTAGGCTGGGATGTGTTGTTGTAACCATCTCTTATCTCATTCTTGAAGAAAAATGTGGTCTCTATTTACACTTTGAATATTGAGAGAGTACTTTTATTGTGGTTACGACTAAGAGAAAACTGTGTCATTCATTTTTTATTTGTACTGTTTTTATTTCTATGATCACTTTGTGGAGAGGAGATTAGTTAGGAGGTCAAAAGTTGAGGAAGCCCATAAATCTTGTACAGTTCTAAGTCTGAAGAGACTACAGGAGAGAAGCCGGTCTGCTGAGTTTGCGGTTAAACCTTTTTCAGTGCTTGTATATTGTTGTCTTTCAATGCATATGATAATTCATACTCAAAGTAGAACTGAAATGACATTCATTACAAGATTATTAGTTAAAATATTTCAAAATGCTCCTGCAGACTATTTTTCTAGTCATTGCTGATTTCTTTAAAATAGTGTGCAAAAATCTCGGCTCGTCTCGTTCTCGTGAACCCAACCCGTCTCATCTCGTCTCATGAGCTAAGTCACACCCCTAGTAACTGCAAATTACAATTCAGTCGTTGCATTCATCAATGCATGTAATGTTTCATTTTTTGGATCTGCCTTCATCCAATCAACAACCGATGGATAGAACCAAATCTCCGCTCTAACTTTTTTACTTGGATGTACTGTACATCACAATATGGACAAAAAGATCTTTTGTTACTTACGTTACATTGCGACTTGAAAATAGTGTAATATTTATTTACACAAAATAGTATAGCGTTTAAAGTTTGGCTATTAATCGGTTATCGGCTGTAACATGAAAATACACAAAGTAATAACGGCCAGAATTTTTGTATCTGTACATTTAATATCACACCCACATGGACTTCTGTGCTTCCTTGTGTAATGGAAAACAAATTGCTGACTTGCTCAGATCCTTTTAACAAATGCATTACTTTGAGCCACTCTCCTAATCTCCATCTTTTTGTATCCAGGCTTTTATCCCATTCAAATCGTAATCCTGCTTTTAGTTGTAGTCATAGCGTTTGTCTTTCTTCAAGAAGCCTGAAAGGATTCCTGAAACAAGCATCTGACCACCCCATGTGAGTGTTTGTTACTCAATATTTTATTGCGTTATATTGTTACGTATTGTATTTCAGGGTCAGGACCCCTTTCACAGTCGAGGAAGCACCCCGTACTCAAGATGTACCAGCTGTAGAGAGATGCGGAGGTTATGAATTGCACCGGCTGTTGTTTTTTTCGAGCATTGTCATTTCCTCTGCAGCTGGAACAAGCGAGAGGGGAGAATAACACAGAGTTTTGGAAAACTAAACATTTACCCAGCGTGAGTTTGGGTGTTCCTCTGTAGAGCATCACAGAAAACAAGATCAGCAGAGACGGACATAATCTGTTGTCACCAAAGCATCATTTCAAATGTCCAAACTAGAAATTACCATGTTATTTTGCTCCAAGTTTTCTACTCGAAAAAGTTTGTGGTTGCACAGACTATTTGATTGGTTCTACTGTGCTCCACAAACTGTGTCCCGGCGTACATCAAATTCATGTTATTATGCAGAATCCACAAGTTCATTTGTGAAGAGATTAAAGGACAGTATTTTTTCTTCATAAAAGTCTGTTTATGGTGTGTTACTCGCTCCAGGGTGTTTCTCAGAGCACTGCAGTCAGACTGATTATAGCTTTAAACTGTTAAGAGTAACTAGATGTATTGATGTATGTACCTTGAACTAGATGTATCGCAGCCATATAGTTTGCCTCTCTGGTTACATTTGAAGCTCAATATTCTGCATCCAGGTATGCACATTTAAGCCTTTTGTTTTTATTCTGTATTGGATTTACATTAGTTTTGTGCAATATAGGTTGTAGTTATATAGCCTTTTTATTTGTTAGTTCTCTTATTGAAGGCAACATCCATATATCCATAAGAAACTCACATCCGGGCCATGTCCCAAATGGCACACTTCATGTGCACTTACAGTCTTGTGGATTTATAATGGCTGCCACTTGTCTGTTAAGTTCACAAGTCCGTAGTGTGTCCCATTTGTCATTTTAGGCTTCAGAAGGGTGCTCACGCGCGCCCCCTTTGCGGCTGATTTGCGCACTCTTTTGCCAAGCTCACTTCTATCCCACAGTCAAAGCTGCATTACGTCAAGAAAGTGTGGACTCAAGAGCTTAGGGTTGCATTTGGGTCTGGTGGACATGACGTGGACTAATTTATAGAGATTTCTAACCACAGACTAATCGATTATGAAAAGTGGCAATTTTGCACATCCCTTCTACTTTTTGGACTGCTAGTTGACTAAAACTGAGTAGTCACACAAACCCTAGACGTAGCCATTCAAAATTCCTAAGTAATGCGCCCCCAGGCTCATGAAGAGCTCTTGTATGCTGAAGTCATGAAAGAAAAGGAACACCGCTTTAAAACTCAATATTGAGTCTCCTGGACCACCCAGTGTCTGAGAGACCCCATGTGAAGGAGATCATGCAAACTGTCTTGAGGCCAGACCTCCATTACAGGGACCATCTGATGGACATTGTGTGAGTAAACAGCCCTGTTTATGGAATAAACACAACAGTAGTGTGGCTTGGTTAAACTGCAGGCCTCGGACAACTGAATAGTCCTCATCACACTTCAAGACTTTCAGGCTAAAAGGCTTTAAATTTGAGGCCTTTAAAACTTGAAGTTTCAAACACTCTTGTCTGTCCTCTATTGTTCAGCAAAAAGGTAGTCCATTGGTTGAACTGCCAGACCATTCAAATTGGTTGCAAAGAAGTCTTCTTCAGTTTGCTTCAGGACTCTCTGAATGAATATTCTTAGTACACATTAACTCTAGAGATTCAGTGTATAATGCAAAATGTCAGGATCTGTATTATGGACTTGCTTGCATTTTGGCAGGTGGGGAGCAGAGTTATGGAAACCATTAACATTCCGTGGCTACATGTGGACACTTGTTTATTTTTCCATATGTGGGTGGGGCAGGGAGAGTATTGCACTGTCCGTCATTGGAGACAGAGAGGGGCTCCCTAAAGGGGGCCTGAACCCCTCCGCCCTCTCCACTCCTGTCGAACAAAGAGCAAGGACAAACAAGTGCTGGGAGTCAGTGAGGTGGAAGAAGAGAGGCATTAGTACTGGATGGAGGGATGGCAGCAGTGAGGAATAAGAGGAGATGGACAGAGCAGGGGACAAAGAAAACAGAGGATAACGAAACTATGCAGGGACGTCCCGTCCAAATATTCTTTCTGTATCAAGAGGAACAAGGAGAAAAATAGGAATTTTACAAGCAAACATAAAACAATATATTCTTATCAGTAACCACGCATATTTTTCATGTCAAATTAAATGCTAAATCTATAAGGTCTGTGCTGTAGATATTGATGTCAGTAGGTTGTTCTTTGGGGAAAATTTAAGTGTGCAGGCTGTCCTTATAAGATCTTTCCACTGACCGTCACCAAACCTAATGGACACACAGTAGTGTTTAATATCTCCTTGTGTCTGTTGTAAGTCCATTTCAGGGACAAAAAGAGAAAAAAAAAACATGGAAATATGAGAGTCATCCACCAGTTCTGAGCTCACACAATCCGTACACTACG
This sequence comes from Tiaroga cobitis, assembly GCA_030578255.1. Taxonomy (NCBI): domain Eukaryota; kingdom Metazoa; phylum Chordata; class Actinopteri; order Cypriniformes; family Leuciscidae; genus Tiaroga; species Tiaroga cobitis. The sequence goes on from CM060612.1 coordinate 11,070,768, forward strand.
CAGGACTGAGAGAGAGATGATGCCTTAAACAGAGAAAGGGAGAAAGAGAAATGAAAAAGAAACTGAGATCATAGAGGGTGTTTGAAAGTGATTCTCTCCCCACTGGTCACTGCTAAGAAGCGAGACAGTCTGGAAGTTTTTTTATTGGTTTACCAGTGACCAGTAAATTCAGACACATGCTGCCTCACTTTTAAAAAAGCTCACACTCCTCTTGTCTCACATTCGGTCTCTTGATCTTAGGTTCTCTTAATGGCAAAAACATTTTTCCAGCTGGGTAGGCCTGTACCCTGTTTATACAGTTACATGTTGTGTGTGAGAAAGGGGATAAAAGGCTAGGAAATTAAATGTAAAAGAATAAGGTCTTGAACCTGTGTGTGGAAGTACTTTGGGGACAAAATAATCCTCAAATGTTAGCTAAATATGATCTAACCCTAAAGGTAAAAAATATTTTTAAATATAGTAAAGATGTATAAATTATATAATCTGCTATTGTATAAAAAAATAATAATAGAGGCCTGTTTATATGTACTTTATTTGTATAAGCTGAGTGTGTAGTATGTCCGGTCTAAATAATATTAATTTGTACAGCTAAGAAATGCATTGTAGCATCTCTCTCTCTCTCTCTCTCTCTCTCTCTCTCTCTCTCTCTCTCTCTCTCTCTCTCTCTCTCTCTCTCTCTCTCTCTCTCTCTCTCTCTCTCTCTCTCTCTCTCTCTCACTGTCTATCACTTTTTTCATGTCTTTGGGGGCAGAGGCAGACTAAATACACATTAATTGCGCAGATATTAACCTAAATAAATGCATGATATTTAATCAAAATAAACATGAATAAGACTTATTCATGTTTCTTTTTTATTTATTTTTATCGATTGCAAAAATTAATTCGATTAATCACACATTTTTTTTCTGTGATTTAATCACCATTAATAAACCTTATGTTTTTAATATATTTGATAAGGTAATCATTTCACAGTTAATCTCCAAATTAATGTAGAAACAAAGACCGTATATTTTAAATATTTGTATAACAGGTAGGAAACATACAGAAATGTAATAAAGAGTCGACTGCTTTGTAAACTTTCGAATCGCTCTCGCGGTAATTTGATGCCCCTACGGATCGGGAACATTGTCACCGATACCTGATCTACAATTTTATTCCATATCGGAGCCGATACCCGATACAAATCCCGGATCGGAGCATCCCTATATTTTGTGACACGTTTTCTTGTGCCTCAGACCCGGCCTGAAATGGCCTGTTGAAGAGAGCTAGGTGATTTGACTCTGTGTCAACGCTAAAAAAAAACCATTCCCCCAGCACAGGATTATATTTCATTCGCTTAACCTTTGAGGCATGTGGGATCCACACCCCAGCACATTCTATGAGCAGATACTTAGGTGATATCTTCATGCTTCAGTTGGCATGATTTGTGATAAGCTACTTTGCAGAGAGGAAACATTTTAAACCTGTCTGGATCACCTCAGCTCTATCACAGCTGTGATGCAATTCTAAAACTCTTTCCTCCCATTTCTTAGGTCACATTCTCAATTTGTTCTTTAAAACTTGCTACAAATGACTTGCCTGTCTTGCGTCACGTGTGTGTGTTTACAGTTAGCAGCAGTGCATCGATTCCTTGAGCCATCAGTACCATCCTCCCTGAGCGGTCTGTACTCATTCATTACTCCCTCACTCCATTGGGGGTGTGGAAGGAAACAGCTGGAAGGAGTGACCTTTAGTCTTATCAACACACAAAGAGGGATACTATCCATATGACTTGAGCGCAACCTACTCCAGTAAAAAGGCATTGCCGTGTCCCTCGGACTGCCTCAACGGCCCTGACTGTGACAGCTGTGTACATTGGTGGTCCATTGTCAAGGCTTTTCCTGAGGAACAAAGTTTTCCATACTTGTGGGCAGGGTCTCTGGTAAAATTTACGGGGTCCTGAATGAAGTTTTTTAGAAGGAGGCCAGCTTGTCTGCATGCCCAATGAGTTGGCTGTACCATAGAAGACCTTAGAATACTTCCTATATCAAAAGATCTGGGACAATGTTCCAGGGTGTTCACCCCCTAATGACAAGCCCTGTTTGTAGGAAATGGGATAACCCCAGTTATCCCCAGTTAATTTATATTGGTTATAGTTGTGTTTGGAATTCAATGTTGTTGAACTTGATTACAATTGTTTACCTCAAAGTTCTGGAATTCTAGACTGGAATTTAAAACTGGAAAATGGCTTGTGAGTTTAGAATTGTCTGTTGGTTCTGAGTCACGTATTACTCATGCTTCTGTCTCTTTGCATGTCATCCCAGTGGACAGTGCAGGCTCTGGCTGAATGCCTGTGACCCTGCAGGATCCCTTTGTCTATCAGGAAGTTTGGCTCCTTATATTCTGTTTCTTGATTTGCCGCATCCCAACTGTGGACACCCATCACCACTGAGACATTAATGGCCAATCGCATAAGCAGTAGAAAGTGTTCTTGTCGCTACTCTATTTAGTTGTGCTGTTCTCCTTATGAAGTTTTGCAGTAAGTCCAGTGACAGGTCCTGTTGTCCCTTGAATGGACAAAGCGACTACCACAAACTCTTCTATCTTTTTGGGGAAGGCTGCTCTTGAACAGTGGTACTTGCTGAATGGTGTTTCGGCAGGAGGTGGTGCTGCATAAATGAATTTGGCGGGGGAAGTGATGGCTCCTGCTGCTGAGTGAGCGGACGTCTATTGGTCTCTGTCTTGGCCTTTACTGCTGGTTCAGCTTGGAGCTGACCTTCTGCTCACTTCACAGGAGCTCCGGAATTTTCCAAACCCCTGCCGATGGGTGTTTAGCATTGATACACAGTGGGGGATCCACAGTTCTCACAGAAAAAATGGATAAATAACCAGCTTGTGGGGACTTGATTCACTTCCTCCAGCTGAACTGTCTTCTATTACTAACCTGCCAGATTGGAAAAGAGCCGTACAGCTTTGAGTGCTAGTTAAGATCATTCATAATACATTGTCATCAAAGCAAGTATTCAACTACAGTTTCCTTTCATCTTAAAGAGATCAATTCAGATCTTGGATATTTAGAACCACTCTTCAGTTTAGTTGAGTCTTCTCAGTTGTCTTTTCTCCATAAATTTATTTGCTTTTCAATTGTGAGTTTCTCCTATTGCATTGGAATTTCCTGTCCTAGCTTATTTTTTATTGTCTAAAATCCAGTCTTCAACCCAGCCCAACCTAAGAGAAACTTGTGTAAATGAATAAGCTAGAAACTAAGCTGTGCAGGAAAGTGGTGTTGCATCTACACTGATTGTCTGCGACTAAACTTGCTTGTTGTAGCTTGACTGTTTAAAACAAGAACAGAAAGGACTGAGATCAAAGTGTTTAACAAGCCTTTCAGAAGACTCCCTTGCCTTTTAGATGGGACCCCTGAATAAAACCTTTTTTTCCTCCTTCAGTTGGGGTGAATTCCTGAGCAGAACAAGACTACTGCGTAGGAGAAAAGTCTGTGTGATTCCTTCATTCAGTCAGCGTGCTTTGAAAACACAGAGACCCAGAGGAAAGAAAGCTCGTAACTCACCTCAGCAACCCTTCGTCCTACAAATTACTCTTTCATCTAGTGGTTGAAAGGGTCATAGTTCAAGTTCACGGCCTAGCACATATTTGTTCGCGCCTTTGGGACGCCTATGAAAATCTTCACCTTTAGCTTGTTACTCATAGCAGGTGGCTGATAATAATGTCTTAATCTGGCAAAGTGCTTGATGTGAGGTCTCGTACGAAGAGTGTAGACGGAAGATCATCCCATGTAATTGCACGCTTGCTCCATTACTTCTTAAAGCTTTTGTACACATGGTTTATGTTATCGTGTGTTTGAGATGTTTTCTATATACGAGTCCCTTGAAGATGGTAAAAAGAACCATATGTGAAATTTGACGGAAGGGAAGGAGGGGACTTACCCAGGTTGATTGCTCTCTTAGGGCACGAGGTGGGGCCGCAACATACATCTCCACTGTTTGTGTTCGTCTCCCTGGAAACCTCTGATAATTCGGCTGAGTGAACAGCAGATGTTTTTAAGTGTGTGCGTGTGTGTGTGTCTGTGAAGGACTGGTCATACAAAACTTGTGAGAAAGTCTTTTGGCTCATGGGGTAATACATCATTGGCTTACACACACACCCACACTGTTTCTTTTTCCTGACTGCGCAATACCCTTCCAGGAAACAGTCGTCCCTTCCTTCATCCATGCAAGCTTTGATTGTTTCAGTTCAGATTTGCTCAGTGATACAAATCTTCTGTCACAAGTCCGTGTCACGGCCAGAAGTTCAGCTTCATCTCATGAACTTCAGTAATCATCTCTCTCGTCATCGATCCCACAATGGACATGACTCTGAAATTATTATTTTTTTAGATTGCACCAATGGCTTCCGCAGATGTGAATGAGTCTCTTGTTCTAATAGTCTTTTTTTTAATTTACTCATTCCCATCTCTGGAATGTTGAAATGGCTCCACAGGGATGGGTATTATGCTAAAGGTCGCCTGTTGACATTCCCTTCGTTTCCGAGTTCACCAAGTAATGATCTGATATCAGCATAATCTGATCTGGTTAGGTCTAGCTCAAAACAAGTAAAATATTAGACTTAGAGTTAGTAATGGGAAATTAAAAGAAGTTTACTGATTATTGTTCCATTTCCGATTCCACTTGACGATTCCTATTCATTAATGGTTTGGTTAACGATTCTCTTGGTATTTTTAATAAAGAATGAATGGAAAATTCTAGAAAAGCATTTATTTCCTTTAGAATCCTGTTATTAAACTGAAAAAAAAAATGGCTACCAGTTTACCTTGTGATCGGATCTAATTGGCCAACTATAAAGCCAAGAGTTCCTCTTATGCACAGGGTTGACGGCACCATGTGATATTCGCCATTAGGATCTACAGGATCTGTGCCTCTAAAATGACTCTGTCCTGAGGGGCTTGAACTTGTGTGGTCATGAAATCGAGTCACAGCAGTGCCATGTGATACATAGCAGTACACAAACATCCTCTTTATCAGTTTATTTATCAGCGTCATCACAAAATGAGGTCTATTACACATGGGTGAATGGTTCTTTGATGGTTCTTTTGGGAAAGGATGTTTTCATTGGATCAGTTATATGGTGATTATTGGTATTTGTTTGCTTAGTGCAGTCAGTGGTTCTCAATCTGTGATATGTGGACAACTGATGGTCTGTGAAGGATTCCAAGGGGTCTGTGAGATGAGTGGCAAATACATAAATTAAATTGACTAATTAATCAACTCTTAATTAATAATGTGGTTCAGTGTGCAATGTGCATACATGTTTAGTCTATCTTTAATTTCAGTGAAAAAAGCCCAGCAAAATTATGGCTCAGGACAAGATTTGTGACATTGACCTTCGAATGAGGTTTGGTGATTTATAAACTAGGCTATAGACTTGCTTTATATATGCCATCAGAATCACTTTGTGGAGTGTCTGAACGAAGTGTCTAATTTCATTGCAAGTTTGAAAGGTTGCGATCTCTGTTATTCTAATTCTAAATTACCGTCTGATGTCTTTTTTGCAGCTTTTACTTCCTTAATTTTATTTATAAAGCACTTTACAACTGCACCTGCAGACCAAAGTGCTGTACAATCAGCAGCATAAAAACAAACAACACAAAAACAACATGCAACTTACTAATACAAATACTAACCCAACCTCGCAAAGGCTAATGACAAGAAATTATTTTTAACACTGACTTTAAATACATTTAAAGTAGTGATCTCTCTTAGTTCAAGAGGCAGACTATTCCAAAGCCTCGGACCCTGATCACCTTTTAGCTTTAAATGAGATCGAGGGACAGAAAGCAATGATTTTTGCGATCAAAAGAGCAGCATGTCTCTTTTTGTCATCGGGTATTACATAATCCCTAAGCATGAATGAGCAAGCGAGTTAACAGCTTATTGGTATGAAATTAATGTTAGCACTGCTTTATTAAGAAAAGGCTTTGATCAGCATTGAGAATAAAAGGATAGAAAAGATCGCTTAGATCTGTAACAAGATGAGAAGTGTTTTATTCAAGGTTTAAAAGGTTTAGATAACTTCTTTGCTTGAAGTGGCCATATTCTACACTTAACCATCTTGTTTGTTTTTTTTTTTTTTTTTTTTTTTATTAGGTTTTTTTGTAGTTTTGCAACTTTTCAGGTCTGGATGGACTGGGGAGGGGGCTTTATATTGTGAACTTTAAAAGTATGACAACAGTACATCAGACTCTTATGTATTAAGGAAAAGAGCTAGGAAAATCCTGTTTTCTATTATGTCCCCTTTTAAGTCTTTCATCCTCCCTGTGATGCTCTGACTCAGATTGAATTAAAACAATCGGAAATCAACTCAACTCAAACAGTTCAAGGTAAAATTATTTCCCCTGAGGAACTCTCTCTAGATAAAACACACAATCATGGAGAGGTCACGACTGAGTGAAAACTACAGTATTCGTCAAGCTGCATCCGCTGTTTTTGTAAAAGTTGGTGCACCTAACAGGAAATTTTACCTTTTACTCCCTGACCAGGTCAGATTATGAAGATACAATATGAAGGTAATGTCACTTATCCAGCCCACATTTTAATATCTAAGCCTATAGTTAAGTTGACATGGTTGCGCATTCAGAAGACTTGTTTACTATTTGCGCATTCCCATGGTAACTATTAACAGTTATCTGTTTAGAATCCAAAATATGACAACATACAAAGAGTCTGTTTATCTACTGGGTGCATGTTTTCTGGTCTGCTGCCCTGTGTTACGCTTACTACACTTGGGGAATTTGTTGAAGGCTATCAGGTGATGCTGTCCTCCAGGAGCTGCGGCGCTACAGGCGGATCTTGGCACACGCTCGTACATCAGCAATGAACTTTACTGTCTGGCTGACTGACTGACAAGCACAAGAATTTGATACTGATATGCAAGACTACTAATACAACCATCCAAGCAGCAGCAGCGTTAAGGACGTAAATATTTTCAGACACATTTTAAGTTCACATACAGAAGCTAACAAAGTCGAACTATTAACTCTTTCTCCGCCATTGACGGAAATTTCCGTCATTTGTGAGACAACACTTCCCTGGCATTAAAAGGGGGTGGGATAATACCCTTTTCACAAGATGTAAAATAAGTCTTCGATGTCCCCAGAGTGTGTATGGGAAGTTTTAGTTAAAAATACCCCACGGTTATTTTCATATAGCATGTTAAAATTGTTACTTTTGAGGGTAAGCAAAAATGCACCGTTTTTGTGTGTATGTCCCTTTAACCCTTAAGGCGCCAGAGGTTTTTTCCTAAAATGTTCGATTTTGACATCTTAAAATTTACAAAGGCTATATCTTAAAAGTGATAAAAGATAGAGACTTTCTGTAAATTAGAGAAATATTAAGGATGACCCAAAGTTTATGTAGGGATTACATTTTTCCATCTAATTTGCATATTATGACGTCATATGGTGGGGGCAATCTTGGATTATAGAATTTTCATGAAAAGTCACGTTTAAATGATAAAATGCAGCACTTATTTCCCCCCAAAATGTCCATCACCTTCTGTATGCTATATTGCACAATACTGAATGCTCAGGTATATAGTAAGTAGTAAACAAACTGTGTAAATCATTACTAATAAATGGTAGAAACAAACCGAATGCATGTAGTGATTGGCCTTTTGCTGTAGAGATTTTCCATTTACTAAATACAGTTGGCACTCTGATTCCATGTATGGGGCAAATATATTTTATTCATATGACATACAAACACAAGTAGACAAGACCTGTTTAGTTCAAACGCTCACTCGCACAGATCATGAGTGACATGATACGAGCAGCGCGGCCAGATCTGCCTCGCGCGCGCGCCGAGTGTGCACAGCTCGGACTACCGTCATTCTCATTGCGACTCCTCACCCTGCCTCCACGTTGGCTCCTAACTGTCCTATGAATACTTAGACCTCGTCTAACATAGCCAGTGGTATTAGACAAAGTCTCCACCACAATACTGTCGCCGCGATTGCGGAGAAGATCTGATAAAATGGCTCACTCGCACACTAGCTCCGCTTTTGATCGCACTGTTTCAATGCGCTCTAACTCGAACATTTTGTATAGAAACATGACGTGTTTTTGATTCGGGGATGAAGTATGACATGTCTGCCATCCAGTGGAGGGGAGGTCGAACGAAATTTGACACCCAATTTGACAAAATCGTCCGTTTTATTCAGTGCTGCGTCTTGTCGAGTAAACTCGACCGTGGCGCCTAGAGGGTTAAATTAGTGGTGCAACGGATCATCATTGATCCGTGATCCGTTCGGATCAATATCTTCTGTTCGGCACACACGTGATCCGCGGATTGATTTATGAAAAAAAAAAAAGATTTGTGCACATGTTCAGTCCACACACAAGCGTGGTCATGGCGAGCGGAGGAACGGAGGAGCTTGGACGCCCGCGTCATTTAAATCCCTTGTATGGAAGCATTTCGGCTTCCCTGTCAAATATAATGATGAAGGAAAGAGGTTAGTGGATAGAACCGTGACGTGTATAGTAGGGTGGCCATACGTCAGGATTTTGGCCGGACAGTCCGGATTTTAAGCCCCCTGTCCGGCGCAGCCTCCAGCCGGACACTCATTTTGTCCTCCTTTTTGGAGTTGCGCTGAATTGGCATACAAAAATTTTACCTATAAAAATCCTGCATATTGATAGCGGCTCCCTGATGCCTGCAAATTAGTTCAAATCTCCAGGAATCTAGAGCACGCATGCGAGACAGAACATACTGCGCTCCAAACCGTGTAGCGCGCGCACGGCAGAGAGGGAGAGAGCGAGAGACCTTGCGTGTGTGCACATTTAAAATAGAGAGCATCCTGATTGGCCTGTTTTTTGATCCGTTGCACCCCTACTTTAAATGCAAATGAGCTGCTGCTCCTGGCACAGAGGGCGGAGCTACAACGGCTAGTTCTTAGCAGCTTGGGTTACCACAGACATGCACTGAAAATTTCAAAAACTTTTAGTATTTTATGTTCAAACCGGAGTCGAACAAAGTTGAGGAGAGACTCAAGAAGAAGTGACAACATGTAGACAACATTTTTGATTAGTTAGTTGATGATTTTATGTTGCTTGAGTTTGTTATCTTCTAGTCATTGATTAGCATATTCTGTCATGATAATCTATAAATCATGTTCCCGGGGGTGGGGTTTATGTAAATTTTAGGGTTGCTGATGTCACTAACCTGGGAGGAATGTCCTGTAGTCCCTAACAGCCGTTTGTTGTAGTCATGGTGGGAAATTAACTTTTGTGGCTGGTGGATGCCCAATTTTACCAGCCAATTATATTTTTTACCAGCCACTTTTTCCGGAATTCAAATTTATAAAGTATTATTATACACAGTAAGTACAGTGCATGGACTGGTCGTCGGGAAGGTAGGCTAACCATTCCCTCGTTTTCCCTTCGTCATCAATGCACCACTTGTTCGAAAAGTACCTTCTCTTTTTATTTACTTCGCCCTAAACAGTTTGTACATTCATCGCTACTGTTGACTCCGCGGCGGGCCTCTTAACATCGGGTATATAGCGCCACATTTTTTTAATTTTCCTTTCGTCTGTACCTCAGCTCAGCAATATGTGTCAAGGTCCGTTCAGCGCCATGTCCGTGCGCTGTTTCCGTGACGCACAGCGCTGAAAACCAATCAAATTAGTTACTCGACAAAAGTGCATTATTGTTACTTAGCAACAGAATTCTTTGACCAAAAGCTGTCCAATCCGTTACAAGGAATGTTTTAAGTAGTAACCAATAAAAATATATTTTACATACAATCTACCTGCCACTGTGGCTGGTATACAAGGCAAAGTCACCCGCCACTTTGAAAAAGTACCCGCCATTGGCTGGTGCTAATTTCCCACCCTGGTTGTAGTCCTTAAAAAGCAATTTTTTCATCTCCCTTTGCTTTGAGTTTGAACTTTGAGCGTTGTAACTTTGCAGATGTTGTTTATGCTCAAACAGCAACATTACACACTAACTGAAGTTAGAAAAGTGAAATCATAATCAACCACCCCTTTAAAGGAAATTTAATAAAATTTTTCAAAAATGCTGGCGGGGAAAGAGATAAATACTTGCAAAAATGTATTTTCGCTCACTTGTCTTGAATTGAAAGTAGTTGACTAGTGGTCAACTGGGTTTTTTTGGTATTGAAATCTTGAGATCAGGGTGATTGTTAGCTGATATACATAAAATACAGTATAGCAATAGAAAATTAATCTGATTCAAAATCGCTGAAATTAAATGCCTTTTATATAGTATTTACTCAACATTATTACAAACACAATTTGCATTACCTGTTCACAAGATTTTGGAACAAATTGTAAATGTCGTAAACACTTGCTTTTTATTTTTTATCCAACAAAGAAGATTTTTTAAAAAATATTACAGACTTTCGTTATAAGGCTTTCGTTCATGTTCGAAACACATTCGAGATTTTTTATCAAATCTGAGAGCAAATCTGTCCCTCTGTTGACAGCTACGCAACTACCACTTTCAAGCCCTAAAGGTAGTAAAGACATCTTTTCATTCATTTGACTCCAGTGGTTTACCTCAATTGTATAAAGCGAGTGCTTTGTTTGCGCAAAAAAAGCATAATTTACACTTTATTTGCAAAATATTAATCTCCAACGTACATTCACGTAACAACGTCTGTTCTCATGTCAGCACAACACGCATGCTCTCGTGAACATGGATTGGAGATTCATATTTTGTAAATAAAATGGTAAATACATTTTTTTTGTGATAAAGCACTCGCGTCGCTTCAAAAAATGAATGAGTTATGATTTAAAGGTACAATATATAAGAATTTTGTAATAAAATATCCAAAAAATCACTTGCACAGTGTGATATATTTCCTGCAGTTGTATACTTACAATATCCCAAAAGTCTCCAAAGATGTTTTATTTCAGATAAATTCCAATTTTAAATAAGTGGCCGTCCTAGAAAAAAATGTCACCTGTCAATGATGCAATATCCGCGCTTTGCTCGGTTTCCGTTCGTACTGCCATAGCCATGACGTAACCATGGCGTCAGACGAGGACAACTGCGTAGTGCGTAACGTTTAGCGGCACGCAGTTCTTGTTTCTTTCAAACATAGACCATGGCAAGCAGACTTTGGGACAAACAAGGATAACTAAAATGAGGATCAATATCAGCGTGACGTTTTTGAGATGCCGAGAGCTCCACGTCCGCGACTAACTTGGACTCGACAGAGCTTCACGAGTCACGACTTGACAGCTTTATTAGACAGGTGAGCAAATGTACATAAAACAAATCAATGTTATATAACTTTAGCTCAACATGATGAAATGTTAGAATATGGTCAGTATGTTATTCTAATGTTGATCTAGCTTACTGCTAGTTTCGTATAGCAAACGAACACGTAGTGTAACATTAACTTTCAACACACATTTAAATGTCGTTTACTTTGATAGTGTAACGTTAGACCAAGTGAAGCAGCGCTGCGTTACCTCAAGTTTAATTCGTCTAATAAACTGACCTGTGTGAGTAATCCAGCACTTGCGGGTCGTTCGGTAGAATTAAATATCCTTATTCCTTTATATCGGCGGGACTCGCGTGTGATATCTGTCTCTTTAGCAATCGCGACCTGCTTCATACCACTGTAATGTTAAAAAACATGAATGTTTGCACTCATCCATAAACATTATTAGATCCATCAGCTTGACAGCAAGTCTCATCATTCAGCTCATCACTGCGTCATCAACCTACTCCTTTGTTATTGTTGGAAACTGCACCCTCTTGTGGCGAAAAAAACCTACATATTGTGCCTTTAATACCTAAATCACTTGGATTATTTTAATGATGACTTTAATAGAGGTCAACCGATAGTGAATTTTACCGATAACGATAAGTTTGCCCACCCTGTCAAAACAAACTCCACGAGATGTCAGTGATAGTTTTTTCGCCTCTAGATGCCGTTCTCATACTGTATAATGGCAGCGCATCCTTCTCAGCCGCTCTAGCAATGGACGCAACCCGGAAAAACTCTCGGCATGGATTTTTGCCGATAGTGTTTCTTTCAGCAATCGGTTATCAGTGCTGATTAATCGGCAAAACCGATCAATCGGTCGACCTCTAGTTTTTACTTCCTTTCTGGGGCTTGAAAGTGGTAGTTGCGTAGACTGTCAATGGAGGGACAGAAAGCTCTCAGATTTCATTAAAAAGATCTTCATTTGTGTTCTGAAGATGAACGAATGTCTTACAGGTTTGGAACGACACGAGGGCGAGTAATTAATGACAGAATTTTCATTTTTGGGTGAACTAACCCTTTAAAGACACACAGGATTTTACTTTTAATGTCTTTGTCTAGATCATTATGTTTGCATTTACCCATCCAGTTTCACTACCAACTCCAGAACTAGTTTACCTAAGGAATTCATTTCTATCCCTCAATACCACATCCAACAGTCTCTCTTAAACCGTATGTGTATGTGTCTCTTCATGGTCTTCAGAAATGCTTGAGATCACCAGTTTAATGAATTTGTCCCGGTTCCAAGTTTATGTGCAGGTTCAGTAAGAGTGTCATTTAAATGTCTGTGTTTGTGTGGAAGAGTTGTTCGACATACAGTACACTGTCTCCGTTGTTCAAAAGTCAGGGTGGGTTAAATATTAGCCTATGGCCACAATGATTCTGCCCTTCTCTGAGATACCACACATAAAGCCCCGCGCTTTGACGGAACATGAGAAAACGATGGCCTGATTTGATATCACAACAACGTGTCTGTGTGTCGTAAAGCCACAATTGTGGGCAATGTTTTACAGTTTTTATCAGTGCAAACAATAGGTTTCACACTGAACGCAAATGGGGGTTGTAAAATGTTGGTTCAAACCAAGTGTACGAACCATGTGCAAGGCCCGGATGCCTGTTATTAGAGGGTAGAGTTGGTCTGCGATGACCGTTGTGTTTGCATTCTGACATTTTTGCATCACGTAATGCAGTCATGCCTCGTACAGCGAGATACCGGCGGGAAACACGGGGCAGAACGAGAGGACCGTACCGCACACATCAGCGCCATCAGAGAGAGTAAACAGTGAATGGCGTCTGTTTGCGTAAGGGCACTGGGAAGTACGCGCACACAATCGCACCTGTTCTGTTGGTATTACTCTAGTCAAATAGTAGGCAGAGAGAATTGTGGGAAAGGGAGCGATAACAGGGCATAGACTCCATAAAAGTGAGACTTTATTTGCAGGCCAAACTACGAGACAAAGATTTTCCGCTCGGTTTTGCCGACTCGCAGGAATTCCTCTGTACTCTGCCTGTCAATCTGATTGACTGTCCTCCCACTGGACTTTCGTGAACTGGCACATGGAAACCATGTATTTATAGTCCGTCTCTGTCATTGCTGTAAGTTAGTTATCGGTTCACTTTGCCAGTAATCAATGATCATATCCGAATGCTGTCTTTAAAATGCACTCGATTTTTACATTTTCGGTAACACTTACAATAACGTCTCATTTGTTAACATTAGTGAATGCATTCGCTAACATGACCAATATATTTTTTAAAGCATTTCTTAATCTTTGTTAGCGTTAGGCCTGTCGCAGTTATTAATTAATTGTCTGATTGTGGTTATTCGATCTAATCGCAGTTATTTGAGATAATTGTGCAGTATCATGTTTTTCCATCCAAAAAAGGGTATTTTTGCTATTTTATATTTATAGTTATTATACATAACTAATTAATTAGCGTTGTCAAATAGATGAATCGCATCTCACTCACACACATATATACAGTGTGTGTGTGTGTGTATATATACAGTATATATATATATATATACAAATCTTTATGTTAGATGTGATTTAATCGCGATTAATCGAATTGACGGCACTAACAAATATTTTTCATTTTCACAGCATTTAAGTCAATCATGGGCATATTTTAATTATACATTTTATTATAATAAGTGACAAAAACAAAACAAAAAATTGTTAATTGCAATTATTTGAAATCATCAGAACAACATTGAATCATCAGAATAAAACTCCTCATGATGGGCTTAGTTAATATTAGTATGAATCTAATCTGTTCATTGTTTGTTCATGTTAGATCACAGTGCATTAATAGATGTTTACAAATACTTTGGAATGTAAAAATGTATTCATGAATGTTAAAATTACCACTGAATAAAATGAATAAATGCTCTAGAAGGATTGTTCATTATTCATTACATGGTAACTAATATAGTAAATCAATGTTAACAAATGAAACATTGTAAAGTGTTACATTTTCTTAAGTGGCACGATGCAAAGGTGTTGCTAAGGTGTTGCTAGGATATTCTGGGTAATTGCTATGGTGTACTGGATGCTTCCTATGCTTACTGGCCCAAGTTTACAGATCACACCCACAAGTATCTCTGATATTCTGGTTTGGATTCGTGTCTGTTATACTGTACTGTTGGCTGACTGTGTCACAACAGTCATAAAGGGGGAATGATCCTCACTTCCCTGATGCCATCTGAGATAAGATGTGTGTGAGTTATGTTTATCTGTTACGTTGACAGGAAAACGAGATTTATGGTTGGGATATCGGTGTCTGTCTTCTCTTGAGCTGAGTTTTTATGGCTCTCTCTACATATGCAGTACCCTTTGTTAGACGGGAAAAAGTAACATGTCTTGTTAAAGATGCTTATCCCCAGAATGTTGTTACGGCATCTACCTGCGGATGCGAACTGGGCCATGCTTACCTTGACCATATTTTATCTGTGAACTCACATGCCGACACACACTCCGACTAGAAGTAAGTTATCAATATCAGCATGTGTTATAAAGTGTCTCCAACCCTCTGGATGGCAAGTCGTGAGAAAATAGTTTAATAATTTTGTTTAATTACTTGTGCTGTATGCTTTCACTGGCCAATCTGCTCATTAATTCTGACGTCACTGTTTACAGGTCCAAAACAATATCAGATGCCAAAAGCAAACAACAAATGGTACGAATATACATTCTCACAGTGTGTTGAAATCGCGATCCTAACCTTTATCTCCATACCGAAATCCCAGATGGCCAGACAGTGATTCATCTTTTATGAATTGTTAAAATAATGGTGTCCAGTATGCCGTGAGCCCAAAGTCTGCAGGATATACACCGTGAGATTATATATGAATAAATAGTGCTCATAAATGTAAGTTGAGATGGTATTCTCACTTGAAACAAGTGGAGGATTGCAGCCGGATATTATATTCCTTACGTCATGCGATTTTCAAATTATCATTTATATTCAATGCACTACTAGCTGATTAGTAGTACTGTATTACATAATTGAATTGTTTGTAAAAAAAAATTAAAGTAATGTGCTGTAAACCGCAGAAGTGTATGGATGGATCAAGACACTGCACTAAATATGTGTAAAATACACCTTTTTCTGACACTATAGCCAGAAGAGATGGGACTAGTCGTGTGATTTAAAACTGTCTGCAAAATTATATCCAGTATGTATTACTCCTGTTAAAACCATGTAAAGACAAGGACTACAGAAGTTTTTGCATAATATACGCAAGGATACAAGAAGTACATCCACCTAGAAAAGTAGTCCCACTGCGAAAAGAATGATTTTGACAATTTAATATCTCAAATAAAACATACTTTTGTTTGAAAGAATTAATTAGTTAAGTGCTTAAAAATAAATATCAGCTGCGTCTTTCTCTTCTTCTTCTTTTTTTTTTTTTTGCCTGGTTTTATAAACTAATGGGATGAAGAGTCAAAATGATTGTCTATCACAGATGCTGTCGATACTGATGAACTTCTATTGAACCCAAAACATTGATTGAATCAAACTTTGCTGTTCATTGCTCATATTTTGTGTTGACGATAAAACGGGCATACAAGGTTACTGTGAATCACAGCTGTGTTCCAGCTGCTAATGAAAGACTAATACTTTAACAGTGTCCTGTTCACATCTATGTGCAGATTGCTTGTGTGTGAGGCGAGCTATGAGGATAATTCGGTTATAGTGCGGATTTGTGTCATACTGTAATTTTATATCTCTCTCTCGCTTTATTATCTCTCTCACACACACACACACACACACACACACACACGCGCACACACACACACACACACACACACACACACGCACACTCAGTATCGTAAACACTGACCTTTAATTCTTCTAGCTTGGACACGAGTGGGCGGGGCACAGTGGATATTTTATGTTCTGATTGGCCGATTGGATTTGTGCGCTCAGTGAAGGGGCCGGATTAGTAGGTCACATGACCACTTCAGTTTCTCTCTCTCTCTCTCTCTCTCTCCTGAAGCAGATCCTCTCAAACGGACTCCCACGTACAAACACACACACACACACACACACACACGCACGCACTACAGCCGAAAATCCCCTATTTACGAGGGAAGAAGAGTGTGAGGGTTTCTTTGTGAGCTTTACTGAGTGGAATTGCGGACTGTTTGTGGAGTTTTTGGACTGTTTTTGTCGTGTTTAATCCTCCGAGGTAATCTGGGATTCTCCAGGCGGGAATGAGAGAGATGCGCTCGAGCGCTCACTGGACTTTCACTCAGTGAGGATCAAACTGGTGAGTTTAACGGCACAAGTTCTGGAAAACCACTCCGTTTTCTTTTCAGGGTTACTATTTAACCCTGCATTGTCGTTTAAAGTCAATTTGAACGATTAAGTAAACTACCAATATCGCCGCCTGAAATCACAATCAGCGTCAAAAAAAAAGGAAAGATTTAAAGGTCTTATTCGTCAACCATCACTATTTTTGTAACCTTAAAACAATTTTTTTTTGCATCTTATGTAATTTTATAATTTTGTGCTTTTTTTAGCTAGCTTTGTCGTTATTTCTGCGCGAGCACGCACACACCCCCTCGCGCGCCGACAGTCCGCTATTCTAAGCGCGAGACCCTTTGCAACGCCTGAAATCTGAGTCTGAAAATCTCTCGCGTGTTATATATAGATTTTCTAAAGATAGAGAAATAGTACGGCATACTGACGATGGTGAGGGGTGTGGGAGGAAACACGCATATCGTAACGTTACAGTTTCCTCAAAGGCACTTTAGGGCGCTTAAAACTTAAAAAATATATACATGTCATATGGCATGTCATTTAACATGTATGTTAAAGGTTCACATACAGTCCTCAGGTCAGTCGCACCCGCTGTGAATGGTAAGTAGTGATTGTAATGGTTCATTTGAGGGTGACTGCTGTCTGAAATGGGACTCATGTCAAACTGAATCTAAGCTGTGTGAGAGAAAGCAGTAACACAATGAGGCATTGACTGTAGTGCACACTGTGAATCTTGTGACTCGTACTGCTGGTGTCCCTGTAGTGTATTTTATTGTCTTCTGTGGCTATTGTATTACTAGTGTCCTTTCTGTTATTACTGCACTGATCTGTATGCATGTGTGAGAAATCCGGCACAGCAGTTCATTATTGCCTGCTGAACAGCTGTTACAAGTGAGGATTGAGGATCCTCCCCATTTCCCACACTTTTTTATTTTCCTCAGACACCCATGATGAGAGTTTGGAGCAATCAGCAACACGTTACACATCAACACTGCTTTGCATAAAGCAGTAGATAAGCTGAGATTGACATGCATGGTTATATAATTTCATGTACAGGACATCTGCCGCCTGTCCCAGTAGATTCAGATCCAGATTCATATTTAGCAGATTATAATTCCATTATGCAGTTTTTCAACAGATGGTGGAAAGTTTTAAATGGTTAGTTAGTTCACGCAAAAAATACAGTCATGCCTAAAAAGTAGGCATAGCACAAAAGTAGCATCTCTAATGCTCACCAAAGCTGCATTGCATTGCATTGCATTTCTTTCTTTTTTTTATTATTATTATTTTTTCTGAATCACAATGTTTATTCTGAAAGACTGAAGAAGCTGTTGATTCTTCTGTCAGACGCATTTAAGCAAATAGTGCCTGAGAAAAGCGTGTTCTCCTGATTCAGTTTCTGCGGTCAGATGAGATGTTGTCAGGCTACATGTCATTGTCATTAATTCTAATGTTATTTTCATAACTTGTTACTAAATAAAAAGTCTCACCTCATTAAAACAAACTTTCCTGTCTTGTCAGATGTTGAACTGTGCTTGTATTGCGCACTCTTCAATTGCACGCACAAATGCAGAGGCGCCTACAATAGTGGCTTAATGGGTGAATGTGGGTCCCATAGTCAAACCAGTTGAGAACTCAACTCATACTGAACTAAAACTTATATGAAAAAATCACACTAACTGCTTTAACTGTGATTTTTCTCTTTCACTTTAATTTTTATCGAACAATTATTACATTTATTTATTTTTTTTGTTCTGAAAGGTAGTCATTCCTTCCAGGTTTGAAACGACATGAGGTTGAGTGAACAGAATTTATATTTTTGGGTCTTGGAGGGACAAATACAGTGCATATTGTCTGGTGAGATCCGCCCACCTGCTGTTGTTGTCATTGTTTAGAGCGGTTCGTAGTTCTGCCTTTCAGGCTTGGCTGCGTTCTTCGTGTTGTGTTTCTGTTTGTGGGTGGGTGTGTCAGAGTTGTCGTCATCTGTCAGCACACGACCGTTGCAGCCAGGACTCGCTAGGTTTGATTATTGCATCATAAGTTGAAACGCATGAGTTTTGTGTTGTCTTGACAGCATAATAAACTTAAGCGACGTCCCCTTAAGCTTCCCTCTTCCTGTTGGTCAGATGTGCTCAGATCTATCGTAGAGTTTGCATTTGTTTGTGTGTTTATTTGACTTTTTAACCTAGAATGCAACTCTTAATCAGGTTAATACTGCTATTTGATGCTATAAGTTTTGCATGTGTGTGGTAGAGCACATACCTAAAAATGTGGTGAAGTATTGCTTCCTGTTGGCTTGGGCTTTTATTCAGCCCACGTGTGTGTATGTGTGTGTGTGTGTGTTTCTGGCAGAGTTGTGTGCCTCTAATCTGAACCATCTTTCCAAGTGCCATTTGACCTGAAAGAGCAGCTTAGCAACGTACAGCAGAGTAAAGAAGCCCACCCGCCCCTGCAGGATGAAGCGGAGACGAGAGTGAGTGTGAAAACAGAGAAGTACAGGTGAAAGCTTTTTACTGCGGCCTGGGAAAATGCCTGACGCACAGTCTAGCGCAACAGCAGAAGTGATTTGAAAACAGTCCCAGCTGAATGTCCGATTTCAGTGGTCTTTGCTTGCCGTCTTAATAGTGATGCTTAGCAGAGTTAAACTACCACTTTAAAGGAGAACTCCGGCGCAAAATGAACCTTTGGTCTAGTTACACATTGTTACCTAGTCAACCGTTATCTGAGATTTGTTTTCATGATTATCGAATGTAAATAGTTTTATCTCTAAAAACAGTTTAGCCTATAAAGCTAGTATAACGCTAGTATATTGGGCATAGTGTAATGACAAATAAAAATCGCTTGTTAATACCACTTACATGGCTCAAAATAGCCCCACACTAACACGGTAGCATAATGAGGGTCCCTACCTTCAAACCGAAGCATTGAGAACTTTGTCAGTGTCCAGACAGTTTAATAAGAACATATTTTATACATACAGTCAACTTCGCGTATACAGACAGGAGCCATCTTTGAAATACAGTCTTTACCAGTCGATCTACGAACGCCGATAATTAGTTATAGTTACTCACTACTTGTTCCAAAAAGTTAGTAACTGATTTACTCTATAATAAAAGTAACTCGCTACCAGGGAAAGTAACTATTTGCGTTACTGTTAAAAAAAAGTTGCTATATGTCAACGAATTTGGATTTCTTTAGCAGTTTTCACAAGTCAGTTGAAATGAGTAGAGCAGCAGGTGTTTGTACATAACTTTCTATATTTATTGCACATTGACAGACAGCAAGAGGTTTATCCTGCACTTCACTTCACTGCGCTTATTAACCCACCTCCTCACTAGCTGTGTGAGCCAAGGGTGCGTTCGGATTACAGTTTATTCAATCAATACATAGTAACGCAGGCGTCGATTTTGTCATGAGTCATTTTGTACCCACCACTTTTTGAAACAAATAAATAAAACATCTCCAGTTAACTAGCAGAGCATTCATTTAGTTCGCTATTAAAAGAGAGATCTAGCGTTAAATTGTTTTGGTTTTGAACTAGGGATGTAAACGGTTAATAGATTATCGATTAATTGTCGACAAGAATTTACTCGATTAAATTAAATGTCGGCTAATTGAACATTGCGAACGTGACATGAGATTCTCACGCGAGAGAGCCGACATAAACTTGAGGCGGCCAAAAAGAAACCAAACATGAGGCGGTCAAGACGGAGTGGACTACCAGCTTAGCTATAACGTTATACAGCGTGCTAACCTCGAAAATCCAGCTGTATTCTAACAATAACTTAGCTCTCCTTATTAGCTAGGCTCCTTGCATGCTGGCTAATAACTTTTTTTAAAGCTGGGTCTCAAACATTAACAGCGCTGTGTTGGACAGATTTGTGCAGCGGTGTTCCATGAGGGAGAGAAAGCACGAGAGTTACGTTTGAGCGAGAGAGCGAGAGGTAGTGCTGCGCGAATGCGCTATGGCGCTCTGCAATCAAATACGATTTTAAATGGGATGTAAAAAAAATATCGAAAATCAATGTGTGGCGATCAGCGTTGATATTGTGGTGGGCCGCCACAAATAAATGAATGTATGGGAAACTCTGCCCTCTAATTTTACTGTCACCTTCTTCAGGGATGATTTAAGTTCTGTTCAGTTCTATATTTGAAGTTTCCAGGTCTAGTAATTTTACTTTTACCTTTCTCAGACCAAGGGGGATTGAAAGGTCAAGTGCTGCTGCTAATGTTTCAAGTTTTTCATACAAGTAGTTTAGATTATTATATGTAGGCTTAATGTAGTGTAGGCCTACCCATATAGATTTTTATTTAAAATGTATTTTATGTTGCTTAATGTTTCACATGCAACAGGTGAGCCAGTGCATTATTTTTTATGTATTTAAATTTTCTGTGCATAATTTATTTTGTTAAACTACATAAATGCCATTATATGTACCGTAGGGGTAGTGAAAAAAATCGATTATTGATTAATCGTGAGTATGTTATGGACGAGTATGAATCGATTATTACATTTTCAAAAATCGATTTTTTATTATTTAATTTTATTATTTTATTGCCGCATCGCTGGATCTAGAGAGAAGCCGCCGCCGCCGTCGAGGAAGCGACAAGCCAGCTTAGGACAGCGCCTGAAGAAGCCGGCCGTCTTCGCCACCTTCAGCCATCCGTGCGAGCTACGCTATCCGGCGGCGGATCCTTTTTGGCAAAACTTACTGTCTAAAAGAGCAGCGAGCGTCTTTTTCAAGACCACCATGTGATCTGCGCTCTCTGCCTGGGCCAGGAACACGCAGCTCTTGCCCTCAGGGGGTTTGTGAGCTCAGCGACGCACTTCCGATGTCGACCCTGCGGGCCGCACTGCCGTCGTTTTCTGATGCAAATGCTCGCCGGAATGACTCCCTCGAGCGTCTATCTCTCCTTCTCCGCCCCCCCTCCCGGACGCACTGCCGCCGCCTCAGGGGACAAGGCGCTTGATATGGATGAGGACACGCTGCTGACAGCTGTTCTAACCGCATATAATGCAAACATTTTTTTGCATTATAAACTTTTTGTTTACCTTGACATGTTTCGACTGCAACCTGCAGTCTTCCTCCACCTGAACAACACCTTGTCTTTCTAGAAGAAAATTGTCCAATTTCTACTGTATGTTGGTTCTGATCTACTTCCTTAAGGAAATAAGCCTTTCATTTATTTGTTATTGTTTAGTTCAACTTGATGAGTCACAACACAATATGATGTATTCATTTCTGTGTTCTACAGAACATAAGCTACTAGGGGTGGGAATCTCTAGGCACCCCACGATTCGATTCGATTACGATTCAGAGGGCTGCGATTCGATGCTAAATCGATTATCTGAATCTTTTTGTGTGACTATAAATACTTTGCTTTAAAAGTAAGTAATGACCCATAAAGAATTAACGTACAATAGATTTTATTAACATTGCAAAGAACCAACAGGAAAATAAATGTGTGCCTGAACTAGCAACATACTTGTAGTAAATTAATAGTATAACAACGACCGGTACAGCCGAGTGTTTTTCCTCCTCTGGGTGGAAACGCGTCATATGGCTTCTCATATTTGTATTGTTTCCGAAATATTTTAGTTTTATTCTACAAAGCTTACAACTAGTGTGACTCTTGACTGTCCAGCTCCTTTCCCCCTTCAACTTCAGAAGCCAAAATATTTCCACACGTCAGCTTTTAACGAGTGTGTTTGGATCTCGCGCACCATCGCGTCTCTGTTATGTGCACGCCACAGACGGTCCGGGCGGGCACTGCACTTCGCGCTTCAGAGTTCCGTCTTTTGCGTTCCGTCAATATTAAGTTATTATATAAATATATATCTTAAAAAAAAAATTTTTTTTTTGAAAATCGATTTTTGACATTTGTGAATCGATTCAGAATCGTCCACGTCCGCATCGCGATGCATCTAAGAATCGATTTTTTCCCCCACCCCTATAAGCTACATACAAATAATTCTGAAGTTATAACTACACGACACAGAAAGTGCTTTGAGTTGTTGTTACTTAATTAAGAGTTAAGTAATTCAGCAGCTGACTTTTTTTAATACTGCAATCACTTTGTAGTGTATTTTCGTTTACTGTTGTGAAATGGAAAATCAATAATCGCTAATCGAGAATCGTTAATAATCGAAAATCGACTGTAATCGAATCGGGATTTCAATAATCGTAATCGAATCGGGAAATCAGAGAGATTAACCACCGCTAATGTACCGTATCCCAACTGTTACAATAAAACATCAATTGAGCAATATAACATGCATTTTTATTCAGTATATAAGCAATGTTTTGCTTTTTATGTTAAAGACACTATTGAATCCGTGAGAAATTTACATTCTCAGGAAAATAGCCGCTTATCAGTTAATCGTTAATCGATCGATAAGGTCGTTCAACTAACGATTAATGAATTAATCGATAATTTGCATCCCTATTCTGTATCAGTTGCATACAGTTGTTCTCTTGTGGCTCGCGTGCGCAGTCTTCACTCGGACGCGCTCTTCAATCTATCGCCATTGTGGAGACTATTCATTCCGGTGAAATCACAAAATAAGACGCACACAAACGTTTCCCTGCTTGATATAGACTGTAACCACTGATGAACATATTCAGTTTTGATGAGAGAAAAAAAAAAAACATACGAGTGCGGATTAGAACCCGTAACCTCTGACATGCTTGGCAAAAGATCCACCACTAGACCATTTAAGAACTCAAACAACATTGGCGGATCGAGGCATTTATTTACGGGTTAAGCAGAGAGATTGCACAGTTTGATAAGTTTGTACCCAGCACTTCTGAAAATGCACTTCTGAATGCGTCCCCAGCACATTTCAAACCAAACTGACGCCCGTGGTTACGCACCACATTTAACGTCCAGTAACGTTAACGGCGTTGGAACGACGGGAAAAGTAATTAGTTAGATTACCCCGTTACTGAAAAAATAACGTCGTTACCTAACGCCCGTTGTTTTAAATGGCGTTATTCCAAACACTGGTCTTCAGTCACATGATCCTTCAGAAATCTTTCTGATCTGATGATATCACATCAACTGGAGAAAAACAACAACAGATGTGCGGCCTCATATTTTTGTGGAAACCGTGATACATTTTTTCAGGCTTCTTTGATAAATAGAAAGTTCAAAAGCACAGCATTCATTTGAAATAATTTAAATCTTTTGTAACATTATTAATGTCTTTTACTGTCACTTTTGTTTAATGCATCCTTGCTGAATAAAAGTATCTTACCAACCCCAAACTTTTGAGCGGTAGTGTGCCATCTGGAGAAATGCATTTTTAATACTCTACAGCTTTACTCAAACTTGAGACAGAAATCCAAATGGCTGGGACAACTGTGTGTGTGTGTGTGTGTGTGTGAGAGAGCAAACATCAGGCCTAACTAAACCTGATAGTGTAATAGGATAGCGCTGCCCTCCTGTTGGTTGACCTGACGCCACCCTTCACTGTTGGCGGGACAGCCACTCTTCTTTTTGTTGAGGGTGAACAAAGAACAAGGTCCATTGTGAATAGTGATACTCTCAGCAAGTGAGTTCAGCTTATGTGCGGTTGCCTGTTTTTTGATTGTATTGATCGGTGGACTTATGTGCGTGTTTGTGTGGGATGATAGGTTTGCTCTCAGAGCATTACTGATCGAGACTGTTTTGCCTGTCAAATGAAGTGCACAGGCTTCCTCACAGGTTTTTTCATTCAGTGAGTGGAACATGTATTTTGTGTTTACAAGGGATGTCCAATAATAAGTATTTATACATTTTTCTTTCTTTCCAGGTGAAAACAGCAGGACAACACAGTAGAGATGAGTGGCGAGTCGAGACCGGGGGTGGTGACAACCCCTCCCCCCCCCAGCGTGGGGAAACGGGAGGGTTACTTCGACCGCATCAATGAAAATGACCCTGAATACCTGCGTGCACGCAACATGTCACCTGACCTGCGACAAGACTTCAACATGATGGAGCAGAAGAAAAGAGTCACACAGATACTACAGAGTCCAGTAAGAAAACACAAACACTCACTGTGAAAAAATATTTTTTTTCGAATTTGACTGAGGAATTACCCCCAAAAGACAACTTAAAGTCATTATTGTATTAAATGTGAAAAGCATCAAATAAGCATTACAAAAATCAGCGTTAGAAGGAAATATTATATTTGATTCAACATTTATTACAAAAACTTTTAGGCTTCATCTGGCCAATAAATGATGACAGAATTTTCATTTTTGGGTGAACTATCAAAAAAACTATAGCTGCAACTTCTGTTACATACGAGAAACATCAAATGGCAAACGAAAGTGAAACGAAAATGCCGCTATTTATTTGAGCTGGTTACTCGTGGGCCGATCTCAATCACTCGACACTTAGGCCTATTACACAGCGCTGACGTGGAAATCAGGACAACCTTAAAAGCTTCCATCGAACTCGGAAAAGGCAGAGCGAATTACAAACTCTATTGCAACATTTATTGCCAAATCACTTCCATTTGTTTAATTAATAAAATATAATGGAAGTAAATTTATTATGGATCATTATAAATTAGTGGTGCACGATATATCGGCCGCCGATATAATATCGTCCGATATGGTAAATTTTGTACACATCGGTATCGTTCCGATGTCAAAATAGGGCCGATGTGAACAGACCGATAATCATTCCTGTGTATTTGACGTGTGTGTAGATGTGAGTGTGGGGGCGGGGATGTTTGTTTTTGTACGAGCGCATGTAGGAGCGCAAGTCCTGTCAGTTTAAACATCAAGCGCAAGAAGACTGGAGCTTGCGCGCTGTTTTCTGTCAGCCTTACTAAGGCGTATTTTTGTCCCTCCAAAGCCTTATTTGACCGGTGAGTGATGTAAGATGAGTGATGCAGATGACCGACTGCTGCGCTTGTTTAACTGAGAGAACGAGCAGAGAAGAGTGAAAGGCACACTCTCACCGTCTTCAAACTGTCTTGCTCTCCCTCCCTCCCTCGCGCATATTAATGAATTGAGTTGACTGGATATCTTTGAGAATACACGATGATAAAAGGTCGAAAGAGCGAAGGTTTTTTTTTTTCTGAACTATCACTGGTTGTGAATTGTGCTAAAATAACGTTGCCTTATCTTCTCTGAAAAGCTTTCCACACATTCAGATGACATAAACCACACTTTCAATAAACAAAAAAAAAAATCTATCTAGTGATGAAATGTTTTCTGTGTTGAGAAATCTTGTGCAATGTCCTAAACTGCCGGGATAATCACACAACGTGTGCCGTGGTCCGTTAATGACACGTCCGATTCACAAACTAATGACTCATTTGAACCGATTCACTTTAATGAATGGTTAAAACAACTGAGCCATTCTATGCAGATTTACTCCATGACAAAACCACCCCAGTCATTCTAGAATGATTCATTCTTTCCAAATAGAGCTATTCAAGTCATCTGGTGAAATTGTTTTTTATATAGCAATATATATCTCAGAAAAATAAAATATCGCAATGTAATTTTTTACCAATATCGTGCAGCCCTAATCCTCGCTATGTGTTTTCTATACAGAGATATTGACATCGGTAAATATCGGTATCGGCCATAACAGCAATATTAATAGAGGGTATGCGCGTGACGTCACTGCCAGCTGGAGTGATTGCGGTCACGCGCACTGAGTGGCAAAAAGACTGAGCGGCAGCATTGGTTTTCAGCGTGAATGCCGTGAAAAACACAAAAAATGCATCTAAAATGGGAAAGAGCTTTGCGATTGATTGTACAACTACATTTCACAAGAAATCTGAGGTATATTTTTACAGACTGCCGAAAGCTACAGAACAGAGAAGCAAATGGATCGATGCAATTCATAGAAACAACTGGACTCCAGGCAGAGAAAAGTGGATTTGCAGTTATCATTGAGCACGTTTACATGCACACCAGTAACCATAACAACGGAAGTAAACCGTGGCATGTTTACATGACTTTATTAATAAATCAGGCCATGACCTGTAACGACAAAACAATCATTTGCGTATCTGACTTTGAGTATTTCATTTGTTGTATCGGTTGATGTTAAATAAAGCTTGCAACATGTCAACGGGAAAATTACAGTTTGTATATTTTCCTCTCATGCAGTTACAGATGCAGCGTTTTGACTGAACCATTTCTTCTACTGCTGCACGAGAACGAGATGAGAGGACATTTTTATAATGCTCTGTGTCATGAAAGAGTCTGCGTTTGTGATATATTTTATTCTTCCTTTCCAGCAAAACGCTCTGTCTGGATGCGTTTAAATCTGCACAAAGGATGCGTTTCTGTCACATTTCACACATGCGCACTTCAATAAGCTGACAGAAAGCAGGTTAATGCGTTTACATAATGCGAAATCTGAGTAAGAGGCAAAAAACGACCTGTGTCGACCGGTTTATGCTTAAGCCAGTTATGACCCTACTCCGATAAAATAAACTTTTTAAATAAACTGACAAAAAACTATAGGCTACAAGTTTTAGGGCTGGACAATATGATTATAGCCTATATATAACATTGATGTGATCACCTGGATTTAGACTTACCTATATTGTATTTATATAAAGCGTTCACAGGCAAATTTGCTTCACGTATTTCCCCGGCGTCGAAATCAGGCACATATGAGTGTCAGGAAACACGATGGCTCCGTGTCTATATCCATGGATCACTGGATCTTTGGCCTAAGTTGTAAGGAACACTATATCGAGTCCAACTTTTAGTTTAAACTGATAATAGGTTGTTTTACTCGCGTTTTCGCAGTTTCCACTAGTATTAACTCCAGCCACGCAGCAGCTCTTCTGCCACTCAGTCCGGCTGAGGGGGGCGTGTTCCGGCGGGAAAGTGACGTTAATGCATTCCCTCTATATCGGTATCGGCTACAATTTTCACATCGGTGCATCACTATTATAAATACTTTGCTTTAAAAATGCCAAGTAGTCACACAGTGAGAAAAAAGATAATCTGTATAGAAAAAAAGATGCATCGATAATCGTTTTATCTATGGAAGCTCAACTTCCATGGGAATTAATTGAAAACGCTCGCTCTGCTTCGCACCGTTATGAGTGCCCGTGCGGACGTGTGCATTTTACATTCGCTTTAGAATTAGCGATTTAAAAGTGAGGTGCATAAAAGCCCCCCCGCACAACTGTCCAGCTCTGGCTTTACAGTAGAGGTGGGCGATATATCGTTTAGACGATAATATCCGAATTGTTGTCTGGACGATATGCAAAATTGGGATATCGAATATTTCATAATGTGTACAATCCGACTAACCTGACTCCGCCAGATGGATTTGCTCCGCATATCCATCTGGAAACCTTCCGTTGAAGTAGTTTTGGGAAGGGGCGTAAATACTGGTTAGCTGATTGGCCTATATTGGTGATAGACGGGCCAAATCAACCAATCAGATCAACGAAGCATATGACGTATAACAGAGCGACGACGAAAACAAAACCACAAGCCAGGCTACTCTTGCTGCTGCAGGTAAAGGCTCGTTAGCTCAGCAAATAAGATACATGTCGGCAAAGGATATTTGCCGTTTATGTAACGACAATTTGAGAATAAAAGGCACCATTTCAGGTGCCCGGTCTATATTTAACAAGAAGGATGCAAGAGAAAAAAGCATTAGCGAGCGGCTAAAAGAAATAGGACTAACGTTACCGCTGTCTGAAAATGTTTCTAGATCAGGTCGTATTTGCTTGCGTTGCTTCCGCTTGGGTTGAACTGTCACACTTGTCGTTGCGTCACACCTCAACCCGCCTCTAAGCCAACGCTGATTGGACGTTCGTTTGGTGAACTGCTCCCAAATTTTCTTTAACGGAAAGTATCCAGACTGATCTGCGAGTGAAAACTTGAAAGCTCGCGAGATCAGGATGGTCTCGCGAGGCTACAATCCGACCCCCCAAACATGAAAAGAGCTGAAGGAAGTTAAAGAGAAAACAAATAACGCACACTAACCTTCTAAACAACTATATGTAGTGATTTTAATACTTTAGGGGTTTGTTTGACTGTATTTTATTTTTTGTAGAAAATCACGATCGTTCCTCAATTGCATGAGAGTAAAGCTGCTACTAATTTGCAATATACAACTACGAAGTTCTTAGGTTTCTTAGGTTGAAGCAACAATCCAAAAGAGTAAAGCCGATGTACGATTAATAAAATAGCTGCTAGAAAAGGCAAAATGTGCGTTGTTTGCGGAAAAATGAAGTCTGAAGTTATAAAGTTTTTCTTAAATGTCTGTGGCGTCCTCAAGTGGCGAGCTTCGTGATTGCATCATTAGAAAATTGCGTTGTATAATGAGTCCAAAAGATGGAATACATTTTCCCAAAGAGATCGGTTCGGTACGCATTACAAACCGAACCATTCCGGTGGTTTGGACCATTTTTCCTGCCGACCAAAATCCGCGCTGGAGCGAACACCACAACGTTGCGCAACATCAAATGGCAAATGTAATGAAAGCGGAACTAAACTCATTATTTTGTGCTTCACGGACCGTTTATCAGTTCGGACGAATGTCAGTGCAGCGCGAGCCGATCTAGATTAAGCGACACCGTTACTACATAAGAGATCCAGTAAACAAAGCATTTGAATTCGCCACTTAAGTAATAACATCGCTGCGATATCTTACAGTGAGAAGCATTACAATATCTCCGTTATTAACGGATCAAACAGCACTGACGTGGAAACCAGGAGAAACATCGTTCCATGAATGAACTAAGTCCACAGATCGTTCACCATGGATTTAATGTAGTAACACTAACTTGTGACCATGGAAGTTTTGCAGAAATATTAAAATGCTTTCAAGTACGTCACACATCTTTTTCCAGCACTTCAAAACTCAAATGTTATATGTTATTTAAATGTTATTTTTAATGTGATGACCAAAACATTATTTGTTCATCCTTCAAAGATTACCCCCATTTATAAAACTAAAAGTTTCAAGATGTAGGAAAACTCACACTTATTTAAAAATATTTTTTCTTTTAATAAATAGGAAATTTCTATGGCATTTCTTTATTTTTTGCTGTATCGAAAACGTACCGAACCGTGACACCACTGTATCGTATCAAACCGAACCGTGAATTTTGTGAACCATTACACCCCTAATAAAAATATAAAAGAACAAAGACTTTATTGAATAATATTTTATTATTTTAAAAAGTTTAGGAGTCTTTAAATCAACAATGTCTCATATCTTTATGTACTAGTAATTCTATACAATAATAGGTCAAATCAAATGCAGCAAGTCAAAAGACCAACTGGAGCTTCTTTGCCAGTTTGCACACATTTCTTTGAAGGATTGCAAAAATATCGTCTGAATATCGAGATATTGAAAAAAATATCGAGATATTCATTTTTGTCTTTACAGGTGATATTTTCATTGGCAAAATTGTGCAAAAGCAGAAAATATTGTGTCTGAAATGACGATATTAACTTATTTATTGAACTGTTGTATAAAATCAATAACACATTTGCTCTCGTGCTATTTGGGACAAAAATGTTATTACTATTGGATTTTTTTTTTTTTTACAAGAAAATACTATTTCAGGTAAATTCATGTTTAATTCTTTGTGGTACTTATAATTTTTTTGTAATTATTTGTGAAATTGTTGACATTGAAATGTTTTTAGAGTGAATTGTTTTTAAAGTAAAAACAAATTTTCCAGTGCACACCGAAACAACACTTACGTACACAGTTTTGTCAAAGCAACCCAACCCAAGCGGGTTGTTTTCCACTTTTCCACCGATTTAATCGGCAAGAATGTGCTTTTCATGTAAACGTGTTTACTTATAGATTTTACAGGTTGTCTCGAGCCATGTGGTTCTGAATAAACACCATGCCACCGTGAAGTTTACATTCAAAGCTTGGCATGAACTTCTAAAGTTAGTTTTGAACCTAGCCGCTTGCACCTTACACAGCCTCTCTGTTCACAATGAAAGATTTATGGTTTATTTTTATCAGATGAGTAGGTTTGTCCGCAAGTTAATTGTGCGTTTGGTGTGATGTTTTGAGTTACAGCTCAATCGTACACACAAAGCCACAAGCTGCACCGTAAAACCCATCTGGAAGACCACACCCTATTACACGCACACCACCGACATCCACCTCTCACATATAAACACAATCCAGCCAGCGAAGCACAGCCCTGCACCTCTGACCTACAGTAGAGAGATTATAGCCAACACACACAAGATTACGGTTAACACACACTGGAGAGATTACAGTGGACATACTGCGCAGATTACACTCCTGCAGACATTTCAGTAAACACATACTGTTTAAAGGAATGTTCTGGGTTCAACACAAGTTAAGCTGTATGGACGACATCTGTCACATGCCATCGATTTAACTCCGCAAACAATACCAACTCGTATAATTTTTTTATATATAACCATTTTAAAAATAAATATTAAAATAAATTGTACGTTTTAATGATAATTAAAATGATAAATGCAAAATATAAATTTAAAACACAATGCAAAATATCTAGGGTTTTTGTGGTGGAAAGGATCAGTCTAAACTTCTGTGCTTAGACCTTTCCTCTGACATGAATTTGAAGCAACATCCTAGAGCAGATCTGCAAGGTCGAGCGCTTTAACGTCAGTATTTTGAAAGTGAAATGCATTCTTTCTGTCATTGCAATCTCTGTAATTGTGATAAACAAGAGGCAGTGTGACAGCACGGTTAATTACGGCATGGCCTGCTGGGCTTTATTAGCAGCAGCTGTCCGAGCACGTGTTTCTGAGACGCACCATATACTGTTCTCACTCATCCTTCACTCTGTGTGGAGAGGAGCCAGGCCGGGTAGGCAGCAGGTGTATCGGCACACAGGACTGTGTGTTTACGTCTGCGCTATCAGAGACGATTCAACAAGCCTCTCTTTCATCTCTCTCTCGCGCTCTCTCTCTGTAGCATCAGGGTTTCCATGTGTGTGCGTGTGGAAGAGAGCTGCTTAAATTACACGTCTGTCCATAGACTGTGTTTAAGGTCAGACTATTATAGGCAGGGCGGAGTTTGCTATGCTTAGACCTCATCTGCGCTGTCACAACCAAAACAAATGAAGACATCTCAATGTTAACGCAAGCCGTTCTGGAAACTGAGGAAAAATAGTGGTTTGCTCTGACGGATATTTGCTTAGGTGGTTAAACAACATGTTAATGATATTAAACTGTTATGGCAAAATTGAATTTGTCTTGAATTTCCTCCCTTGGGTTATTTTTAGTTCCCCCACTCCCCTCTGTTTCCATTTTCAGCATTAAGGCATGCCATTCCCAGAGTCGTAACTGTTTTCCAAGAGCGCTGTGGTTTGGTTTGGTCAGGACCCTCACGTTTGAGAGGATTTCATGCTGAGATGCAGGCGGGATCGTTCATACCTTGTCCCGGGCGTTCAGTTCTCATTCAAGCACAATTTAATACTCGCACAGGGAATGAAATATCTCCATCTCACCTTTGTACTTAGTACGTAGTTTTGACTATTACGCTTGAAGAGCCGCCCATGTGCTCATAGAGTGAGGTGAATGGGTTTCTAAAACAAATTGACCTTGTCTGATCAGACAGCATATCAAAACTGACTCTGACCCACATTACAATGTCTTAAAGGCTAGATAACGGCCATCTTCCACCATGACGGATACAGTTTTTTGGTTTGATATTAATGTATTATGAAGTTATTTCTTCACCGCTTTGATCTAATGACAAGTGTGGGCATAATAGCCCATGTTTGTGTGGTGGCGTAACCCTGTACAAGCATGTTGCCTGCATGGCTTGTTTTGGAGGCATGTTTGATGATTCCCACAGTTAATCTTTCATCATGCTGTTCACCTCTAAAGTACTTCGCTGAACGAAACCTGCACACAGCAAAACTGATCCCAGATTGCTTGTGTGCTTGTTCGCACCTATTTAGTGTAGTAGACAAGCATCACTATTACTATTGCTCATACTTAAAGTGATTTATGTAGTAGAACTTACACAAAAGTCACATTCAAACCAAGAAGCTTTCTTCTGTTAAACGATGCGAATTCGCATTACCCACTTGAATGCGTTGCGAAATCTGTATGGGGAAATTTTTCAACTTCACGCGATTTTCCCAATCTCATAGATTCCTATTAAAATGACTGGATTTTGCCCACAAAAATTCTCAGAATAACAGCAAATGTGAACACGCCTTTAACAGTTAAAAATGAACAAACCCATAACCGTAGTTTGGGGCTATTATGTGTGTATTAAGGGCATGTATTTGTGGCTTCTTACTTTCCCCTTTGTTTTCTCAGTGTATGCTTGATGGATTAGGCTCTCGTTCAAAACCAAACAAACATAGAGGCCAATGTAATTTGATTGTAGTTTGTTTCACCCTAGATTAGTAATAAGTACTGATTAGTTTACACACAAGCACAAAGCAGAACATTTCTCCTAGTAGATATCCAGTTAACCGTTAACTAAACTCTGAGTGTCTTTTAAAGATTTGATGTCAATGACCTCTGAAACTTTGGCAAATCTAGTGATTGATTGATGCTTATTGCTTATTATTACTATATAAACACAACTTTAAAAAGCCATTATTTATGTATGTATTCAGTACATGCAATTTGCATAAACCTAGTCAGACAGATTAAAACAGCTGTTTTTATCCACTTCTCACCATTTTGTGTGCAAAATCCGTCAGGCAATCAGTGAACAGAGCATGTCTGCTTAGAATTGTTTACCTTTCTTGTTCTGGTTTATGCATATGTTTTTGCATAGTGTTTGCATGTATTCTGCCTGTTTAGGACGCATCAGTGTGACAATCTCGCATACTGTGCTGAAGGAAGTTTTGCATGCATCAGCTCACATCCAGACACTTACTCACACCTGGTAATAAGACAAGTCTTTGTGCACTTGTACAGTAAGAATGAAGTCATCATAACTGAGGTGTTGTGTCAATGAATCTCCTCTGTTATTACCCGCAGCATGTGAGCACTCTACCAATGTCTGCGATTCATTTAGTCTGAACTCTTTGATCTGAACAGGTGTGCAGAATGACAGCACATCTTACAGAAGAGCTTGATCACTGGTTTTAAAAACCAGTTATGAATCAGTGTTTCCCCTAGGATGTTTCTCAGGGGGGGTGGTAGATCTACTAGTGTCGTGGAGCGAGCGTGTTACGGATATGTGGTGGGTTAGGGTCACACTATTTATAGGTATTTAGCAGTGATATTGTCGGGATTTTCTATTTACAATGAAGTAAGCTAATTGCCTGCACAAAATAGGATAGCATTAAAATATAACAATATGTAACGACAAAGTTTAAAGTGGCTTCATAAATTAATTAAAAACATAAAGCAAAACACACCTGACGCACAGTGGTAGGGGAAACACTGAATGATTTCCTCCTTTAATCATTGAAAATACATTTTCAAGATTCCAATCGACTTGAGGGATTTTGGATATAACCAAAGTCTTTAAGACAAATGTTACTACAAGAGATGTTACTTTCATCCTTCACTGTCTTCACTGTTTATGTCTGTAGAGAACATCATATCTCCTCCTGTTTGGTCTCCTCTAGCTCTTCAAAGTGAGTGGAGTAGGCCTCTAGGTTAATATACTTAACTAGGTGTAGCGGTACAAGTGGGAAAAACTGTACGTGAAGGTTAAAGCGTGTTGGAGCGTGAGAGGATTAAAGCTGTGTGTTCATCTCTCATTACTGTGTGTGAAGATATCTCTAATCTCATGCTTGCTTTCTCTTTCAGGCATTTAAAGACGAGCTGGAGGGAATGATCCAGGAACAGATGAACAAGGGGAATAACCCAGCAGGACTGCTCGCTCTGCGGCAGATCGCAGACTTCTTCATGACCAGCTCCTTAGCCGGTTTCTCCACCTCCCCCCTCAGTGAGTATCGCCATGGTGCGCCTCATCTCCACTGCAACAGATTGCATCAGAAACTCCTCCACCTGTTCAGAGTTACACAGTTCAATTCCAATTTTAATTTGCCATTTATTTATGAAGCACATTTAAAAACAACCTTGGTTGACCAAAAGCGCTGTACGTAAAAAATACACATGCAGTTTCAAAAGGTTAAAAGCACAAGAGAAAAGAATTGTTGTTTTTTTTAGCATGCAGGTCGCTAAATAATAGCTGTTTCCATAAACAAACGTTGAAGGAGGAAATACGACCAGCCAAGTCAAGAAAGCATTTGCATTCTGTTATCTCACTACTTCCTGCCTTATCACCCCCTCCAGCTCTCCACACATGCGTCTGTTTTCTCTCTGTGCTCTGCTATGCGGAACTAATCAGTGGAACTTCAGTGAACCCCTTTCAGTACTTACTGTACACTCAGAGCCTAAACCTCATAGGTGTCTGTAGACCATCCATAGGTCTAGAGCGTTTTCTAGAGCATATCATGGATAACTGGATCTGATATTTAGAAATAAGAATTGAATGTATACACACCGTATATACCCGAATATAAGACGACCCTGAATATAAGACGACCCCCCCCCCCCCACATTTTCCAGACTTATTTTTGGGGGAAAAATCTGGTTTTCAACAGAAAATAATTTTAAGAGCCAATTTCCGAGGCGTTGTTCCAAATGCCTCGCATCACCTGTGCCTCGTGTAGAGGCCCGCTCGTCGGCGGAGACTGGCACATATGCGCTTCCTGATTGGCCATGACTGCGGCTGCCCTGAGTGCGACGGGATGGATTTAACCACCCTGCGGGGTCGTCTGGCCGTTTTCGACGATCATCCGGCTCCCACTATCTCTCTCTCTCTCCCTCTGCTCGAGACGCACAAGAAAAAGCGCCGTTCACAGAGGATGCCAGAGCGGACAGAGACAAGCGAGCAGAGACCCGCCCCCCCCCCCCCTCTTCACATATCGCGTCTTTTGTGCGCTCAAGTTCGTTATTTCAAATGTACGCGCGCGGTATCGAGATTCTCGGCGCTGTCGTCAGTCGACGGCCGGGACAAAAAGCCTATCAATCGATTCCTCCACTCGAATATAAGATGACCCTGAATATAAGACGACCCCCCATTTTTCAGCCTATTTTTAGGACAAAAACCTTGTCTTATATTCGGGTATATATGGTAGTTCAAAATGCAAAGCTCCCTTTCCAGTTTACCCAGTTTATTTATGGCTGCCCACAATTGCACAGATATATGAAGTCTATTCAATGTAGATTTTGAAAGGAATTCTCAATCTTACACTACACCAAGCTCCAGATTGATCCAGCTGGAGTTCCATTGGAGTTCTGGAATATTCAGTCGACTGGAGTTCTGGAATATTCAGTCGATTGGAGTTCTGGAATATTCAGTCGACTGGAGTTCTGGAATATTCAGTCGATTGGAGTTCTGGAATATTCAGTCGATTGGAGTTCTGGAATATTCAGTCGACTGGAGTTCTGGAAATTCAGTCGATTGGAGTTCTGGAATATTCAGTCGATTGGAGTTCTGGAATATTCAGTCGACTGGAGTTCTGGAATATTCAGTCGACTGGAGTTCTGGAATATTCAGTCGACTGGAGTTCTGGAATATTCAGTCGACTGGAGTTCTGGAATATTCAGTCGACTGGAGTTCTGAAATATTCAGTCGACTGGAGTTCTGGAATATTCAGTCGACTGGAGTTCTGGAATATTCAGTCGACTGGAGTTCTGGAATATTCAGTCGACTGGAGTTCTGGAATATTCAGTCGACTGGAGTTCTGAAATATTCAGTCGACTGGAGTTCTGGAAAAAGTTCTCGAACATTTAGACTTCTGAAATATGTTGTCAACCGGAGCTCTAGAATGAGATCCGGTGCTGCGTTTCCCAAAAGCATCGTGAGCCCAAGTCCCCAAGAGTGTGGAGACCATTGCCACCAGTGTTCATTACAATAAAATCAAAATGCTTTTGGGAAACGTAGCCCAGGATTGTTTAGTAAAGTGGAGTTGGGGATAGACGTCTGTTTAGTTCAAGGATGAGTTCTGGAACATTTAGCCAAGTGGAGTTCTGTAATATACTTTGTCTGTGCTTAATATAAAATGTGATTATTGTAGATGTGAAGAGCTTAACCGTGTTTATTATATGGCTGAATTTATGAAAAAAATTTTTTTTTACTATTATTGGATTTCCTAATTCTTCTTTGACCCGAATCCCTAAAGGTTACAAGTAAGCTATGGCAAATTGATTTCAGGAATGTTATTAGCTGTGTAAATTCAATCCAACTAAAACGTCTTTATTAGATTTCAGGCGTATCAGTGTTTCATGGACACTTCTGAGGTGTTATCAGTTAATCAGGACACACCACTGGCTTTATTTAGAGTCTGAGTTTGATCAGTATCAGGGTATCGATGATTTACACACCACTTCGTTGCCCATATTATTCCCACGAGAGGAGTACTAAAATGTCAATTTCAAGTTGTGCGCTCAGGTGGCCTCACTCATTAATATCTAATAAACATCTTGATACTTTTAAATACATTTTTAATTG
Source organism: Tiaroga cobitis (assembly GCA_030578255.1). Lineage (NCBI taxonomy): Eukaryota > Metazoa > Chordata > Actinopteri > Cypriniformes > Leuciscidae > Tiaroga > Tiaroga cobitis. The sequence goes on from CM060612.1 coordinate 11,107,778, forward strand.
AAGTCTTATCTTATTAAATGGTTTAAAACTGTTAACACGAACAAATGAGAAAGCAGCACATAGCAATTTGTTTGTTTTTTGTTTTTGACCAGTTCTTGAATTGTTCCCGGTTTTCTCAGGTTTGGGCATGGTGACCCCAATAAACGACATGTTCAGCATGGAGTCCAATACTATGGTGAAGGGAGAGAAACAGACCCGCTGCAAACTGGCCAGCCTCTACAGAATAGTGGACCTGTTCAGCTGGGCCCACTTCACAAGCTGTTACATTACAGTAAGCCATAGCTTTCTATCATTAATATTGGTACCAAAGGTTAAATAATATAGTTGATTTTGTGTTAGTATTTTAGAACAAGGAAGTGAAAGTGAATGGCATACATGGTGTTATCCAGTGTTTCGCAATCCGTTCCTGCAGGCAATAAACATTATATTTCCTCTTATCACTGTTTAATTAATTGAGCCAAGTAGGTCTATCCTTCCATTCATTGAATCCCCAATAATGTCATATTATACTATTATATTATTAATAATATTAAATTATACACAGCTACTTTTTGAATGGCCATCAATGGAGAAATATACTGTGTGTCATCATAATTTTGTAGTTACAGCATCCCTGCTCATGCTGATGTGCTAAAAAAGGAAATATCCACATTTTTTAATATATGGATGACTGTTGGTACGGATTAAAAAACCTTGTTCTAATTTGATCATGAGAAGAAAACCAGCTGCTTATTTGTTTTTGTTTTTTACCTTGTAGGTTCGTGTTAGTAAGGAGCAGGATCACATCCTCATCATCCCCAGAGGGCTGTCCTTCGCCGAGGCCTCTGCGTCCAATCTGGTAAACAAACTGTCTCTCGCAGTATCACAGCAGAGCCTGATAGCGGTTCTGGGAACGGCTTGAGCATCACGCCCACAGGGCTGACAGGGTCACTTTGAACAGCGACTTTAGCTCAAACTCACATTCCAGTGAGAATGAAAATAGATTGGACTGGCTTTTATCGTTCTTACCTTCGGAATTCATTTATCAGTTACATATTATGTTGATGACATGATAAATGATGAATTAATGCTTCAGTTTTGATCAAATAGCTTATTGGTTATATTTTATGCTGCTTTGGCATTTCCGTTTTCTTAGTGGTTTAACAGCTTTAGACATTATTATTATTGCCCAGAGCTTAATAATAGTTGAAATGATATGTGTTTTTCTTTGTGTTTGGGATGAAATGAGTGCCGTGCACAGAGGGAACGTGTGTTGGCAGACCTTGACTGAGCTCTCTGATCGTTGCCAATGTTTGACATGCTTAATCAGCCGGTTATTTCTTTGAAATATCAGAGTGGGTTTTGGATCCGTACTAGCCTGTGTGTTCATGTCAGTCGGAGGCTTTTAGTGCCTGTAGTTGTTCATGCTTATTATTGTGTATTCTTATTATTTTCCTGGTCCTGGAAAAACCCTGCACTGAACATTTAGGATATTTCCCTAAGTATACTCCAGTTTGGCACTAGAAAGTTCCTTCCCTGTCCAGTGTTTGTGCTTTTTCTCTCCGGAAGTTGACAGATTTAAATGTCTTTGTACTTTAAACTAGAGTTGCTGCAATTTCGGAGAGGCTAGCACTAGCAAGCTAGTTTTGAAAGCATGAGATCCCACCCTCCCTTCAGAGCGTCTCCAAAAGACACCCACACACAGCATAATCTGCAAAGCCTCATGTCCTCATGTCTCAAAGCACATAACAGTACAATAATAATGAACGTAAACAACTTACAGACCTCTTACTTGTACCACCTGACTGCTGCAGATTCATTTCTGTGTTGATAGTGTTGACATAAAAACACATATATCCAAATCTGAGGATGTGAACAGCTCCAGCTAGAACGGGTTACGGGTTACCATCTCGTAATTACGGCTATGACATGGCGTGAACGTAATGAGTTTTGACATGCTGCTCGTGGGTAAATGCTGTTTTGACAAATTCCTGCCAATCAGGTGATTTAGTGCTGGAATGAATTTGTGAAGCACATTTGTCCTCCTGTCTGCAGCATTTATGACTCCGTGAACAGAATTGAAATCGCCTGAGGAGAGCAGTGGCAGTGTCCGCGTCTGACTTGCACTCTTGCGCTGGCTAATGCTGTTTTTAATGCTGCACTGTGCTGGATTGTGTTTGGGGTAGAGTTACACAATTTTTTTTTTTCCACAGTCATGAAAAAATGCACTCAGTCATTGTGTCGTTTCAGGATCGCGGCAGATTTCTTTGCTCTTGCACTCTTGGTTATGTATAATAGGCTTTTAATAGGTGCCATTGACCTTTTATTTATGGATCAAAGCCAGTACAGGTTTGTCCAGTTTCTGTTTGTGTCGACTGTGTGTTTTAGACAGTGAGAGTTAGATAAAGCCCGATCTCTTTTGCATAGTCGGATATACAGGATTTTTTATTATCTGTGTGTGTGTGTGTGTGTGTGAGAGAGAGAGAGAGAGAGAGAGAGAGAGAGAGAGAGAGAGAGAGAGAGAGAGGAGAGAGAGAGAGAGAGAGAGAGAGAGAGAGAGAGAGATGAGAGAGAGAGAGAGAGAGGAGAGAGAGAGAGAGAGAGAGAGAGAGAGAGAGAGAGAGAGAGAGATCTCAGTGTTGCTGACACCGTCATTCAGAGCTCCTGTTCTCCGCTTCTGTGGGCGTGGCTGTGGATTTGTGCCCGCTGGAATGAGGCCAGCAATCTGGGTCACAGTTTTATTAACCCTCTATGTGATCAGTCACTTTCACACTCTCTCTCTCTTGTACGCTTATTAGTGCTCTAAGCCCCTTAACAGAGAAGAATATGATGAGAAGAGAAAGCCCATGCAAAACTGTCATGACTCGGGTGTTGTGTGTAGTCAAAAGAGCCAAGTCTTCATGATATTCTGATCTGTAGATATGGCTTGGATCTATCCTTTGAAGTTCATTTCAACAAAAAACATTATTTGGGGTCATTTTTAAGTTGCCTGCCAGTGCCAGCATTTTTGATCATGTTCACAAAACTTGTAAATGGTCAATATATCAAAAGAACAAAACATCTGCTTTTAAACAAACAAAAAAAATATTCTAGCTTCATTCATTCTTTAATCAACACTTGAAAGTTTCATTAAAAAAACATTTTGAACAAAAAAAATTCTCAAACATTTTTGAAGGAAATCATGTTTTTGTCAAATACTTTCTGATCGGATTCAGAATGACGATCAAAAACATGAATTATCGGCGATTGAGTCTATCAACACGCCCAGAGCTTGCACAGTCTTATACCTCTCTGTGGGGTTCGACATTCCATACGGTAATGTTAGACGGTTTTGATTTATGTGCCGTTGATGGTTTGATGATTGCATTAGCTAACTTGTGCGTAAACAACTATTTACGCAGATCATCATCTTCACTTGTTTTTGGATCCGGAGATGCTGTACTATTTCAGAAGATGCGTAACAGAGGATCATATAACAGTGAAAACACAGATCGCCATACGTACTTCTGAATGGCAGGGAAGCGTTGTCATAAATGACGGAAAATCTCGTCTATGCTGGGAAAGAGTTAATGTCAATAGCACGAACTCTTCAGGATGGTTTACATGCCAAAGTTTAATAGTACTTAGGGTAAAGGTGCGGTCATGTTAGTGAATTTTTTAGGGATGCACCGAAATTAAAATTCTTGTCCAAAACCGAAAAAGAGGAAACCAAGGCCGGAAACCGAAACCCCGAAAGAAATTATGCCAATTATTAGTACCATGGCATTTATGGCTATGACTGTGTACAAACTTTACTAAAATCAATGCATTGCAATTGCATAAATTAATATAAAATTTTCAAAGAATAAATCAATTACGAATTATGCAAATATTTATTTAGCACAATGCACAGTATAAAATAAAATTCAAACTAAAATGTTTAACTTGACCCCACTCATGTGTACATTAAATAATAATCTACTGGCCTGCAGAAAGGTTTTAAAATTAAATGTTCTCTAAAACAAAGCCGAGCACGAACTTCTCATCACACCAGCACCCAGTGTGCACGTCTATATTAGTTGCTTACATTTAAAAAACTGAGCATACAATAGCATAAAAAGCATTTTTAATGAACAAAGGTCCATGTTTAATACAAATGTACACGAAACTTAATGAAATATGTTTAGTGAAATTAGAAAATATTTTTTGTAATGTCACAAGTAATAATCTCAGGGTTTACTGGGTTTTACATGATTATTTTTGTATTGGTGGTGGTATACTAAAAAATAAACATTGTCACATGTTTATCTTTCTTCTTCTCAACTATTCCTGGTGGTTAGAGGACAGTTTCTTGAGTCGTCCCGTGAAGTTTCAAAGAATAGTACAACGGCGAGCGCGTCAAGTATAAATGCCTCGACCGTTTGGAGAGGTGCGCGCGCTGTCTGTGGAGACTCGCTACGGAGGCAGGCGAAACTATAAACAAGGCTTCCGTCTCCTCGCGGGTTTAGATATACGTCCACACCGCAGTAGGGCTGAACGATTAATTGCATTTGCGATAATATCCGCAAAAGGATATTTTTAAACCGCAAAAGCTGCGATTACACTCTGGTCACGTGACACGCGAGAGAAAAGCAGTCTGCAGATGTAGCATCAACTTGGCACGCTACGCATACAGGAAAGAACAGTTTATGTTTGATTTATGTGATATTATGTTGTAATATATATAATTAATATATAATGTATAATAATATATTCAGAGAATTTCAGAATCGAGTCAGAGCTTAGTTTTTTAAACAGATGCGTGATGACGCTGCGTGTGCTTTAGAAACAGACGTATTCTGTCTCTCTCTCTCTCTCTCACACACACACACACACGCACGCGCGCGAAACCGCTCGAACCTTACGAAAAATAATCTTTCATAAAGTTCGGAATGGTTTAAGCGAATTACAAGGACATTCACGGGCTTTATCGCACTGGTTGCCGCTTTGCTTGATGTTACTCTTGCAGTTCGCGCTCTCGGCCGCCGGAATTTTCCTCACAAATGCTCTACTAAGGCATTATTTATGTCTTTTGGAATGTAGTTGGCTTATATATTAAAAAATATGAAAATCACTGAGAAGGCTGCTTTCAATTTAAAATACTAACGGGCGCTTTGTGAAGAGCGGTCATGCATGCGGCTGTGAGCCACTCATTGGTTAATGTAACTGGCATCTCAAAATGCTTTTATGACGCGAAATGAATGTAAACACGGTCAGTCATATCTTAAACCAACAGGACAAACCACATCTTATATTTCAAAAGGGATCTGTGCATTAATATGATGCAGCTTATCGTATCTAAACTGAGAAGACAAATCACTCACAGCTCTTGAATGGAAAACGTTCAGACGGCCAACTTTTAAATACTGAAAACACTCTTTGTTTATTGCTTATGTTTTTTTTGTTCCTCTTTATTTACTAGCTTTTATATTTTGAAGCTAGATTCATTTATATAGCCTATTTAAAATTCTTAACATGTTTTTTTAATAATTATTTTTAAAAATACTTATAATTACACAAAGTTTTTAACTGTTATTAATAATATTAATTACGAAAAAAAAGTAGATCATGAGGTGCCTAAAGATTCCCATCCCTACTATACAATGATTTATTGCTTGTCTTTGTTGAATAATACAAAAGATAAAGAGCTTAAAAAGTAATCGCATATTAAATCGCAATCGCAATATTGGTTAAAAAAATCGCAATTAGATTATTTTCCAAAATCGTTCAGCCCTAGATGTTGCTTCAGACAAGCACGTGAAGGTCGTGGTTTCTGTTTGCGTCATCACAACATTGCGGCCGTATTGTTTCGGTGATAAAAGTCTTTCGGCCGGAAACCGAAAATGCACTCGAAACGAATATTCGGTGCATCCCTAGAATTTTTGGTGAATTATTGTGCTCTAAAAAGGTCTATGATCTATTTTTAATTAGTCTACTGATCTATGAAGCACAGCTCACACAAAAGTCACTTTCAAACCAAGCAGCTTTCTGTTGATCAATGCAGCAAATCCAACTTTAACCCTTTGCGAAATCTGCATGGGGAAATCAATCGTGCTCAAGCATTTCAGCATGGATTTCGTCCACGAAATGATAAATGTCACCCACCTAAAGGAGTGTGTTCAAATTCCTAACCACAATGTTGATTAGTGTTTTGCTAAAGCAAGCTTTCACTGTTACGTAATGTGGCATGAGATATCATGTCTATGGAGCAACTGCTGTGAACCGTTCCAAATGTTCGTGTAACAGGAAATTGTAACTTGTAACTTTTGTTTTTTTCCTTTTTATGCCCCTTAATCGAACTGTTAAATGTTTTTCACTCCACAAAAATCAATTCGTAATGATGAATACTGATTAAAGCATTTACTCTTACCATTTATTACTTAATAAACAAGGACCTACTCTGAGCTACAAGTCTCTTCAAATCGGACGAGAGATTTTGCCAGTTTCCTGACTCCTCTTGAGAGAACTGTTAGGTCTTGTTTCGGTCCATTAGCATTAGTGTGGTGGCATAATACAGCAGATATGTCTTTATAGAAGAGAACCAACTTCCTGTGGCCAGTTTAATAGTCAAGATGTAACCGATGAAGAATGAATAGCTTGAGATAGATGTCAAAACTGTCATGTGATATTAGTGGCCGTGTGTAAACACGATCTGCATGAGGTTGGACGTCACTCAGAGCTCATTAGCGGAGCAGTGGTACTGTGTGTTCATTTTAGCTGGTAGTGATATGGGGTGCGGCATCGGCAGGCATGTGAAGGGCATGTTGGGAGGCTTGTTACAGGACCAGCATGTGATGCAATTCAATATTTAATCAGAGCTCTAGAGGAATCAGACACGCACAAGCATCTTCTTTCACTTCCCATGACAAAAACAACACGCACAACCAATGATTAATAAATCATTTATAGATACTCTACCATTGAAATGTTTGAGGTTGGTAAGATTTTTTTAAAATGTTTTTGAAAGTCTCTTATGGTATAGAAATCTAGAAATCTTTTGTAAAATTATAAATGCCTTTCCTGGTTTGATCTGTTTAGATGCACCCGTGGTGAATAAAAGTATCAATTTCTTTTAAAAAAAGAAAGAAAAAATCTTACCAACCCCAAACTTTTGAACAGTAGTGTAAATGTAAAGCTTAATGGTCATCCTCTATCGAGGTTACCAGGCAATGGAGGCTTATTAAAAGCATTAACCGAATCATCCACTGGTTCTCAGTTTATCTTCGAAGACGGCTCCTTCCTGATTATGCGTACGATGCCAGGATTAATAGGAAATGAGGGAATGTGCTGGACACTGTAGAGAAGGGAATAAAGACCTATAGTCTGTGTATTGATACTTCTGGTTTGTTTATGAATAAGCACTCGGATAGGAGTATTCGGATGCTGTCTCTGCTCTAATATAATTTTTGTATACATCTGTTTTAGCCTCACCGCTGTTTGTTTTAGGTGATCATAAACTACATTATATTCCACATTATGTGTTTCTTTGGTTCTGCAGGTAAAGGTGAACATTCTCGGTGACGTGATCGATCAGGGCTCCACCAACCTGCAGATCGACCCGGCCGGCTTCAGCCCTCATGCTGCCATCTACTCCATGAGACCCGACGTGCGCTGCATCATTCACATACGCACACCGGCCACTGCTGCTGTAAGTGTCCGCCCAGTTACACCAGCTTCAGCTTCACATGCACTATCACAACAAAAAAAACACGTTTATTTCAAAGAAATTATTTCATCGCCATGACTTGCATGTATCTCTTCTGTTATGTCAGGTGTCGTCTATGAAGTGCGGCCTGCTGCCCATCTCTCAGGAGTCTCTGGTCCTTGGTGACATTGCCTACTACAACTACCAAGGCAGTCTAGATGAGCCGGATGAGCGCTTGGAGCTCCAGAAAGCCCTCGGACCATCAACGAAGGTAAACAACCTCGCCACAATTCATGAGCAGTCGTATGATGAAAGTGAGTATGAAAAGCATTAAAATGCAGTACGTTTGTAAATGTGCAAGATATTTTTCTCAGATCTGTGTGTGTGTTGCAGGTGTTGGTTTTAAGGAATCATGGGGTTGTAGCTCTCGGGGAGACCATTGAAGAGGCCTTTCACTACATTTACAACGCTCAGTTTGCCTGTGAAATTCAGGTAAAATGCTCATAATACTGGGTAATGCATTTTTAAAATGGTTTTGGGTGATGTTTTTATAACATACACATGGCTAACAGAACATCAGGTGGTCTTTGACAAAATTTTGGTAGCTGTGGTTCAAAAAACAAAAACCCATCACTTCACCGCTGTATGGATTTCTTTTATGATGGATGGATGCACTTTTTTGGGCTTCAAAATCCAAGTTACCATTCACTCCCATTATAAAGCTTGGAAGAGCCAGGCTATTTTTTTTATATAACTACGATTGTTTTTGGCTGACAGAAGAAAGTCACATACAACTAGTATAGTTTAAGTGCGAGTAAATTATGGGATAATGTTAATTTTTTTGTTTTCACCCTTTAAGCAAGCTAAATGTTAAACTGTGCTTCATTACTGCAAAATGATCCAGAACTGGCCTTTTGTGCCGCAGATGCCTGACGTGGTTCTGTCTCTCTAGGTGAATGCGTTCTCATGCGCTGGAGGAGTGGAGAACCTGATCTTGTTGGATCTGGAGAAGTTTAAACCTCGTACACAGGGGGTGGCAGAAGCCGGGGTCAACTTCGGCTCCCCGCACAAGTGGAGGTTGGGAGAGCTGGAGTTCGAGTCGCTCATGAGAATGCTGGACAACCTGGTATGTTTGTGTGAGCAGGGGTTAATGTTCTCCGTCGCTACGACGGATTTACGTTAATTGCAGCGAGTCTATGACGGATTTCTGTCAATTGCAGGGTTCCCGTTCATGTCTTAAATTCACTTTTCATAATTTTAAGGCCGTAAATAGGCTTTCATTTCTCAAATAGTGTAATAAATGTCTTAATTTTAGTTTGAATAGGTCTTAAATTAAGGAAAGACGAGGTGTATTCACCCTGCTGAGGGGGGTGTGATCAAAGCCTGGAGTGGAGCAAAAGCACGTTCCTCTCTCCACTCTAAGCTAAGCGTTTTGTAATCACTTCGCTCATGGTCCACTGCGGGTTTTTAATTCCCGCTCACGAAAAAACTTACATGTAAAAAGATGCTTACAAGTAAACATTTTTTTAAATAGTTGGTTGGGATGAGTAACTGAGTTTTTAATTATATAATATCAAATAGGTTGTGCGATTATGCTATAAAAAATCTCTATCTCCATGTTTTCGGTGCTGACGCGTAAGGGTGGCGCTGCCAATAACCTAAAAGCTGTCAAAAAGAACTGGCAAAAGTAATGATTATGAATGTCAAATATGAATGTCAAATATAGCAAGGAGACATTTTAATTGTTTATTAATAAACAAGTGTTTTATGTCAGTGTCGGCTCACTCGGCTGGAAAGATGAAGTTGATGATGCTGACTCGCGATCTTCGCAGTAGTGAACGCGCCAGAGAGAAATGCGAAATTACGTAAATGCGGATTACATAAGCAGAGAGTCTGTTTTCTTTCGTTTTATATTGTTCTGTTTAAAAGTAGACATTTCAATATAGATATATTTCTGTGAAGTAGGCTACCTTATACGCTGAGTTTCGGTTCATTTATGAGACGAGCTCCAGTTCACGCGCCGGCGTGTGAACCTTCGTGATCACGTGTCGTGGTTATCTATTGTCTGCTATATTTATCAGCTACTTATTTATTAAATCCAGGTAATTGGTTGATGAAACATTGATTAAAATTAAGATACAATTAATACAAAACGAAATTTACTTTAAAGAAAGGCTGTGTGCTTTCTGTTTGAGGTCTCTGTGGAAGTTTTAGTGCCGCTTCCAGAACTGCCACGTCCGTAATATTGTTTTTTCCTCATAAATGCGAACTTGAATAATTAAATAACATTAACATTTTATGTTCTGGGGAGAACCAACCCTTCTTCATTCCGTAGTATCAGCCTACTTTTGGTTTGTGCAGTGTAATTCACAGAATTAGGTAGGCTACTAAAAAAATATTTTGCCACCTAAAAGTTAAAGATGTTTTGTGTCACGTCCGTAACGCATCTTCCCTTATATTAAATATAAAATGCATGTGTAGACTTATATTTTTCTAATGTCTGGACTCCTTTCTTAAGGGAGTATGGATATATATACAGAAGTTTCAATATATTGGTATTAAATGCATTTTCTGAGAATTTATATTTCAAGTTTTGACTGCAAATGTCACGTCCATAACGCTGAAATTGCCCAATTTTAATTTATCGTCCTCAACTAGTTTTGTGGTGTAGGTCTACGTATTTTATAGGGATTAGGGATGTAACGATTCACTCAACTCACGATGCGATACGATTCACGATACTGGTTTCACGATACGATTTTCTCACGATTTTTTTAACAAGTGATTAATTTAAGAAATTATAAATGAAAAAGTGTCCCTTTTATTATTTCTCAGACAAAATGCTGCACATTTCTTTTTAATTTTAAAATATATTTGTCAAATAAAAAAACTACATTGAAATAAAAAAAGGTTTAGCTGCAAGGTTGTTTCAATTCAGTCTTTCTGTCTGGTCAAGAGGGTGGGCACTGGTACCTTCCCACACTAAGTAAAAGACTATGTAACATTAGTACCACATTTATTGTATCATTACACTAGCAACTAGCAAGAGTAAAAAAAAAACACACACATTTAGAAAAATATGCCATAACCATCAATAAATATAAAAATACATATAAAAATATATATATCCATGTACATATTTAGAGAAAGAGATAGTAAAATGAATACAACACCTGGTTGCCACGGAAACACTGATGCACCTTGTGATCTCCGTGGCTCTCGCACTTGTCGTATTAATGCCTTTTACATGAAAACGGAGGTGACTTGTGGTTCTCACGGTGGTGATTATTATTAGTCTACGGAAAGTCAAAATGCCGCCACACCTCCGATTTGAATGAGTCAACGTCAACATCTACGCTTGCCGTCGCCGTGTCGTTTGACGGCGCGTGCACACCAGTCGATGGCACACACTGGCGCGGTGCGAGCAGAGCAAACCGAGCGTTTTCAGTTCATTCCTATTGAAGTTGAGCTTGGCTCACACAAGCTCAAGTTCCATGAATGAAGTGAAAACACTCGCTAGCTTCGCGCCAGTGTGTGCTCGCTGCTATTGTGCCTGTAAAGCGAGGTTCACAACTTCACAATAGGCTACAGTAAACGCCCCTGCTGTTTAAAACGTGTATTGCGATTCGTTTAACATTTCAACCGACTTGAATCGTCACACATTTTTATCGATTTTCAACCGGTTGCGAGTAAATCGTTACATACCTAATAGGGATGCATCGAAATGAACATTTTGGCTGATACAGATAACCGATAATTCTTTACATTTTAAAGCCGATAACCGATATATTGGCCGATAAATCTAAATTAAAATTTTCATATACTTTGATAGCCTGTATAACAAAAGGCTCACCATTAAAAGCCTTGTCTCAAACACTTTTAACATAAATCAAACCTATACAATACAGTATAGCCTAGTTTGAACCAGTGTAAGATTCCTTATCTTTTAAAATTAATTTTACACTCATATGGACAACTTTCTTTATTAAAAAATGGTACTTTATAATAAGGTTTAATTTTGTTAGCATGAGTTAGCATGAACCAACATTTTTATAAATGATTATTTTATCATTTTATCAACAAATATAATTGCTGTTTGAGCTGCGCAACGCTAAAATGATCAAAGATGATCACAGCAAAGATGATCACCGGTACAATGAAGCGCTACTGCATCGTTCATTAACTCAACCAAACGACGTGCGACGTGACAACTTAGTTTGAATAAAGGAGCAGACACTGATCTACTTGCTCTACGTTTATGAACAGCAAGACGACTAGAAGAGTGAATGTGCTTTCCATTAAATTAATCACACACAGTAAACAAATCCTTAACAAACAAAAAAACTTTACAATGAACGTGCTTTGTTTTAAATAAATCACACACAGTAAACAAAACCTTAACAAAAAACAACAACTTTGCAATGAACTGCAATTTAGACTTGCCGGTGCGGTGAAACATGCTTGGGCAGATTCGGCTTGAAGTCGTTCATCCTCGGATGCGGCGCCGCGCGCGCTGTTACAAAAAAAAGCTGTGCACACAGCAATGCGAAATGGGGTCTTGCGCACCCAACGCGTCATTTTTGCGCACCTTCGCGCTCGTGCGGACCATAGACAGTAAAAGAAACGGACGCGTCGTGTATAATCAAGGCTTTACTCCGTGTCAGCGCGCGCTCTGATGGTAAAGGGGCAGAGATTTCTCCCGAATCATCTCCAGCAGTAGCAGAAGCACCACCACTAACTCCGCCTCCGTTTCCCTCGTAAGCTGATATTAGTATTTAAACATTCTCTATGAAAAATATTTTAATAACACGGTTTTGGCGGTTATAGAGTTCTAATGACGGTGTTCAACTATAACCGTCGGTCTCACGGTTATATAATAACCGTCACACCCCCTATGTGGTCGATATATCGTGCATCCCTAGTATTTTATAATGTTAACTTCAAATAATACTAATAGTAATTTAAAGATGTGGTAGCATTGGATCTGGACGGGAAGGATAACTCTGGGAGTTGGAAGGGGTGTCGGGATTCTGCCTTCTCACACCGCGACACAGGTTCGTGGATCTGAGGCGACTTCGGTTTTATATCGCGTATCGTTACAGCCCTATTAAAATAGCTTTTAAAATACGCAAACTGGTTTAAAAGCGGTTTAAAACATCTCCACTTAAAACGCTAATAGTCTCGACTATTTAAGTTAAAGGAATATGACTTGGCCTGAAAAAAAAATTCCGTCAGAAGAATTTTTCACTTTAATCCCTGTGTGAGACTCAAATACGGTTACAACGAGCTCTGTGCCAATCATCTCCCAGTGTGATACAGAAACAGGATTTGAACTCTGCTTTGGCTCATCGACCGTGCCAAGTGTGAAAACAGCCAAAAGCGTTCGCTAAATGACTACTTACTACTAGTCCAACTGTGTTTGAGAGGAATAATCACAGCGGAGAGACTGGAAAATCACTACTTTTCGCCTATTTCTTTCCCCGGTCCCCTTCCTCTCCTATTAGGCAGACAAAAGCAGACCAACGTAAAGAGCGAGACAAACTGGAGTTGAAAAGCACTCCTGCCACAACTCTTTTCTCTTCTTTCTGTCCATGTCTTTCTCCAGCTGTGCAGACTGCGCTGTTTTCTCTCTCTGTCCGTGTGAGATAGGGAAGAATGCTGGCATGTGGAAAGTTTTCTCAGCTGAGGCAGAAGAATGGAGTGATGTGGAAGATGATAATGATATGGTGCGTCGCTCAGTGAGCCACCATTACCCGCTTCCAGTGAAGCGATATGTTTTTCCCACTTATGCTGGAGAGTTTCAGGATATGGTTACAGAATGCGCTTGAAATGCAGATGTACCTTTAAGACTGTCTTTTGTAGTCGACTTTTCATTCACCTTCTGCAAAGTCAGTTTTCAAGCAGTGGCTCATTATATAAACCTATTCAAAGGGTTGAAGCTCATTCATAAAAGGCCTTTGATTCGTTGGCAATTAAATGATTTAAGAATAGGTCTCATCCTTGTATCATATCTAGTTGTATTTATTTAATGTAATATATTTACTTTCAGGGTTACAGGACAGGCTACACGTACCGGCACCCCATCGTGCGGGAGAAGCCGCGACACAAGAGCGAAGTGGAGATTCCCGCGACAGTGACGGCGTTCATGTTCGATGACGACGACACTCCACGTTTCCCTCTGAAGTTGCTGCAGCAGCGACAGCAGAGAGAGAAAACACGCTGGCTCAATTCACCCAACTGCTACATGAAGGTGAACGTGTCGGACGGGGCTAGCGAGGAGAACGGACGCACCAAGACCATGGTGAGGCTCAGGTCACCTCTGTTATGGTGCTCTGAGATCTTGTTTTTGAAAGCCTTGCATGCTAAATGAAAAAAGCAGAAAGTCCTCAGGTGGATTTTGTGGAAGAGCAAGAATGTGTTTATTTCCTGGGCATACCTGATGGTCTAGCTGCAGATGAAACTCATATTTCTGTTGTCATCACAGCCTCATAACTCCTGTCAGCAGCCACCGTCTTCAAGGCTGATTCCCGATAAACAGTTCCCTACTGACCTCTAGTGGTCGAGGCTTTAGTATTACAACTTTGGCTGCATTTTCACCAAAAGCAAAATGTCAGCCATAGCTAAAAAAGTCTAGATCTAGCTCAGAACTATACTTTTGTGCAAATGATTTCAAGGCAAAAAATCTTTTTTTTTTTCAGATTTTGGTTGCAACTCTTTTGCCCTAGACTTTACGTCGACTCTGAATGGCCACAGAGGGCTTTATCTTTCTAAACAAATCTAAGTCTGCATTTTTTTCTTTCTTTTACTCTGTCTCTGCAGTGGATGAAGTCAGATGATGGCGGTAACACCAGCGGGACTCCGATCCGCATTGAAGATCCCAACCAGTTTGTTCCTATGAACACAAACCCCAGTGAAGTTCTGCAAAAGAGAAATAAGGTGAGTTGTGTGTGCGATCAGACGGTACAGAAGCCTAGATACAGAAGTCATCACAGGTTGGCAAACTTCCATAGTAGGGGTCGAAAACTACAACAAATGTCATTTTTGCATTCCATGAATGTTTCTATGACTTGAAGAAAAAAATATTGCGAGATTGATTGTTTGTCAGAAGAGAGAAAGATGTCCCTCAGCTTGTATTAGAAACGCACAGCAGCGCTAACTAGCTTTATGTCAAGGTAATATAACACAAGTTAAATGTTATAAATGTACATTAACAGTTTAAAAAATAAAAATATTAGGGCTGGGTATTGACACAAATTTCTATTTCAATTCACAAGCTTGCGTTTCGATTTCGATTTAGTGTTGATTTTGGATATCAGGTACAATACATGGCACATTTTCTCAAGGAAAACAAATCTCTTAACTAATGCTGTGAACTATGGGAGTCAGTTGTAGCCCACTATGCTTCATTAGCCTACTATAATATTGAAGGTAAAAATTACCTGATTTGTACACAAACACTTAAATTACACTTTTATTTATTTTAATAATAATAAAGTTATATGAAATACAAACATTTAAATGGTGGCTGTCATAAAAACTTGCCAGATTCAAACAAGCATTAAATATTGAACAACATTAAAAATTATAATGAATATGTAATATGGTGCATATATTTAGCAAAATGCTCCTCTCTAGAGTTAATTTTTCTAGCTGACTAACGAGTTTATGGTCACTGGATATGGTTTTTCTCAGGTAAATGTGACGTTACATTACATTGTTTACAAGCTGTTTTACTGACGTCTTTCCACGGTTGAAACACTGATTGAGCGATTCCATGTGACATGATATGGATTTCGATAAGTTGTACTCTATCTTTTAACACACTTTCAGATGCTCGTTCATGTTTATTTTGCGCTGTAACTGGTATTATAAAGGCGGAAAAGAAGATCATGTGCTGCTGCTTCTCTTGAGCTGAGCCAGAGCGATCTCACGCCACAGCGCCAAAACACTGTTTATGTTTTTGAATTTCGTAAGAAAATGGAGGTAATTTGAAATCTGAGACTTTGTTTAATATCAATAGTAACAAAGCACAAAGATTATTGCGATTTATTGGATGGGATGCAATACAATGTTCCATTCATTCATCAACTGAAAACAGGATTGCCTCATCGATTCTTGGGATTTAAGAATCGATATCGGTTCATAAAAATGAGAATCGATTAAAATATACAAGCCAGCCATAAAAAAATATGCATTTTGCTAGATATGCTAGATTTACAAAGCTAAAAACTGGAAACGCATCAGACTCTTATTCACCATTTCTTCGATGTCACTGTGTCTTAAACCGCTTTCCTGTGATCTTTTCAGATTCGCGAACAGAACCGGTTTGATATGATGACAGCAGGGCCGCAATCACAGCGGCTGGCAGGGATTGTGGTGGAAAGACCGCCGGTGAGTGTCAGAACGGCATTATCATAAACCATGTGTGAATGCTGAACGGTCAAGCAAGGGTAGCACAGACATCTGCGTCACTAGGTGGCGCCAGATCCTCTCAGAGACAGATGAACAGTGTGATCAGCATGTGGGGCAAAGGATATTTTAAAGCGGGGTCTTATGAAGCTCTGTTTTTCTCTTTAAGGGACAGACGCCAGTTAAGGTAAAATCCCAGGGTGTTTTGTTTGTCGTTATGTTGAAAACATTCACGATTTTGAGTTTTGAAATGTCTGCATGAGGTCACTGTTATATTTGTAGTTTTGGATTTGCAGTGTTCCTACTTCATTTTTTTGTTTTTAATATTAGAGGATTTGTGACACTTGCTTTTGAATGCTCAGCGATTAACATATGGTCTGTGTGTTTGAGTCGTTTTTGTCGTCGTTATGACTCATTTCGTTACTGAGGTGCAATTCTAGTGTCTTATATTTGTGTTCTCTGCCCTGCCCACGCAGCCGTACATGGGCGATTGCGAGGAACAAATGGTCCCTCTTCCTCCAAACCCCTTCAGCGACCAGATCGAGAAAGAGATGAACGACTACCAGAAGAGAGTAGGATTAGACGGTAAAACACGCTCCACCTTACACTTCAAATTAACACTTTTTATTCAGCAAAGATGCATTAAATTGACCAAAAGTGAGGCCAAAAAAGTTGATTCAATTGATTCAAAAAAGTGGATTGACCGTAAAGAAATTTATAATGTTACAAAATATTTTTATTCCAAATAAATGCTGTTGTTTTGAACTTTCTATTCATCAAAGAATCTTGAAAAGAAAATTTGACATAACTGTTTTCAACATTGATAATGAGAAATGTTTCTTGAGCAGCAAATCATCATATTAGAGTGATTTCTGAAGGATCATGTGACACTGAAGACTGGAGTAAAGATGCTGAAAATACAGCTTTGATCACAGAAATAAATTATATTTTACAATATATTCACATGGAAAACAGTTATTTTTAACTGTAATATTATTTCACAATATTACTGTTTTTACTATACTTTTGATCAAATAAATGCAGGCTTGATGAGCATAAGAGACTTCTTTCAAAAACATCTTTCCAACCCAAAACCTTTGAACATTACCTTCCAAACTGGTGCAAATGAATGAAGGCCGCTGAGATGCATGACACCTCTTTTCTTTTAAGAGCACCTCACTTCCTGTTCCCCATGTCACTTATATGACCCAGTCAATGCTAATGTTGTAACTCCCTGCCCCTTATGGCTAAAAATCAATACCGTGTGACTTGCACAGAACTAACATGAAGAAAACATCCAGCCAAGATGAGTGTCTTACAACTGTGACAATGTCCTTGCATGCTAACCTGTCTACTTCTCTAACTGTGTGTCTCCCTGCCTGACGGTCTGTTCACTAACCAACTCACTCTGCAGATGAAGAGCAGCTCACGTCAGACGACGCTTCCACGCTCTCTCAGTCAGTGTCCCAAACTCAGTCTCCTCACAACACTCCAGCCAAAGAAGGTATAACGCCCTGAAAAAGCTCTCGGTATTCCTGAGAATATCACGTCAGTATTAGCAGCAATTGTTCACCAGGGTAGCTGGTAACAACAGAACACAGGCTGTGAGATTCATTATATTGTAACATGCAGATTATGACTAATTTAATAGTGGTTCATGTTCATAGGTTAGTCTGGATTGCTTTCGTGCCGTTTGTGTGAATCGTACTGCAGAGCACATCAGTGTTGTTTAAGTAAAACTATAAAAATTTTAGTTTTCAGTCATTTCTAATAGTTGAAGCTGAAATAAAATATAAATATTACATGAAAAACTTGCTTTTGGAAATTTTACTGAAATAAACAAGTTTAATTATGAAGTATAAAATGAAGTAGGCCTATAAAAAATGTATTAAAGCTAAATAGAATTAATTAAAAAGCGAATTGAAAATAAAATAAAAAATACAAAAGCACATAGAATTACAGAAACTGAGGAATTCAAATATTAATAAATACTATAATAGTATATAAATAATACTAAAATAACACTGAATCGTAGTTTCGAAATTAACTGTCCTGTTTGTTTTAAATCTTTTTGCAACATGTTAAAATGGGTGTTGCCAAAGGTTCTGGCAGGATGTTGCAGGACGTTACCTTCTCTTCTGGGATGCTGCCTTTGTATAAAACAAGCAATACCCGTTTTCTATTATAGAAGAGTAAATGCAAGTCGTCTGCAAGAAGTAGAGACCCTTACGTAAACTGAAGATGAAGCCTTACATAAATAAAAGAAATCCTGCTATGCGTTCACACACAGCGGGGATAGTGTCGCGTGAGGTGGAGAAACAGGGTGCGTTTGCCCTAGTCTCTCTGAACCAGTTGCATCAAACTCACTGGTTACCCAACCAGACGCATCACACGACCGCTGATGAACCATAAACAATCCAGGACGCTTTCAACATGTTTATCTGAAGTGTAGGTCACACTCCAGCCAGGACATTTTACACTTTCTTGCAATGATGATGCAACATTTAACTTCTCTAACCTTGGTTATTACTAATTTAGACGGGAATCTGATAGTCAAAAAGCTTTTTATTAAATATTCATAAGACTTTTTATAAATTATGCAGTAATCACCTGAAGTTAAACGGAAACGCCATTCCGTTTAACTCCATTTAAAGCAAAATAAAGCAGTTAGTGAGTAAGTTGATGGAAAAAATTATGATAATCGCAAACATTTATTTTAAACTATAGGTTTATGGTTTACAAGCAACATTGTTATTTATTAAACATTTTTAAATAATCTTATCAATATTTTTTTCTGATAATTAGTTTATTAATATTTTAATGTATTAATATTGCAATAAATATTCCACCACCATTAACAATTCTTCACGCAAATAAAATAAAATTCATTAGCACCCATCGTAACTGAAAGAATTTAATTTATTATTAATTAATAATTGTCCTAATAATTAAATGTATTAAGACAATAAACAAAAAAACACATCTTAGGGCAAATAAATAGCTCATTAGCACAACATTTTGGCTGTTTGGCTTGAAGAATTGAATTAGTTATTATTATTATTAGTTATTTTCTAATAATTTGTTCTGTGTAATTAATAAAACAGTAAAAAAAAATAACCACCACAAACAATTCTTCTGGCAAGTACAATAAAACGTATTCATACAGCTGTTGTTGTGGTTGGCGAGTGTTGATTATGAATTATTTGCGTTGCTCCAGAGAACCACACCGGCGTGATGCTGAACGGCAAAGACGGGCACGGCGACGAGGACGAGCTCATCAAGCGCGTGAGTCAGCTGACCACCAGCGTGGAGAGCGTGGAGATCGAGGTGCGCTCGGGAGAGAAGATCGAGGAGGCTCTGACGCCCGAGAGCTCGCCCTCCAAATCACCCAACAAGAAGAAGAAGAAGTTCAGAACCCCGTCCTTCCTGAAGAAGAGCAAAAAGAAAGAGAAAGTGGAAGCCTAGAGGAGAGAGAGAGAGAGAGGCGCCATGCCCACTTCGTCTGTCTTTCTGTTTGTCGTTTTATGTTTTTGAGTTTGTTTTTGTTAAGGTTATGTATGACAAAAACATGGCATGTTATATTGGGAGTCGGTGAATAGATGGAGTAACATCCGTTTTTCAGAGATGTGCCGTGTTCACGTGATCATAAGATGAGTTTTATACAGGAAGAGGGAAACTCCTGGGAAACTGGCTTCTCTCACCTGATGGACTGAAAATGTTTCTGTACAGTTTCCTAATGATTTTATCTCGTTGATGAGCCCATACTGCATTGTTTTTTTTTCATATTGTATGTTTATTAGATTCTCACACAGACCTTTTATGAGCCCCTTTTCTATCCGCCACGTCATCCCTCATGGTGTCAGTTCTGCTTGCGTTGTTTCTCCAGCTGTGGGTGGACGGTGGGCGTAATTGGTTACACTACACAGGAGACGCTAAGGAATCACACTGGAAACCGTTCTGGGGTTATTTTAACAGGGTTTGTTTTATTTGCTTCCTCTTAGCTGTGATTGTCGGTGTGAAATTGAGCAGCGCGTGTGATGATCCTGTGTAGAGCCGCTCCAGCCTCCTCTCCGTACTGTTCTTTGCCAAACGAAAAGGTTTAATAGCATAAAAAGCAGAGCAATCACGTTTTAGTGAACTGTAATTTTGGTTTCGTGAACATCCACTCTTTATCTCTAATGAAATATTTTAGCTTTTTTTTTATTATTATTATTATTGAAACAAATTAGGTTTTATCCATTCAGTTTTGTACTCGTTTCTGTACTTTAACAACGTAAAAACAAAATCTTGAAGCATGTTTTGCTAGCCTGAATTTATATGGCTGATAATGTAGCGGTGCCTGACTTCTTCTCAGTCGTGTAATAGCTCAGATTACTAAACACGTGTAACGAAAATATATGAAAACTGGAGTGATGTTAATGATACATAAATATATATGATATTTTTGTGCTGCACTTTTTAATGTGTACATAACAAAATGTGTCTGAATGAACTTGGCAGTCGAAAGAGGCGCGATACGAAAACATGAGAAATGTCTTGAAAAAGGGTGGAGAAGGGAAACTTGTTAACATATAAGAAACCATATATATTTGTAAACTGTATTTTTGAACAAATGTCTCTGTCCCAAAGCAAAAGTACAGGCCTAATGGCTCTCACGGGGTCTACGGTGGGTTCAAATCTGTTTAGTGTGATTGATTGCCATCACGTTAGACATTTAACTCCCTCATAGAGGCTCATTCTGGGCCTTTATAGTGCTCTGGATGACGACATCATTCATTATGCCACCTTACGACAGTCATCACCATCCAACTGGCTCAAACGTCTCCAAAGCATCAGTGTTAATATGATTTCCTGAGAAACGGCATTGTACAGTGTGTTTTTTCTGTCTGAAACTGGATCGGTTTGCTCATCTTCCCTCCGCCAGATGTAAGCCGTGAGTTCAGAGGTTGCTTGTTTGGCTTGTTTCGAAGCGCCCTGTCCCATGAGACACCACAATGTGGACAGAATGTACTGCGTTTCGCCAAAAGCTAATCTCTTATGCTTAAGATTAGCAGTTTGACCTCGGTTTGAACCCCGCTAGGCCCGAATGTGGTCGTCATACGTCCCGTAGGGGGAAGGCGAAACCACTGAGAAAGAGAAAGATATATATCCCAGTGGGCAATGTGAAGTACTGGCTTGGGCACGGAGAGAGAGAGACAGACACTTCTAAGCTGTGTAAATAGCATGTGGTTTTGAATGCGGGCCAGACGTGGATTAAAACACATTTAAGGCTGCACCGGGTGTGAGTTTAGAGCGACAACTCGGGAGATTAACTCATTTTATTGCTTTTACATTTTCTTGCCGTTTTCCTTATTTTGGTTCTTCAGTTCAGTTTCCATTGTGCACTGCGGTTTTTGCTTTCAGGGAGTGTAGTTCATACCCTACAAGCGTTAACTGGGACGTGCATCACATTCTCGTTTTGTTTTTATTTTTGTCGCTTTTTTTTCCCTTTTTGCACCTTGTTTTACTAATGCCTCTCTGTTGTAGTCTCTGGTTCAGAGGGCCTGTTTGCTTTGGCACGCGAGTTTGAGCCAAGCCTCCCTGTGAAATCGTATATAAATGGTTATCTAACGGACTTGCTTTTAGATGTATTGCTAATCAGTGTAAAATTTAAATTCACAAATAAACTATTTTAAGAAGCAAACACTGCACTCGAAGTCTGTGGGGGACGGAGCCATGGTACATTTCACTCCACGTTTTTAACATTTGTGCATCTGTTTACATCATTCATTGCCATTCTCAGTTCTTCACATGCAACCATTTCACAGTTATGAAATGCAAATGTTTACGTCTAACTAAATGGGAACATTTGACTTCAAAGGTTAGTTTACCTCAGAAAATCGTTTACTTGCCCCTCGTGTCATTCCCAATCCCAGATGTTGTTCTCTGAGACATGAAATGAGAAATGTTTTCACTCGTTCCCATTCAATGAGAGCATATACTGGCAAATTGGTCAGTATTACCAGTATGGTTGACATATCACATTTTCACTGCATGATTATTGTGGTCTTCTATATTGTGGTATCTAAAATAAAATTTGGGGTGGGAAATGCTATAATTTATCATGAATCGAACTCAAAATACGAGTGTTTGGAAGCAGAGAGAGCTTTTAACCATAAGTGGCCATTCAGACCCAAATGTGTTTTTGCGCTTAAAAACACGAGATGCAGGGCAGTGGATGAAAACAACAAGTAAAGCTCTAGAGATGCATCTTTTAAAGGTTGAACTACTTTTAACTCGAGTTCTGTATTTTTAGGATGGGGCGTCGTGCACGAGAGACTGCAAAATACAGCGATCAGACGCCTCCATCTATTCTAGTGCGTCTTTGCTTAGAGAAACAATGGAAAAACTGTGCAGTTGACAATATTACTGTTATCGCCAATACCGTTATATAGTTGCCAGTCTTCTAAATTCATACAATAGCTTTCGGATGTCATTGGTATCTAAAAATTGGAGCATCAAGATTGATGACTTCATTGGTTCTTGTGCATCTTATAGCCGATCGCTGCAAATTTGACTACACAGCAGAGAACGAAAGGTGTTTGAGAGTGATGTGTCATGCATGCTGTTTATTAGCACTTGAAAACATATAGACTCGCATCTCGGTTTGTAAAGACTTCCAAAAAAGCGTGAGCTTGGATTGGAAGTAGGAGCTTGTTTTGTGTTCCACACAGTCTGATGAGTTTGCAATGGCATGAGCGTGAATATATGATGACAAGATGTTCTTTTGAAAAAACATGGTTTCACCAAGATGTGTAAACAAACAGGATGTGCACCAAGTTATCACACTGCTTTTCTCACTTTCAGTTCTGGGATCTCTGACACAGCAAACCATGTTTCGAAAAGTCTCGTGTAATAAGTCTCGCTTTCCCTTTGCATTTCTGTATGAAGCACTTTAAATCGAAGAGTCCCGCTATGCTTCTAACACAAATATGCACCGAAAACTACCAAAGACTACAGTGAATTCTTTCTCTTTACAGCAAAAAATAATGCTTTTACTTCACATGCAGACAAGAATATGTTGAATTTTTAACATATATTAACATGTAATGCTCAGAGTTTGATCAATCCAGTCTATTCTTCACTTTGACCTCTCGTGGACTGAATATGCATCGGATTCCTTTTGCACAAGCAACAGACTGTTCGTTTAAAAAGCAGGCGCTTCACTATTGTGTTTGTGCTGTTGTGCCTTTCTGTGTCTTTGCCATGAATGGAACAACTGAAATATGCAACAAACGTATGCGTTAGTTAAACTGTGGGCGACAGAGTTGGTGGCAAACATGCTGATTGTGGGTCATTTTAGCCAACAATGTGGTCAGAATCAGGTCAGGAAAGGCTGATTGTAGATCAGTAGTCTCGCATGGCTCATTTGCTTTCATTTTCCCTGCACATCTAATTTGATGATCCTCAATCGACTCATTTTACTCTCATAGCTCTCTAGAGCCATAGAATAATGCTGGCCTGAGGGCTGATCTCGGGTCAGACCTATGCATAGTGAAACTTCAGATTAACCTCTATGGTGACCCAAATATTATCGGCCTTGTGATTATTTTGCCCATGCAGATGAATGTTTTGAAGATGTTTTGGTTGTATATGAAGCATCAAGATTAAATGGAAATGAAACAAAGCGGCCTTGTGATTTTTAATTGTGCTCATATTTTAATCCCTGCTTTAAAATGTTTACAAACCACTGTCGTGTATGACATCAAAATACAAACTTAACCCCTTAACTGTCACCGTCCCGTATACGGGACGCCTAACTTTACTTCGCTTTATTACTATTAAATCCTAATCTAATTATGACAAACTATATATGGTTGGAAAGGTCTAGGACTTCTAAATAGATATTTGACTGCTGTTTTTTGCTACAAATTATGTAGGAAGAGTAACCGATGAATTTTTGACAAGAGTGCACCTCAAAAAAATCTGCGTTATAACAGGAGTTCTGACCTTTGTCACAAAAAGTTTACGCACACCCCTTTAATAATTGAAACTTTGGTTTTCATGCTAAAAGTTCATAATAAAACATAATCTAGTATTTTTCAATAAAAAATTATAATATAATATTATCCTCTAAAAAGTATAATATATATATTATCCTCTCAAATATAATATTATCTTTTTTATCGCCTTTTTTATTACATCACATATTTTAGCAGTTATAAATTAGGTATCATTTGAAAGCTTACAAACTCAGAATTCATCCTGTGAAAACCGTTTTGAAATTGAACATTGCGTTACCATATAAACGATACTCTAAATTATTTTATCAGGCTCCTCCCCTTTTGGGCATCATTATATTTCATAATTTATGATCAAAACCTTTTCTAATCCTGACAAAACACATATTGTCAGAAAGGTCTGAGTCTCAAGGTCCCAAATATTGTGACAGAATTGATATTTGGACAGAAATGTATTAATTTGTTAAGGCAGAATGTATCCAACTAAATTCAATGGAATGTATGTCACCCGGTGGCTATTTTTAGTACTACGCCTAAACAAAATCTCATGGGAACTTCAATTTTTGTGATATCAACTTCAAATTTGGAACACAACTTGGTTAGATATATGGCTTTGATTTTATAGTAATTTTAGAGTAAAAAATATTTTGTAAAATATATATTTTTTATAAAATAAAAAATATATAGTACAGTATATTTGATGTACTGTAAATTTAAACTTCCATAACTTTTCCATACTTTCATTTTTTGAAGTGTTTTCACTTCAGCAATAATCTGCTGAGTGTTTCCTTTAAAACAAGACCAAACTTGGGTCTATATTCCAAAGCATTCTTGAATTACAACCATTTAAGTTTGAATAGTGCATTTTAACCCCCATTCTCAAAAAGGGGGGTGACAGCGAAGGGGTTAAAGGGTTAGTTCACCCAAAAAATGAAAATTAAGTCATTAATTACTCACCCCCATGCTGTACCAACCCCGTAAGACCTTCGTTCATCTTCGGAACACAAATGAAGATATTTATGATTAAATCTGAGAGGTGTATCACTGCTACATAGGCTCCCTAAGGGAATGACACCGGACGGCCCAGAGAGTCATTAAAGAAAATGTTTAAATATTCCATGTCACAACAGTGGCTCAACTATAAGTTTATCAAGCGACGAGAATACTTTTTGTGCGGAAAAACAAACAAAAATAACGACTTTATTCGACTATTCCTTTTCTTTCTTGTAGGCCTGAAACGAGACTTCAAGAGATTTCCACGACGCATGCGCGAGAATTGCGATCTCCTTCAACTACTTCAGTTCAGTTCTCGCGCGTGCACGTCGTGGAAATCTCTTGAAGTCTCGTTATGAGGTAACTTCATAATAGTGAGATATAAACTCATAATTGCTAGGAAGAAAGTCTGAATTTTGAGATTTAAAAATGGCAATTGCAAGAAAAAAGTCAGGATTGTGAGATATAAACTCACAAATAGCAAGAAAATTGAGAATCGTGACACTCATTTACAAGAAAGTCAGAATAGCGAGAAATAAACTCATAATTACAAGAAAAAAATTGCAATTGCAAGAACCTCAATTACTAAAACACAAATAACTTTTAAGAAAACGGTGTACTGACGTCTTTCTGCGGTTGAAACATGTTCATTTATATTTATTTGGTGCTATAAATGAACTATTAGGAAGAGATGATCAGTTCATGAGAGCTGTCACCATACAATAAAGAGTCACAAAACAGTATTTATTGTTTGAATTTCGTAAATGACAACTTGAAAGCTGAGACTTTTTTTATATCAATAGTAACGTGCTCTGTCGGCGCGTTGTCAGTGTCCTCTTTGTTCCACGGTCCATTTTCAGAATGAGAGTTCATCTACATCTCACAATTGTGAGATAAATAGCTATTACCTTTTTTTTATTTTTTTATTCAGCGGTCGAAACAAGCTTTCATAGAAGACTGATCATACCGTATATGTCCTAAATAAACATCATGTTCACAAGAGCAACATTCAAATGCAATTCTAAGTAAGCATTTCCATGTAAGCAGTTTTTTAACCACACGTGCCACGGCGAATCCCAAAACCCGGAAATGTCCTTTCTGTCGGGACGAAAGGCTCCTCGGTCCCCCAGCTGCATTGTCATTGTGTGTTTGGCCCTATGAGCTCATGCCTGCAGGAGCTGTGGGAAGTTGGTCAGTGGGCCGAAACATAAGCCCGTAGACAATACGGCCTTTCAGGGAGAGGAGAGAGACGGGACAGTGCTGGGGAAGAAGGCTTGTGGTCGTATCGTTTAGATGGGCTCTCGTGGAAGACTCCAGGATCTTGACATCAAGCCGGAGAACAGCGAGAGGAATTTGGAGAGGGGGTGTTAGAAAGAAAGAGAGAGAGAAGGATGGGGGCCCCAGGTCTCCAGACGGTGTCTTGCTGTGCGTGTCAAAACAATAAAACTGCTCAAGTCCAGATGGATGCCCCGCTAGAGGGATGAACGGGATAAAACGGGAGCGCTCCCTCTACAGGCCACTGAGAGCTTATCGGGGGAGGGGGGGTTGTTTCAGCAAAGCCCTTTAAGACCGTAGACTCCCTGTTTCGTACTTTCAGCTCTCCTACGTCACTCCTGCCCTCCCTGAACATCCAGAACAGTTTGTTCGTACACGCTCACGGACAGTCCTGACTGAGACACGGTGTCCTTTATGAGCCTCGCCAAGTTCACTGTCAGTCAGCCGTGCTAGAGTCTCCAGCTGACTATGGGTTATATCCTGATATATACAATACACCATTCTACATCAGGAAGATGACACATTCATGAGAAGAAAAGTATCTGTGAATGTATTTGTATGTTTAGTTCATTTTAGGTTACACTTTATTCTAAGGTGTCATTGGTCATTGTTACAGTGGGCAAGTAATATTAATTAACTACATGTATTTACTATTTACTAGGGTTTATGTTTGGTTTAGGGTTAGTTAAATGTAATTATGCATAATTTATAGTTATTGCTACAATACCTACATGTAACAAGAACACTAACATACCTAATTTTATAATAATATATTACAACTTGATATAATTATCACCTATTTTAAAATATGAATATATTTGATTAAAAAAAATGCTGAATCTTGTGTATATATATATATCGAGACAAATCATTTATTAAATATTCATATTTTAACATATGTGATAATGTGTAAGGCAGCAGCTTTTTTTAGTGTTACGATTTCAAATATTTAAGTACAATCAACTTGGGTGTTTAACTCATTTTAACTTAAATTACATTTAACTGACTTTTAAAAAAAGCTGAATCTTGTATAACATAAAAAATTAGACAAATAATTTAAGTCAGTTTAATGTAATTTAAGTTGAAACGACTTAAACATCCAAGTTGATTGTACTTAAAAATTTAAGGCAGCAGCTTTTTTTTACTGTCACAATTTCAAATATTTATCACATATTTTTTAATCTTTAAAATATGATTTTATTTATTAAATTAATTATATATAATTGTATATATATATATATATATATATATATATATATATATATATATATATATATATATATATATATATATATATATATATATATATATATGCCTGAATGTCCACACCATTATATTTTATGTCCCGCTTAAAATGGGCTCCTTGTGAACCGATCACTTGTCTTTATTGGTATGATATTGTATTGATATAATTTCCTCGGGTAAGGAGTCCTACTGTGAACTGGTGTCCAATGGGCAAGACATCTGGAGCAGATGGTGTATAGGAGTCCCCCCAACCACTTCAAGGAAGAAGCCGTCCCGTCCCTGTGCCAGGCAAGAGAGAGGCAGACCCCATCCAAGCCTGAAAAGGGGTCATCTGGGTCACTGGAGGGAGGCAGGAGGATGTCCCAACTCAAGGACAATGCCTTTAATGGAGACCATGGCACTGCAGGTCCTCACACACACACACACACACAGACACAATCCCTAAGCATCGGCCTACCCACACTAGCACATGGTGACCTGGCTCACACTCTCTCTTTCTCACACACACAGTGTAGGATGACAGTGTAGGTCAGAGAGGGTTAATCAGGATCAGTCCTTGCGCTCTGCACATTGTCTCCCGAGTGTCCCGCTCCCGTGTTGACCTAAGCCAGGTCAGGTTTCTTAAGTGACAGAGATGGATGTGCGTGGGTACAACACTTATACACCCCGAAACTCTCAAGGTCTCCATGTCAAAGTAGGTGCATTTCAGCTACTTTTAAAGACCACCTTCATAAAATGTCCCATTGAAACGGGTGTCCTGAGGCCGCACCTGTTGCTGTGACTCTGCAAACACCAGGAAAGGCTAACATAGGCTGTTTACAAACGTGTAGAAAAACCAATAGGTTTTGGTTTGTATTACAAACCGGTGCTAGCCACCCTTCCTCAAAAAAATTGGCATTTTAACATCTTGTTCTAGCTAATTTAGCTTTTTAAAACCAGTTAGTGCTATGCTAAGCTTGTAGGCTACTTTGTTAGCTTGCTGACTAAAAACTTTTATCATGATTATGACTAAATAAAACAACTTGGCTTTGATGAGGAAGGAGAACAGGATCTTGATGACACCTGCGAAACCATGATTTGCTACTTGCTAATGCTAGTCAGTGGCCGGTGCTGTCGGAGGAGGGTTCTCAGAGAGCAGTATAAGTTCGTATATGGCACTGCAAGCAAATATTTTTGCGTTCTAAATGTTAATGTTGTAATATTTTTGAGGATTTCAATACTAACAGGCATGAACTAAAGGTTGCAAAACTGTACTGTAGTCACAGCAATGCATTGGGTAGGTATTGACCAAACAGAAGCCAGAACTAGAATGATCCATTTCATAGTGGCTATTTTGCAACAGCTTTGTTTTTAATTAGAAGTAAAGCGTGCAAGTCAAAGTACATTATACTGCGATTCCACTTAAGCCGAGACTAAAATTAGCCCCTGTCAGACTGTAACTGGCCTCAATCCGAGTCTGTTTCAGGGAGAACAGAAGCTTCTTGAACTGAAGCGAAACAGATCCAAAGCCATGTCAGCAGTACGATGATAAACACGCTCCCATCAGCCGTCTAAATGAGGACAGGCCGCTATGAGTATCTGAAGGGGATTGTGTTTATACAGAATGACTTTGCAGCAAGACTCGGCACTGGGATCTGGCTCCGTCTTCACCAGTCCCTCTCGGCCTCCTTCCTAAATCTGATATTAAAAAGGGATTAAGGCACCCAAAGAACACTGCCAATATCCGGCTCTATCTCTTCCTCCCTTCAGCAGGCGGGATAGTTCAGGATGTGACAGGAAAACTAAAAGGAGGGAGTCACGCAATGTGTCTCGCTTGTGAGGGAATGGAGGGAGGGGAGCGAAGGGAAAAGCATGAGATCATATTTGTGTTTATTTTGTACCTGTTGGTTGTCTCTATCTTGTAACGCAAAACTGTGAGAGCCACCCTGTCCTGCAAACTCTCAGGATATTTTGGCGTGCACAACGGGGACCTATCGACCGTCTAATCCAGGACGACCCCGTGTCAGAACACACTCACACACTGGCCTCCTTGTGAGATAAGCCCATTGTGTGTGTGTAATGCATCAGTCTCAGGGCACCTATATCGAGCAGTAGGTCACACTGATGCCATTGTGTTTCTCGGAGGGGAAAAAACAACCATTGATCAGTAACCCGACTCTGCTACTATGTAACGTGTTCTGATCTCTATGGATTAAGGGACTGTACCTGTATTTGTATTTGTGTGAGTAGAGCAGTGGTTCTCAAATATCACGAAACAAAGTACCCAAATTGTTTGGTATAGTAGTTGTTTTAGTAGGAGGCAACCAGTCATCATGCTGGAAATCAATATTAAGCTGGTATCTTATTCTTGCTGGTACATGTTGGTCATTTGCTGGACCAAGCTGGTCTTTAGTTGGTCAACCAGTTATGTTCAGTAAACACGACTACCTGATATGAAGAGCTGGTATAGTTGTCGGTTTCTTGCTGGTCCAAGTTGGTGATGAAATGGTAGACCTTCTTAGACCATCAACAAACCACCTCATACCAGGGGATCAAGCTGGGCTTTGGGAACATGCCTGGTTGACCAACTAAAGACCAGCTTAAACCAGCTAATGACCAACTCAGGCCTGCAACAAACCAGCAACCATGTTGGTTCAGAAAACAAC
This sequence comes from Tiaroga cobitis, assembly GCA_030578255.1. NCBI lineage: Eukaryota > Metazoa > Chordata > Actinopteri > Cypriniformes > Leuciscidae > Tiaroga > Tiaroga cobitis. The sequence continues at coordinate 11,137,987 of CM060612.1, forward strand.
CAAGTTTGAAGTAAACTACAGTTATGTAACCTAGTCTGGCTCAAAATTTCCATGACCTTTTGTAGTTTTGTTCACCGTTCCAAAGATGTAGACTTGTCACACAACTGCTAATCTGCAGCATCTACGAAGTGACAGATGAATTGACAATCGGGAGGCATGATTTGAAAACTCCCATTATAAAGAAATCTGTCTGCAAGTGCTTGGCTTTGCTGATTATAAAGGTTCTAGAGTTGTCATGTTGTTTGTTTTCAGGATAGATATGATGTTAGACCTCAGCTGCAAATATCAGCCTTGTACCCCAAACCACACTGACCTACTTGCAGCAGGAGCCGAGAGTTGCCACTTCAACAAGGACACAGGGTCTCTGATTTAACAAAGACAACCCAAACTGTTCAAGACCGAGAGTATAGCAGGTGCAGATATGCCAGAAATAATGAAAAAGGCGGTAAATTCAGAGAACATTGAATTTGCCACACTTTGTTCACCCAAAAATTGTCAATATAGAGATTAATGTGACAGCACACAAGTAGAAGTATATATGTTTACTCTTTTGTTGCAGGGAAACAAGCAGCTTGGACATTCTGCAAAATATATCTTTCATGCAAAAGAAACGAAGGATGAGGGTGAGTAAATGACTAAAAACAGTCCTGGATTTATTTGAAACATTTGATGCCCACATCATATCTGTTTGAGTAACCTTCCTGGTTAACAGATGCAGTTCTGTCTGTCTCCTTAACTAGTTTTGGGTAATTCCTCATTCCCAAAATACACAGTTAGCTTTCCAAAATGAAATGCCACACTCTCTCGCTGTCCTTCTTGCAGATGTCTGTGTTTCCCCAGCCCACATTCACCCCACCCTTTAGGCCATCTGCACCCATTGTCTGGGGCAGGCGATGAGGCTCCACCACCCCCTGCATAAACACACAACCGGCTTTGAGGAAGGGGGCAGGGGTCCGTAATTCCTACTGCAATGGAGAAAAATGACTTACTGAGCAGTAAAACACCAGCTCAATAAAGACCTAAAGCAACTAATCGCTCTTCAACAGAAACTATCCTCAGCCCACAGCTGTGCTGATCCTTTCTGTATGAAACTTTTATTCCTCTTTTTCTTTCCTACTTTCTCTATTTATTACACCCCCTCCATCCTCTTGGGACAATATGACAGTGGATGTGCGAGACCGAGATAGCAGCTAAGAAATTGGTCACCCAGATTATGATTATTGTGTTTATAGAGATATGAAGATCATAGCTCAGGAGACTCATTTTTTCAAGATGTTTCTTCTGCAGTTCCTTTGGAGAAATTAAAAATAGACACACATGAGACAATAATTGGCATACAGTACAAGTTTAGAGTCATCATTGTGCATTGTTTATTGCAGATCATTTGATCAAAATAATTTGATTAAAAAAAAGTTTGATTTCATATCTCTGACTTTTGGTTGACTTTGGTATCTTGGTAGCAACATTTGATAGAAATCTTTGTGACTTTTTTTTTTTTTTGAAAATCTAGAGGTTAAAAATGTGAGAAGCTGGAGAGCAAATGTCTATGACGGAACTGGAAGATTGCGACCCGAAAAGAGGTTGAGATCAGAAAAACAATGCTTATGCAAATAATTGTATTATCATGCTTATTAATTTTATCCCACTTTTGAAAAGGTGGAGAAAATGCTGCTTTTGTTGTTGGTGTCAAAGGTTGTATATCCAAACAAACTCTGCCACATCAAATTCATTTTGCCAACTTGGACAGGTTGTCATGACCTCACCATTTAATGTCGGAAAAAATGTGCAAAAATTTGATCTTCAGGGTCACAACAGCTTGTCATTGGGGAAGTATACTTAAAAGGACAACTTTGCATCTTATATGCCCATAAAATGTGCATTAGAGTTGTAATATATATTTCAAATTGAGAAGGAAGGCTTGCTGCGCTACTGTGATTCCCAAACAATCCGGTGCAACCAGGGCAGCACAAGACAAGGCAGAAAAGGAAAATCGCCGGTGCAACACATAAATCTTCTTAGTAATCGAAACGTTAGTCACTGGTTAGTAATATATATATCTTTTAGAGGTAAATAAGGTACAAAAAATGTCGCCTTAAGAGTTCTGCCCCAGTGACAAGCTGTTGTACCACTAAAGGTACAAATTTACATTTTTCTAGGAGTGTTGAAACCATAATATTAATACATTACATGCTTGACTAATTTATTTTTTTTTAAACACATTTGTATGATGGACCAATTTTGATTCTGAGTTGTGTTGCTCCTTGATATGTCCAATGTCAAATCTGGGCCTTGAAGCAAAAGCCCGCAAGCCTTAGCGAAACAACTGAGCTACTAACAATCCTTAATTTAAAAATGTTTAAATATTGTTTTCTTTTCCATTTGGTTTTAATATTACACCTAAACCTTTATAGACTGTCCTTGAAGAACCCAATAGCCAGATAATCCGAAGTTTACAAGGTGCCGTCTTAAATTTGCATTAACCTTCAAACTCAGACTTACAAAAGCATGTAAATCTTTAAGCTTCTGAGTTCATGTCCTCTTACTGAAGAGATCTCCACAATACTCGTGAAATCTCTATTCTACTGTTAAGTGAGTGAATAGATGCGCATGACGTCCAGATGTTCCTCAGCAAGAGGTGCCCCAGCGTCTCTCTTCAGTCTGACCCAGACGACAGACCTCTGCCTGGCTCTGCACGGGCCTTTTAGATCCCAGCAAACCACCAGCCATTGTCTGGCCTAAACAGCCATCCCTAACTCCATGAATGGGAAGAATAAGGGTGAATGGAAGACCTACTTTACAGACGGATGATCTCTCTCGCTCTCTATCTCTCTTCTGGCTCTTATTGTCTGTCAAGGCCACGGTAAAGCAAGCAGAAGCCCTGGAGAGGAGATTGATTTTTGGGATTAAACTCCAGGACTGGCAGCATTAACCAGATGGGTGAAGGAATATACGTGTGTGCGTCTGTCTGAAGACACGTCCATGTAAATGACAGTGCAAGAATTTGACTGCCATGTAAGCAGAGCAAAGAATGCGGCTTTGTCCAAGTCGATCTCAAACCGCTCTTTTGCCCTTATATGACGTGATGTAAAGAGTGAAGGTTTTGGGTGTGACAAAATGTCCTTGTGAGAGGAGGTATTAAATTAGGGTGTTTAAAATGTCAGGTAGATGAGCTGTAGGCGGGGTCAGGGCACCAAATGATGAGGTTTTTGTTGCTTTGGGGCGATGCTGGCCTCTGATCCATGCGAATGAGAATAATAGCCATTTCATTCAGACTCACGGTCTCTCTTAGAAGCACAATCAACAGCCCATCATACTAAAGGAGACAGGCTTTGCTTCATCTGTCAGAGCAAATTTAAGACCTGGGAACATTAGTGTTTGTCTTTCAATGGTAAGGGTTTGACCAACTGCTGTGTCACATAATCATTTGTATGATGTAACCCTTTGGGCGGTTCTTATGTTTTATTAATCTTTTTCTTATGTCCTCAGATTTTTGATTCAGTCTTAAGCTTGAAGTCTTGAGTCTTTGATAAGCTTTCACATTGATTTTCTCGTTCTAGAATCAACACAAAGAATCCAAATACTCAAATCCCACCTCTAAGTCTGATAAACTTGTATGATCATTCACAAGGGAATGTTATAAAAATGCACACACATGCACAATGCATACTAATTAATCCGCATAATTTGACAAATCATTCATGTTCGTGGCACAAATGGTGTGGGACGAGTCATGTGCCAAACCCAAATCCTGAGTATGAACAATAGTAATGATGCTTGCCTCAGCAAACATCACCAACACAATAAAAACAGTGCCCTAGATTCTGATAGCAGTGTGCATGGGTATGCATTTTCCTGTGGCCGACTTCCGCAAGAACTAAGTTGTTAAACACACGTAAGCTAAATGATTCACCACTCTCTCACATGATAGAGCAGCTGAGTCAGACCTGAAGATTACATTTAAACCAAAACTAATAAAACCATGCTAACAATTGCGACACATGGAGTGACATCAGACTGCGAGGGCATTGAAATGCATCAATAAAGAAACCAACAGAAAACCAGTCAGTGAGCTGATGGAAACAATCAACCACTCTGTGGTACTGAGAGACAGCTGTGAGGTGACAGGAACTACATCATCGACTACTTCAGTTTAATATTAGCTCTGTTTCAAAGCTCCCTGCATGACTACTCCATTAATGCTGGATTTGGATCGCTCTACATAGGCAGCAAACCTGTGCGCCTTAATAAATGGGAATCTCAATTCATTCTGATAGTTTGCGATTAGCATGTTGTTAAGCTAACAAGGTGATACTCTAATATTCTATTTATTTTCAGGCTTATTAAAGTATCATGTAAGATTTTGTAGTTAACATGTTGTTAACTGTTACCTACATGATACTTTTTAGGCATAAAAACATAGCACACACAATATTTAATGTATTTTTAGGCTTAATAAAGTGTCTCAAAGTTTATAGTTAACATGTTGTTAAGCTAACAACACGATACTTTAATACCTGTAAAGACTGTTTGAGCTTTAATAAATGGGACTTTCAATTGTTTCCAGTAGCTGCTTCTGTTAGCGTGATTCCTGCCACTGTGTTTCAGTGATAAAAGCTGTCGTTTGACTCACTCACCACCAGCTACGCCGTACTTGTTAAAAACAAGTACACCCACCATTCCTAGTCTCAATCCCTGATTAAAAGTCCCCACCTAAATGTGTTTGTCTTACTGTTAAAGGAGGTGATCGATGCATTCAAGGTTCACAACTTCCACAACATCCTGGCCTTAGGCGCTCATTAGTTGTTCGACCTGTCCCTCTCTCTTTAATCATCTCCTTTCCTTCCTTGTAATTTTCGGAGGAGGCCTCATGCTAACCGCTACGGCTCGCCCCCTCAAAGAGCCGAAGGCAGAAACTCGTTTACTCATAGTAGGAGACCAGATGACACGAGAGACAGATGTCTCATCAGGGACAGGTGTCTGTGGATGAGTGTCACGCAAATAATAACTGGTTATCTGGTTATGTCGGCAAACCGCAACAGAGTGAGACAGATCGCACAAAGTGGAGGAGAATCCGTACCCCTATTTAACACCAACCCCCTCTCTTTATCTTCCTCGTCCATTGTCACCAGCTGTCCCTCCTTGGGAACACAGGAAGACAATGAGATACAAAAGCCAAAGGGCAATTACGTGCTGCCGAGAGAGTGTGTAGTCATGTCAGGAGGGTTTGGCTGTGCGTGTGGTGGACGCAGTTACGTGTGGGAGAGACGTGTAAGCTGATGGCTGAGGTCCAGAGAGGCGTTCCGCTGTTATGATAGTCCATACGTGATAACATCCAGGAAGTCCTTTTTCCATGTCTCGAAGGCATGTGGCCAAACAAAAGACACCTGAGTGATATCTTATCAGTATCTGACCCAAACAAACACACTACATCACCTGAGGGTCCATGTATTCAGATCATTCCTATAATGCAGCGCATGTTCTTGTCCACACACTGTATGTGTTATTATACTGGATAAATATATATTTTTTAAAGATGGAAATCATATTAGTTAACATAGATGTGATTTAAGTAATTGCACTAGTTTTGTTTAAATGGATATTGCAAATTTTATTTTAATATCTAGAAGTGCACCATTAACTTCTAACATGAAAACTGGCAATTTACTCTAAGCTATTTCAGGTATTTCTTAACTTTTCCTTTCGCTAATCAAAAGACATGAAAAAAAAAACTTGGCACACAAATATGCGATGTATTAATGCTGCCTTCACGCTCAATTGGAATTATTGTAAATACGAGTTTCCTAGTTAAAAATTTGGACATGAACACCCTCTCAAGTCGTATATACAACTGGAAAGCTCGGGAATTATTTTGAGACCAAGTTCCTGAGTAAGGCATCTACCATAAACTTTAAACATGGCGGAGGGGAGAACGATTGCTGCTGTGTTCTATAGTTTTCCACAACAGATACATTTCCTTGTCTTGTTATAAAAGTATTTTTATTTACATATGAGAAATCATTTGAAGTGTATTGTATGTTTTATACACTACAAAAATAGCCTGAAATTCCAGAAGTGTCAGCCAAGCTAATGATTTACGTTTGTCAATGAATGGGGCGCTAAATATAATTTAGATTTTAATAAGATTTTCCCAATAAAAAGGCAAGAATAAACCTGGTGTCCTCCATGATTCCTGTTTCTGACAACAAAGCACTTGAATGGGACAAGTTAATAATCACAATTTGAGAAGTGGGAAGTAGGAAATTTCCATGAAGGAACCATGAGTCACGTAAGAGTTTGTAGTTAGCATGTTGCTAAGCTAACAAAGTGATAGCCTACTTCAATAAACATAAACATGCAAAACACACAAATATGCTATGTATTTTTAGGCTTATTAAAGTATCTCGTAAGAGTTTGTTTTATTATTAACTCATCACTAATCAAAATGTATCAAACAAAACATGCTTTCAGTAATTTTGTTTAAATTGGTCCTATTTTTCCGCATCATCAGGAAGTGACATCAATCAACCCTAAACATCAGTTAGTATTAGCAAGTGTTCAGTGTTCAAAGTTACTGCAGAACAGCATAACCCAGTTAACTCATAAAGTGTTATCCAGAAGCTAGCAGCTAATTTTTGTTAATAGTAGCCTTCCTGTTTTGAACATGATCTGGCAAAATCCAATAACACTTGATGAATAAAGGCCACACACATACACAGCCACACACACAGCTGATTACACTTTGGACAAAGAAGCCAGTTAAATAGCGCTGCCTTGTGCTAGTCTGTTAAATAAATGCCTCTAGGGAGTCACTTGCAGTTTACACTGATCACCACCATTAAGGATAGGACAACAGAGCAGCTAAGAGAATATTTGTAGTGGTGGTTTTATACTCATGGGTCAACTTTACAGTGTAAACATACGTGCACATACAAAACCCAAATGAGAAACACAGAGAAGGTCAGCATCACTAATTCACACCTAGTGTTGAAATGTAGCTGCAAATGAGAGAAGAGGCGGTTTTGATGCGTCACTGCTGAACGGTATACAAGTTTCAGCAGCAACCGCATATCCTGTTGCATTCGACAAGCTCTTACTTAACACTTGGACTTACAGTTTGTCAAAATACAGTATTCTAATCTCAATTGAGCTAATTAGCTATATGTTAACTTTTTTGTGTTTAAAATGTACAGAATGTATAAGCGAGTACATCATGAATCCATTTTCCAAACCGTGTTTTTGTCTTATCCTGAATCACTACAGTACACATATAATACGTGTTTATATTCGGACTATTTTAGACTAGTTCGGGTCGGCTGCGCTGCGGAGAAGCCTAGTACCTGCGTGACTTGTCATAGACATAAACAGAGAAAAGGAGCTCCGGCTACAATGATCTTCCGCAAGACTAAAGCAGTTCTGTTTATTAACCGCTACTAAAGGCCGATTTATACTTCAGCGTCGGACCTACGCCGGAGCCTCTACGCTTTTGACTACGCATTGGTTTTCATTTATACTTCTGCGTCGTTGTCCGCGTTGACGCGCAATTACACATGCTGAGGGAACATGTGAAACCTGAGGGAGCGGTTCTACCAGACCAATCACAGCGCTTGCGTCCGCGTAGAATTGACGCATTGTTACATTTCTGGAGAGGTGCACGTCAGGGTACGCCGAAGGGTACGCGCACTACACACAGCCTACGACGTAGCTACGGCGGGAGGTCGACGCAAAAGTATAAATTGGGCTTAAAGGGCCAAAAGTTGCAGCTTTAAAGAAGGATTGCTGCTTACTGTATGAGTAAGTGTTTGCACAGTGACAAACTATATGATCAATAAGTCATGGTTGAAAAAAAGAGAGCTAAACCAGCCTAAGCTGGGCTGGTCTTAGCTGGTCTTCCAGCCCAGGGCATGTGCATAGCTTCTAAATTAAGACTGTCTTAATCACTAGTTACTTTTTGGATTAAATTAAACTAAACCACTTGTAAGACTAGTCTAAGAAGTTAGTGCAACCGGCCCCTGGTCATAGCTGGTTTAGCGAGAGTTAGTTTTTGAGGGGTTTTGGACAATTCTTTATGGTCAGGCTGGGAGACCAACTTCTTGACTATCTTAAACCTTGTACTGTAAACCTTAAAACTTGCATACAGCCAATGTGATACTTAAAAATGAGGTAGGAGCTGAACTAAATTTTTTTTATTTGAATTAGCTAGACCTTTTTTTAACAGTGTGTAGGATTTTTACGGCCATAGAACTTCACCACTGAAATGTACAGTTGTATTGACGCATTTTGAAACCCTTTTTGCCTCACACCGGTGATTTTTGTTGGAAAGCAGCGGCTCGAAGCTAATTATCAAATGCTCACCCCCTAAAGTGAAGCTTTCCCTAGAGTGCCACAGATTGCTGGCATTTATTCTGAATGTCACTAAGTGAGCATGTAGGTGGAGAGACACCATCAGGACTCACGTGGGTGGAGACTGCGGTTATAACAGTTTCATTTTGACAATATTATCACAATTACATATCTTATTTCCTCTAGGACCCGATGGCAATTCGAACACGGGAGCTTCTGAATTCCTCGGTGAAGAATTGCAAACATGTTGTTGGCCCCCAGAGCTTTAACCATGACTTCAACTCACCGTCACGGCTTATTGTTTTCAAATGCTGCCAGGCCGGCAAGAGGATACTTTGTTTAATTTGGTTGTGAGAGTCTGGGCTGCGGGTCGTGTGAATGAGGGTGTTAAATATTTAAGCAGGTGGATGCAGTCTGGAGCCGGTGCCTGTTGTCATGGCTCCCAGACACACTCACGAGAATGACTGCGGTAATGAGGTAGTCTGACCCCAGATAGCCTGCAGGGCATGGTTGGTCATGTTGGCTTTAACAACAGCGCTGGTCCACTCACAGCTCCCCTTTAATTAAGGTCTCAAAAGGCTTTTTAAACATGTCTGATTGGAGAGTGCTGGGGGTCGTAAAACACCATTAATAGCATCATACACAGTTAAAACAAAGAGATTTAAGTAGGACTTGAGCAAAGGTCGCAACCTTTTTGGTCTTGTCCAAATACAATGAATGTCTGTTTATGCAGTAGGGAGATATCAAATCCATATTACATAATACAGGACTAGTGCAGTTCGGCACACTTCATCTACACTCGGATTTTTTTTTTTTCAGAAGCTGTCACTGGGGCGGTACCTTTTCAAAAGGTACACCTTTCTACATAAATAGTGCATATTAGTCTCTCAAAGGTACATATTGGTACCAAAAGTGTACATATTAATACCTAAATGATACATACTGAAATCTTTTTGAAGGGTATCCCGGTGACAGCTTTTGTAACTTTATTTCTGAGAGTGCCCTGTTTACACCTGGTATTAAGATGTGTTTTGGTCAATCGGATCACAAGTGGACGACGCTAAATACAGGTGTAAACGGGGTCTAAAATGTTTTGAGCTTGTCCACTTTTGACCACTTCCAGAGGTAGTCGAAAACACATTCGACCGGATTGCTTTTGTAGTGTAAACGCTCATGTGGTCGAATGCATACGAACAGACACAAAAGACTCTCCGCCTACTGAACTAATGAGTAAACATTATGGGAAGCAAACTAGCCAGCAAGATTTAAACTTTGTCGACTGAAGACCCAAGTTTGGTTGGAAGTTGAAAAACATACCGAGCACAATGTTCTCTCGCCATTCCTGATTTCACACACTCACAGCGTTCGGCTGGTCTTGCGTCTGTCAGAGCAGAAACGAAAGCTGCTGATCTCAGTGTGTTTTTCCGTCGTCTCCAGTCGCGTTCTTGTGTAAATAGCTTGAGCGTATTTCGTCCATTAGATTGAAAGATCTGAAAAAGCCCATACATTTACCCGCCCATAGACCCTCCCCTTGAAGAAATCAGGAAAAGTGGTTGAAAGTGGACAAAAGAGACGGATTAAAACACCAGGTGTGAACGGGAATGTGTCTCCCTCGTCTACCTGTCATCCGATCGACCAAAACGCATCTTAATACCAGGTGTTCAGTGAGGTTATTCCAGACGCAATAATCTCACTGATGTACTAGTTTAAATATAAAACCCTTTTCAGCTCCGTTCATCTCCGACCATGCTTCACATCATCGTCAGGTGCGTGACTAGCACGCATGCACATCAGGTTGAAGGCCACGTTACCAATTCCTCTCTTTTTAGACATAGAGCTCGCTGGCTTTCTTGTGCCTTCGACTTTCAAGCTGCCTGTGAAGTTAACATCAAACAGCTGAAGCCCTGTGCACTGGCTTTGAAGAGCTGAGCTCTGCGATCCCCTTGTGCTGGCGCTGGTAAAAAGCTGCCACGCTAAAAAAGTCAAAGACCGCAGGGAACGGACAGTGAACTCAACCCACTCCGCCCTCCCTGTACGCCGAGGGGAGCCTTTGAAACATATTCCACTCTTGATAATGATGTTTCAGGGCTTCTGTCAGCCATGAGTGGAGGTGTGGGCATGTGTCAGGATTTGGTCCTTTCAAGGTTTCTTTTTGCTAGGATCTCTCATAACCTATAAGAGAGACCAGTCAGTCTGTATGTGTGTGTATGAAGAGGGTATTCAAATATAATGTGCTATCATGAGGAATTTTCTATCTCAAAGGCTCTGGATCAGCCCTACTTGAAGCACGCAACATTTCTTTAGACACTGCAACAGTATCGGTGCATCCCTATTTATGTCATTAATATTAGTCAGAAAAGCAGTTCTAGGCTGGATAACTCTTAGCAGGTTTAAAAAGCCTTTTAAAATCAAATATGAACACAGTTTTGGATTAAATAAAAGTACAGTCAAGTCAAATAAAACACATTTTATCTCCTGTATAGTTTGGTAACACTACAATAAGATACCATTCATTAACATTACTTAATGCGTTATCTAACATCAACACACTGAATGAACAATAGGCCTATATTATAAATTAACACAAAAGAAAAAACATGAATAATCCTGTCTAAAATTATAAAATGAAGGATTCTGTTTGTGACCAGTTCAATAATCGTGCTGCATTAATCATGGCTTGAATCTGTTGATGGTATGTCATATTTGTATGTCTCAAAATGTCCATTTCTCTCCACAAAACTTGCCAGAAGTCATGGTTTAAGGGATTATTATTTTTTTAATTCTTCTGGAGGTGCATGCCCCCGGACCCCCGTAACAACCTCTGGCACGTAACAGCACCACAGCTGGAAAAATTTATAGGGGAAAGAAACATTGGTGTTATTTAACATTTATTCCGAATTATTACATTTCTATACCTGAATAGACTACAGTTAGACCTTACATTATTTGTGCCTTGGTTGTGTTGAATGTATCTGTATGTAGTAAGTGTATTTGTTCTTAGTTTATTACTGACTGTTTACTTGCCCGTTAATCACGATTAATATAACAAAAATGTGTGTATGTATATATAGCCTATTTGTGTGTGTGTGTGTGTGTGTGTGTGTGTGCGCATATACTGTATATCTATTTATGTGTGTGTGTGTGTGTGTGCATATACTGTATATATATTTATGTGTGTGTATATGTGTATATATATGCATATATGTATATATATATATATATATATATATATATATATATATATATATATATATATATATATATATATATATATATATATATATATATATATATATATATATATGCACTCACCTAAAGGATTATTAGGAACACCTGTTCAATTTCTCATTAATGCAATTATCTAATCAACCAATCACATGGTAGTTGCTTCAATGCATTTAGGGGTGTGGTCCTGGTCAAGACAATCTCCTGAACTCCAAACTGAATGTCAGAATGGGAAAGAAAGGTGATTTAAGCAATTTTGAGCGTGGCATGGTTGTTGGTGCCAGACGGGCCGGTCTGAGTATTTCACAATCTGCTCAGTTACTGGGATTTTCACGCACAACCATTTCTAGGGTTTACAAAGAATGGTGTGAAAAGGGAAAAACATCCAGTATGCGGCAGTCCTGTGGGCGAAAATGCCTTGTTGATGCTAGAGGTCAGAGGAGAATGGGCCGACTGATTCAAGCTGATAGAAGAGCAACTTTGACTGAAATAACCACTCGTTACAACCGAGGTATGCAGCAAAGCATTTGTGAAGCCACAACACACACAACCTTGAGGCGGATGGGCTACAACAGCAGAAGACCCCACCGGGTACCACTCATCTCCACTACAAATAGGAAAGAGAGGCTACAATTTGCAAGAGCTCACCAAAATTGGACAGTTGAAGACTGGAAAAATGTTGTCTGGTCTGATGAGTCTTGATTTCTGTTGAGACATTCAGATGGTAGAGTCAGAATTTGGCGTAAATAGAATGAGAACATGGATCCATCATGCCTTGTTACCACTGTGCAGGCTGGTGGTGGTGGTATAATGGTGTGGGGGATGTTTTCTTGGCATACTTTAGGCCCCTTAGTGCCAATTGGGCATCGTTTAAATGCTAGGCCTACCTGAGCATTGTTTCTGACCATGTCCATCCCTTTATGGGGATGGCTCTGATGGCTACTTCCAGCAGGATAATGCACCATGTCACAAAGCTCGAATCATTTCAAATTGGTTTCTTAAACATCCAGGGAGCTTCGTGCCCTGGATGTGTATCCCACAAATCTCCATCAACTGCAAGATGCTATCCAATCAATATGGGCCAACATTTCTAAAGAATGCTTTCAGCACCTTGTTGAATCAATGCCACGTAGAATGAACCCTTTCACACATACGATCACACCGGTGTGATCAGTCTTGGCTGGTCCCTGGAGCGTACGATCACACCGGTGTGATTAGAACGGTCAGTGCATCACGTGATCAACTGCTAAATTCAAACGTGCTTTCAACAGACAGACGCACTTAGTGCTGTCATATATCACAACTATTGAGTGTTTTCAACCACATAATGTTTATTTTAGGTTTCAGACATTTAAATACACATAAGTACTAGCAAAACGATGATTTTAAGTTTGTAAAATACACACTGATGTCTATGGAAGCGGCAATAATAACCCTTTCCATTATAATAAGACCACAGGTTTTATTCATTTCAGATACACATTGTGTAAGTAGCTTTACATTTGACCCTATTCTTCTCCCAGTTCACCGGCCACTTACTTTCATGTATTTCGTGAGAAGTGGAGGAATTGACGTGTTGTAAATCCAACTGATCCGATTCTCTGAACTGTAAAACAAACTAAAATGGCGCCGCCCATTGTGCATACAGCTCAACTAACGCGATCGTTATAAAGATGTTTAAACAACAAAACCCATCCACTTGCACATATTTGACAATCGGAATATCAGTGTTTCATGCTATAGCTAATACATTTCTGAATTTTTTAATAAAAAAGGAAAAATGACAAAAGCAGATCATCATTCATTCAGCGCTGTGTTGTGGTTGCGTTGTGTCACGTGACAAGCAATGACGCGTCACCATGGAAACATTAAAGTGACAAGTTCTAAATAACGGTCGCCTTGAAAACTCACGCTGGGGGGTCAGTTAGAATATTTTAAACTTACGTGTGAAAGGGTTAAGGCAGTTCTGAAGGCGAAAGAGGGTCAAACACAGTATTAGTATGGTGTTCCTAATAATCCTTTAGGTGAGTCTATATATACATACATACATACAATCTACCCTACTTCAAAACTGCAGCTTTGAGGTTTTTGTTCTTTAATTCAGCTCACACTGCGTACACACTGTACAATTTAAGCGCCAATTTTCAATCGTTTTGTGCAAATCGTGTGCATGATCTAAAACACAATCTGAGACAAGCGCTGATGTGTTGCCGATAACTGTCTGCGACAGAAATGTGTTTTGACTGGAAATTACTTTGGCAACGACCTACAGCCAATGAGAAAGCAAGATACAGGGCAAGGGAACGTTCGGGGGGTGGAGTCATAGACCTGCAACAAAACATCACCAAGCATGGCTTCTGCAAGCAACCATTATCTTCCTCATATTATTTTTTTCCCCACTGCAAATCAGTGCATCTTGCAGGCTGCCATTTTTAACAGGAAGAAATCCAATCTCACGCGTGATCTTACATTATTTCCTGTATCACTTCTCACATGTGTTTGGTTGTGAAATGTAGTTTATAGACCAGACAGAGTTGTCTGTGATTCTTCCTATTGAAATGTGTAATGTCTGACCCCTTGTCGCCGGTCCGTCGTGAAAATGCGCACACAGCTGCAACTAAATGACACCCCAGAAAGTCGTGTGTACCTGGCATAAGAGGTTTACAGTACTCTGTAATGCGAAACTTCTTTGCATGACCATGCGTTCCCAGTCTCCTGCATTTGTATGCATATGAATGGAAGTCAATGGAACGAAGAGTGTAGCGCGACCACCTCTTAAATGGGGTGTGACCAAAACCTAGACTGCTATTCAAATCAGTATAGACTCATTTCAATTTGTTAGAGCCATATCACTGTGCCCGTACCCGTAACGTAGCATTATTTTTGTTGCATAGCAATGCTCAGTATGTCTGAGGCTATTGTGTCCGAGGCGATTTCAGAAAATCAACTATTACAAAATGTACTATAGCTATCGTGAGGCTTAAATTACTGAAATTTCTTTCCAACTCTAAAATAAAATGGTTGCTTTTATGAAATGAGATGGCCTCAATGATGAAACGGCATATATCTTGCAATTTAAATGTGTGTCGTTCTTCTTGTTTTGTGTGTAGTAGCCTACATGTGCTTTGAGACTGCATGTTTTCGATGTAGAGCAACCTTTGGTTCCATGTAGGAATTTTTTACTTGCTTAAAAGTAAATGAACTGTTTATGTTTCTCTCAGTGTTCATTTTCATATGGTATGAAACTATTTCTACGAAGGCACGGATCCGCGTCGATGACGTCATCGCTCGGGGGGGGGGGGGGGGGGGGGGGTCGCTGTGTGGACGTGACAGCCGAGCACGCGGCGGGCGCTAGGACCCGGTAAGCCGAAGTGCTTTATCTCCTCATCCATTACATTCCCCTCATTTATTCTGTAGATCCAGAGAGCGCAGCACAGCACAGCACAATAACTCTCATACAGTTTCAATTCCAACCATATTCGCTGCACGGGAACAAAATGGTGAGAAGTGAGAGAGAGCAACGAAGAGAGGAGGTGAAGGCCGAAGACTTATTTCTGGAGTCCGAAACATCTTTGGATCAGCAAGATTTTGAGATGTCTACTTGTCCTTTCAATGACGTTTTCAACTCCACAGACTCTTCCATGATTAACACTTTCTTGAAAAATGTACAAGTTTTACTGGAGGCTGCCAGTTACATTGAGAGCGCAGAGAGAAAAGATGGAAGTAAGTGAAATAATAGTGCACTTATGAGTGATGTTTGACTGATTTGCGTATTGCAGAGAAACTGTTTCATTGTCAATAGACTCAGACAACAAAGGATTGAGTTCATCGAACAAGTAGACAAGGAACATGTGCATTGTACCCCGACATACGACGCACAGCCACGATGCTTTTAAAGGATCAAGTTTCCAAAATGTAAAAGGAGTTCTTTTCAAATTTTAACATATTTTTATAATGCATAATACTCTAATGCAGATACTTAAATTGTTTGGGTTGATTTCAGAGCTGCTTTCATCTGCACAAAGTGATATAATGTCAGATTTCATATGTTCATGTATTATTTCATGCGTCAGAGACACAAAAACAGGGGAATAATTCCCTCTGCAGCACTTAATGTCCCAAATCGCATACTGACTGTCCCAAGCTGGCATGCACTGTCATATGGGGCAGTTCAGACTCTGGCATTGTTCGGCAGTGAGACATGCCAGGCTGTTTGCCACCTCTCTCTCTTTCTCTCGAGGAACATAAACAAGTAAATAAATAAATAAACAACATTTGCTGGCACAATACACACACTGACGTCACATCTTAGGCTACTGTGGTACAGCGCTTTGCACCTTATAACTCCATCACGCACGTCTACTGGTGTATGTATCATGACTGAATATCATAAAATGCACATCGTACAAATAAAGGCATTTGATCATATTACGTTGTTTTTGTTCGAGCATTAAATTGTGCTTTGTCCAGATAGAAAATTGTTGGAAAAATATCTTCGCAGCCCACGTTTTATATTATTAGCATACATTTTAAATGTATACGACTAATCGTGTCTGAATATAAACTAAAACAGTATAATGAGAAGTTTAATAAGCACTTTAGGAACAATAGAATTTGATTATGCTTTCACCAACTCGCTCCAATAGATCGTCCGATTTACTTGCATTAACATTCATTGCGATTTAAAGAGAACCCGAATCATATGGGGTACATCTGGAATTGTATATGCAGACTGCATATATCTACTTCAAAATAGTCAAAATTGCCTTCCTGTTTCCTAGGGGGGTGTGTTCACATGACATCCACATGGCGCACTTTGCGCTGATCTGATTGGTCAGAGCTTTGTTGCTTTGGCGAACGCTTACCAGAGCCTCTGCCAATCACAGAGCTGCGGAGCTATGATGTCATATGTTGCTGGGCCTGGCTTAAACGAGACTGAAAGTGAGGCCTTGCCTTGTGGGAGTTGAAGTGCTGTTTCCAAACTGGAAAAGAGCATTAAAACATATTTTTTTAAAGCGTTATTATGCCATGTAACACGCATAACGCAGATGAAATTGCCCCGCTTGTTACATGGCTACTTACCATGGAATTAATAATTATAAATAAATGTATACATTAAATATTGATTTGAGTTATTGTGTTATTAGCCTAGACTGCTCTGCTATGTAGGGTTTCAGTTACAGCATATTCAGAAAAATAATGAATACAATAGTAAGTTTCATATTAATGAATATAAAATGTATATATAAGTAGGCTATGTTTTACTCGTGTTTGCTAGAAAATGCTATATATTCATTAGGAAGACTGTGTTATTCGTGTATAAATGTGCCAGATAGGAAATACTATTTATTGAACTTATATTAAGGACAGATTAACTATTTTTGGCAAGGGTATTCTTTTAATGTGTATTAGCAGGACTTTAAATCAGACTGTCGTTAGCGAGTTAAAGGGCCGGTTTAGTGAAGGACTCAATTTCCCAGAATGCCCTGCGCCGAGGTCTCTATCCGCTCAGCTGTTAAAACAGTAGGTAAACAAACTGAGGGAGGAGAAAAGAGCGCAAGCACCAGGGACTTCGCAGGCTGGGCTCTCGGGGACTCTTTTGTACCTGTTTCTATTAATTTTATACACTTTATACTCGTCTGTTTTCCTAAAGCACTTTTACTACTTTAATATTTAGGCGTCGGATGTTTTATTTGTGTTTAATTTCCGGTAAACCAGCTTGTTAACAGTGAAGGAAATACCTCGAGTCGACGGTTCAGCAAATAGAAACAAGAATACAAAGTGAATATTCGAAGGATTATTCGATGCTTGGTTTTGCCACGCGACAGCTGTCATCGTGATCACATCAGGAAAAAAACATCCCTAGATTTATTCAAACGATGACTGCTGTGCTGAATATACAGACGTTACTGGAAGCAGCCGAATATATAGAAAGGAGAGAAAGAGGTACAGATTTGATGGTTATAAATCACGTCTATAGCATGACAACTGTCGTGTCATACGGATCAACGTGTGTTTTGAAGTGTGAGGGGTTGTTTAAAGGGACTTGACCCGATTGGGATGTAGTGTGACTCGTTTCTGTGGTGTCTTTTTCAGAGTGTGAACACGGATATGCCTCGACCTTTCCGTCTATTCAGCACTCCAGCTACCAGAGACAAAGGAAATTCCGAAATAAAAAGTGCAACAACAACCACAACAGGTAAGCACATGATCTGACTCTCCACTTCCACGAGAAAGGAGAATAAAATCTGCTGGAGAAAAGCCAGGGAGAGACGTGTGCATAGCTCACACTGCTATGACATCTGCCAGGACACTCATATCACTGCATGCATGATAGATACGGCCTCGCTTGAATTATTGCTGCTGTATTTTCTTGAGCATTTCCTATATATACCTTTTTAACCGCATCTCAATTTCTGGTTCGGTTTTGTTACGTTTAAAAGCAGTATGCACTTTTAAATGCATTATGTCTGATGTACTTTCCTATATTTATGTATACATATATGTTATAAAGCGTGCTGTATTATTATTATTTTTATTATTAATGTTTGTTGTATAGTTTTGGGGGAGGGGAGCTGTCATCAGCTGATTGTCAAACGGGACTCTTGCTGCAGCGCTGAGGTTAGGGACCGTGCGAAAACTCACGTCCTGTTTTCGCCTTTGGCCGCCATGGGGTTTCGTTTTGTTGGAACCGAAAGTTTGTAGTTTTCGGTTTATTTCAACTCGTAATTGCCTAATATCCGCTAAATATACCTTTTAAAAAAACAAACAAACACCCAAACCAGTTTTTGAATGTGTCTATTATAAGAAGAGTATTTTAATTTTATCCCGGACCCTTGAACACACGGCTCTTATTTACAGCAACTGTTGTTTTCAGGCTGCCAAGGTGAACAGCCCGAGGCGTCTTTATTAAATTATATTTCCACGTTATTCTCCTTCTAAAACATGTTTTGGAAAATTATCGCCTAATTTCCCCCCTAAATGTCGATTTAATGAAATAAACAAATCGAAAAAGTTGTAACAGGCGCTTCAATCGGTCCATTAAGAGAAACTTTTGCTGAATCCCGAAAATAGTGCACGCGACTAACGCAAAAACAAATAACAACAACAAATCGCGATATTAGTATATGGTTTACTGGATTTGAAGATGCCCAAAATGATTCTAGGTTGTCAGTTTATTAGGATCTATCAAAAATGGCTAGGTAGTTCACTATAATGCATTTAAGTTATCTTTACACGCTATTCTCCTTCTAAAACATGTTTTGGAAAATTATCACCAGGTATTTTTTTGCTAAATGTCGATTTAATGGGAAACAAATGTACATTTATACAGTCACAGGCGTTTTAAACTGTTTATTAAAAGACCGTTTTGTTGAATCACGAAAATGGTGCTATGATGCCAAATATCTGTTATCTTGGTATATGACAATTTTTTGAGATGCCCACAAATTTCATCTAGGTAGTCAGCTGACTAGGTTTTGTGGTGGCCAAAAATGCCAGCTGGCTTGGCAGTTCACTATAAAGCAGACACAATTCATTTGAAAGGTTATATTCTCTCTTTATTAAATTATCTTTCCATGATATTCTCCTTTTAGAACATGTTTTGGAAAATGATCAACAGTCAATTTCCACTAATTGTCGATTTAATGACAATAAAACTCAGATGAACTCAGTTGAAAATTCAGTAACAGGCATTTTAAACAGTCAGTTGACTAGGTTTTGTGGTGGCCAAAAATGCCAACTGGATCGGTAGCTCACTAGGTTTTGAGATGCTCAGAATATCTGTTTCTGTGGGCATTTTACCAGGTTTTTGTGATGACCAAAAATGCCATCTAGGTTAGCAGCTCACAAGGTTTTGAGACACCGTGTGCGTGTTATTGTGTTTATGGTTGTGTAAGTCCCGTCTGTTTCGTTTCACTTCATGTCTATCAGACATCTAGATGATCAGGTCTGTGTTACTGTACACAAAGCGAACAGTGATGAAGGGAATGTAAAGGAAACACTATCTGATCATCTGGCACGCATGTATGGAGGTGATTCGGTAGACTGACCCGAGGAGAGTAATCCAGGCCACTTCAGGTGGAAAGATTGTGGGGAAAAATACTTTACGGTCAAAAACAAACCGTGTGGAGCATCCCCATTTTTGTTTGTTTTGTCTGCCTTGGGCAACACACAATTTTGTCACAAAGATTGTCACGCTTATGCTGTGAATTAAAATTCCGAATACTCTAGTACTGTAAGAAAACAATTATCCGTTAAGTTTACAGAGCGCAATCCGGTGCGTTATTCAAACACATGTAAAAAAAAAAACCCCTCATATTTACACAGTATATTTGACTACGTTTTTACAGACTTTTCTTATCACACAAAATCAAGAGCTGTGAAAACACAGCCATACTGTTAATAAGTCTTTTCCTCCCTCGCTCCATTCCTCCTCCCCACTGAGCACACAAGCATCCTCCCGTGTGAAGCGGCGATACCATAAGGTCAGCTGCAGGATGCCAGAAAACACGCTCTTGGTATTATTAGTCGCCAATAAAAGGAAGTGGTCACATGACCCACGGAGAAGAAGGCCTTCGCTGCAGCCACGTCTTGCAGCTCCTGCAACGGCATTGCCATGCACCAGTTTGTCCGGCCATTTAGTGCTTTGGAAAAGCTTTCAGCGTGTTGCCACACAAAGAGCCTCTTAGGGGGACGGCTGATTCACTTTACATTATTAACATAACACTGACTCGTGCTCTCAGAGAGGGCGAGAGAGAGAGCGTCCACTGGCACTCACTCATTGTACGAGGAGGAGAGCTCTCTCACGTGCTCACAGACATAGGCTGGTCATTGTGCGCGCTTTCTCTGCTCTGCACACTTAATTTCTCTGTCTTTTCGCTGCAAACAAAGAGTTGCAGTGACATGTGGGTCATCTAGAGGAGCCTTTATAATTCCCTCTGAAGCCACTGGATTGGTTGTGATGGGGGAGCTGGTTCAACCCTCCAATAAAGATTAATTAGTAAATCCATTGGAACCTTTAATGACGCATAGCCTTGTTCTTTACGAGCGGAGCGGCCAAGCTTTTTTTCCTCTCGCACGTTCTCTGATCTCACGATGAGAGCTGACGTTTAATTCGGGAGCCAAGTGCTCGAGAAATAAGCTTGTGTTTATGATGAGGGTTATGATAAAAACCTCTAGTGCACTAAATACCTCACAGACACACAAACAAGTTGAAGTTTGCTCATTCATTGCTTCTGTTTTGTTTTATAGGTCCACACACAATGAGCTGGAAAAAAATCGGTAAGTACGATTTTTAAGTTTTTCTTTTTCTTTTTAAGGCTAATTGACATTGCACTGACAGGCGTTAAAAGATACGTTCATTAGGTTTTGTCAAATCAGTGCGTTAACCCCGTTGTCATTGCACTGCGCTTGTTTACACTGATTGAACATGTTCAGTCTGCGTTTGTTGGGTTGTGGAAAGTCTGAGAAGTGACTCACTGTAATCTGGTGATTGTTGCCGTTGGTCGGCGTCTGACGTGGCAATGATTGAGAATATCACAAGCCAGACTTAAACTGGCAATGTCACGAGCACCACGACTCAAACTTGTGCGATAATTGACCACAATAGGTCAAAATTATTAGAAAAAAAGGAGAGAATACAATCATATAAATATTTGAGCCCCAATATGAGAACATTTGCTTTAGATCAGAGGTCTAGCTCAGCTCCTGGAGGGCCACAGTCCTACAGAGTTTAGCTCCATCCCTGCGCCGACACACAAACCCGTAGGTTTCAAATAAGCCTGAAGGACTTAATTAGCTGGATCAGGTGCATTTAATGAGGGTTGAAGCTAAACTCTGCAGGGCTGTGGCTGTCCAGGAACTGGGTTTGACACCCCTGCTTTAGATAATTAGGGTACGTCTACACGATGTGCTAAAAACGGAAACGTTTTTCCTTTGCTTTTTTCTCATACAGACGACAACTTTGTTAAAACGATCCCCGTTCACAAGGATCTGCGAAAACGACTAAAAACGCTGTGCTATGCATGCCAAGCCAGTAGTTGGCGATGTCACTTTGTAAAGAAACATTTCACGTCTATAGTCTGAACACGTAATACACATGACGTCACCCTTTTGTACAAATTTGCTTTTTTGACGGCCGTATATCGTTTTCAAAAACTTGCACTTTGAAAACCCGTTTTCAAAAGCTTGCGTTTTCAGGCCCCCAAAACGCTGTTGTCGTTTAAATGAACTGCCAAAATGCATAAGTTTTCAGTTTTTGTCAAAGTTTAGTAGGCTATATTGTGATTGAAAACAGTATGTATTGCAGTCTTTTATTTGCAGTCTAAATTGGGCGTTTGTGGTTTGAGTGCTTTGCATAATTGAGGAGCACAGGGTTGTAAGTGTCAGTAAAAACAATGTGAGGAAACTGTGTACATTCCAGGTTTGTCATACCAGGAAAAGACTGCAACACTGTAAAAATACTTACAAATGAGTCAAGTTATATAATAGTGGTCTTTCCCAAGAATATTAATGCGAAAGTGTAATTAGAAATTGTGATTCTGTGATCACTCTGAATTGTAATGTAGACACATGCATTTTCTGCAAAGCTGCTTTGAAATATGTACTGTGAAAAGCACTATACAAATAAATGTGAATTGAATCGATTCTTGATTGTAAGGAAATTGATACAGTGAAATATCGCAGTCACTTCAAGTATGGAAGCTACTCATAAAATATGAAATAATAGCATTACATAAGGCTAACAGGAAGTTGAAGAATAGTCCTACAGTTGTCCCCGCTTGTACCTGCAGCAACAGGGTAGGCTAACTAAAAGTGAAAGTAAATGGTGACCCAATTCTTCTAATCTAAGGGCATTCCCTCTCCTCATGGCTCGCCCGCCCCTCGGCCCTAAACAACTACTGCAGCCACAGTTTCAGATTACTAGCCAGAGTGCAGGGAGACGACAGAAACATTATGTCCTTTCTTTCACAATACCAGTTGCATAAAAGGAAGAAAATGCACAAAAGGAAGCTAGTTATTACGGAAGGTGTACATTATTAAGAGAATACAAGTGTTATTTCTTTGAAATGACCCATACCTATGGGTGGAGTTTTCTTTGAAATCACCACCCATGTGTGGCTTGAGCGTTTACAGACAACCGTATGTTTTAGTCTCACGAGTTCTTATCTGATAGGCATTAGACGGCGGCAGTGCGGGGCCTGCTGTTTAGGCACTGCACGTGAATACTGAGGCTCCACTTCAAAGACTCAAAATAACTCTTGTCTAGACGAGCAGCAGCAGCAGCAGCAACTCCTTTGTGACCCTCTATCTGAAAACCTGGAGATCTATGAACTTGCCTGAAGCACAGCCTACTCCTGGAGTGTCACGTTTATTAGCTTGCCAGCCATTTTGGTTGGGACAAGGGTGAGACAGAAAACTTGTTGGGCAAAGTGATCAAAGACTTAGGCTACTGGTGGACCAAAACACAGTTCAAATAGTTTTGAATACACCATTGAAAATAGCCCCATCTCCTCCCAGACCAGCTGTGTTTCTCAGATAATGTCTACACATGAGAAGGGTTGTCACTGCGCCGACACGGGGTTGTATGGGTTTGGGGCAGATAAAGATGCCAGGGCTTGTCAGACAGCCTTTAGTGTCAGCACAAATAAATATTACACAACACATCATGACGTTGTCAGCAGCCACACCCAGCACTAAACCATATTTCCCCTGACTCCACATTACCATTCTGTCTATTACAGTTCTCAAAGACTGGACTCCCATCATTTTTATTTGACTAAATATACCTAATATCCCTTCTAGCTTGTGACCACAAAACTTATAGTCATACGGAAGCACAAGGAGGACAGTTTCCTGCTTGCCAAAGCTTTACTGCAGTCCCGAGTGGCAAGCGGTTGCCATTTCGTGTCGGGCATCACATAGCCTACACTTTCTGTTTGATGGACATGTAAGATAGCTCACATTGTTTTTGTATGTCAGAAAGGAAGAGGAAGGACATGAAAGCCTTGTAACCGCATTCCGGCTTCTCGCAACCCGCGACACATATACAGATAACATATGTGTTCATATAAGCATGCCGCCTTTTGATCTTATGATGCCTTTGAACAAGCGTGGTGAGCCTCAACTTCCTGAACTTGGGTTAGGTTGCAGAGTTCGGATGTCAGAATGTATTATGTGCTGAGAAAGATGTCGAATTGAACTGAAATCACTGATTTAATTTCCTATTATAGGTGTTATGTGGTTGTTAATTATTGGGTACATGCAAGTGAGGGTGTGTTAAGCATGTTGTCGTGGTTGTGTGGGCCGTGGTGTGTTTGACAGTCAGAATGCAAAGGCTCAGGAATAAAGCTGCCAAGCTGGCTTACTGAAAATAGACCAACGGCCCTAAGAAAAGATCTTTTCAGAACGTAGAGGAGCCCGGGCTGATTGGCTACAACTCTCTTCCACCCACAATGAGAATTACGAGGAATAAAGTGCGTGTAGAAGACAGGACGTCATCCGTAGCCAAGGTGTACTCCTCAAGAACATGCTGTCGACGACCTTACGTGTTTTCCTTCCTGTGTTCTAAGGAAGATGGAGTCAGAATATTCCGCTTCCCCTGGGAATTCCGGAAAACCTCTGGAAGGGAAGCCAGAACTGGCTGTTCTCGCTGACCTGATGCCTTGTAAGCTTTTCTTGGCCAGCAAAAGCAGCTTAGGAAGTGTGATCTTTGGTCAAGTAAGCAATGCATACTCACACACGTGCCAGGGCATGTTCGCAACGCACACGTAGACACACACTCATGCTATGGAAGGTTGACGAAGCTCTGGGTGTTTTGGGTGAGTCAGGAAGGACACACACCCTGTGGCAGTCTTCAAGTTCTGTCGGAAGGGTATAGCAGAGGACATTTGAGATTCGGAGGGCACTAATGCTCTGCCTTGCCCCACATTTACTGTGTTCTGTAAAAGAACACAGTGTTTCATTGCATAAACACGCAAATACATCATGCATGGCTACTAGTGGGTAATGTTGCAGAAACAACACAAACAGACCCACACCCTTGATGGCACTGTGAACTTTGCTATAAAACAACACCTAACATTTTTAGACTCCTCCTTACTAATACAACCAAATTCTTGAATTACAGGCTGAAATCTAGAAACATTCCTGAGTGGCATAATCAGTTGGATCAGCAACACCCTTAAAACCTGATAATGAAGTTTGTATGATTAGTTTCGACATTGTGTCAAAGTATGACCGTTTGCAGGCCTCTAAGTTGAAACCTAACACTCATGATAGGGGCAGGGACCAATTGTAATTGCTTAACGACTGGTGAATGAAAAACCCATTATTGGGCAAACTACTTGTTGAAATATTGGGGGTACGTGTCCTCCTCTATGTATATGGTGGTTTTTGCCCTGGGGCCTGCCACAGATTGTCATATATTGAGTTCTGCTTTGGCCTATGGAATCACCATGGCAAGCTGGACAAAGCCACGCTATCCACCCATCCAATTGGTTGGAGCCCTTGAAGGTCATCCAATCATAACCAGCCACATTGATCTGCACCCTTTCTTTGTGTGTCATGGTCTTTGATCTGATTACGGAAGAGTCCTATGGCTGTTTGCCCTTCCACCACTGCTGTGTTTATTTGGATTAGGCATCCTTCCGGGGAAGTAAAGTGGATTGAGTGGATTTTCTGAGAGAGAGCGAGAGAGTGGTGTCATTCAAACATCTGGTGACATTTCTGTTTTCTGATTCCATCCCGTTTGTTTTTGGGATCACCACACATTTTATTAGATTACCCAAAGTGTGCACACCGTTCTGGCCTATTGAAATACGTGTGATAGAGAGCTGTATAATAGAGAATCTGTGTTTTTCATGCACATGGCCATCTGCAGGAGCTTTAGGGATGGGGTCAGCGATCACATGACTACACGCATAAACTCTGTGGGCATGTGAGTGGGGTCTGCTGGTCTGGGCTGTGTGAAGCAGATTACAGCTTAGCACGTGTGAACTAATCCAAGTGTTACTGATGGGCCAGAGCAGGCCCTGCTCCTCCACAGCTGTTACTGTCTGAGTTTGTATGTGCTTCTTTATTTCCCTATGATCTTTAGCCATCCCTCTGCCAGCAGCCCATTGATGTACATGTGTTTAATCAGGGGTGCAACAGAGGTATATCCTCGACCCAATTGTCATTCTGTCTCCCCTACTAGGGATGCGTCCCAACATTCAACTAGTTGCCCAACAACCGACCAGACGATTGGAAGTGACAAGTTTATTCACGCATTTCATTTGTTTGTTTTTAGTTTTGATATTTTTAGGGATAGTTCTATAATTAGCATGCTTTGCCTTAGTTTGTTAGACTGTTAGTAGAATAAGTTGTGTCTTTAAATTAATCTTCTTTAAAGTAACTTTGCTGCAACCTTACACATTCAGAAGATTGACTTTGACAATTGCAGTTCATCTCACACAGTTTTTTTGAGCATCCCACCACGAGAATTGCATAAAGTTGAAAATAGTCCAACTTGTAAAAAGCCTTCTTGAAACCCTTGCAGTCAATTCCATTACGTTGCGCTCTGTTGATGTTGACTACTAGTCAGTTAACTAGCTTTTTAGGCAACCCCACCCACTAGTTGATTTTGAAAATATGTATTTTTGCACATCCACCCCCCTTTGTGTGTCGTACTTCAGTAAGCTGCCATTGGTTCATGCATGGCTCAAAGGCTGCTTTGTTTGCGAGCATGTTTACATAGAGTGCTGTCACAGTGTCTGTCTGTACTGTATATCAACCACCATCTCTTTCTCTCTTCCTCCCACCTCTTTATTCATCTCTTTTCATTCTCTCCATCCTGACTACCCCCACCATCTAACTTTACATCTGTAACCATCTCTCCCTCCTTCTCCCTCCCTCCCTTGCTTTCTACCCACATATGTAGGTTGCTTTTATTCCCAGCATGAGTATATGTTGCTTTTAGGTTGGTATCTCTTTAATGACATGCTTTTCGTCCAGTTTTCGGGCAGATTACACGCGAACGGAAGACTAGCAGCAATAATGGCCTCCCATCTGTGTGTGTTTGCGTGGTGGGGGAGGATACCGCGCTCCTTTAATCTGAGAGCTGTTCGAGAGCTCGGGACTGTTACTGATATGATTGGGATACGTCTTCCATGCTCACTCGTTGTGACATCATAATAAAAGCATGAGGCCAGAGCTTTAAATAAAACAAGGCTTAAACAAGCTGGTCACCTAGATGAAGCTGTCAGTCCCACTGTATTGATCAGATCCGAACTAGGGCTTGAGAACCCAGAGCCTGTTCTCGCTCTATAATCTGTGCACTGGTGTGCAATAACCCAGCCATGTGACCTAACGCTCCAAAGGCATCATGTGAGGCATTAGATAAAAGCATACTATCAAAGGGGAATCTGTAGGGAAAACCTTGCCTTTTGTAGAGTGCATGCATTGCTGTATGGAACCTCTTGCATTACTTATCAGTGCAGATTTATGTTTGCTGCACAGACAGAGGTGCTGATTCTGTGTGGGAAATGTGAGATTTCCTGCTGTTGATGAAGCAAGCTATGGATATACACAAATATATGTATAGTTGGCAAGTAGCCATGCTGAGTGAGAGGGGAAAATATGCATGTAATTTTGTGTTCTTGATGCAGATTAATTTGTGGATGTGTCAGAATCATGTCCCCCTTTTGACCTTGACTTTAGTAATTAACATGTCAAGCCCATGATATTATGCAAACACCATGCATTATTTACCAATAGACCAAGCAGAATCTAGGACAAGCATGCGTTTCTTTTCACCCCCTAATAAATTCCCCCACCACACCAGAAGACCAGGCGTTGTTTCACAGCCTTACTGTTGCCCATATTCACAATGTCCATCCATATTTGTCTAACATTCATGTTATTTTACACTGTGCTGTATTTCAAAATTAAATTTGATTAATGAATAAATTAAGATATGTTACAATTGTTTGTATAATTAAATGCAACCAACATTTCACGATCGTGACAACCGTGACTATGAGCCTGTGTGTTTATTTTTTATGAGTCATTTAAAGGGCATGTGAAGATGTTTTGGATAATAAAATTCTTGCTCCGGGTGTAAGAGAGAACAAGTCTGAACATGCTCAACCTTCAGGGGCACGTTTGATATGAGTTATTATTAAACTTGTGAGTTGTAGTGAGTTCTGTATATGACTAATGCAGAGGAGTTTAAAATTCAGCATATTTACCACCAGAGCCAGATCTTGAACAGACTCAGCTTACAGCTTTGAAGCACGCCCACGATTATCAAGGGTCATTCGTTTACGGTTTTAAAACCAAAAGGCAGCATTTGAAGGAATTCTAGTTAACTCATTTTAGTCAAATTAAAATGGTTCACTGTAAAAAAAAAGTTGGTGCCTTAAATTAAGTACAACTTAAATTACATTACATAATTAAATGGTACATTTAAATCTTTTATAACTTATAATCACATTTCTTAACTTATTTCGATGAGTTAAAGCAATGCAAAAACATGTGTTGTCATAACTTATTGATCATGTCATTTTTTGTGTTCTTTGTGGAGAATGCATTGCGACGATGACTAGAAGAAAAATTGAATTAATTTTAAGCCAGTCTCCCTTGCCAAAGGGCTGTTTTTATTTGTGTCGGTTCATGTAGTGCTACAAATCAGCTACTTCCATGTTCCATGACCGTTCACTCCATGTTTGGCTCCCTAAAGAACTTTTTAGTGATTCTTCTTCTTAGTGTGAAGAACATTTCAACCGTTTTCCTCTTAAAAAAAGTTTCCATGGATTTGAAAGGTTCTGTACATAAATAACCTTTATTTTGAGTTTTAGGATGCCACCGCAGAAGGCAGCTGCCTATGTAGGAAGCAAACTGCTAATTGATAATGTGATAAACTTAATGTCACATAACTTTGCTGTGCATAGATTGCTGTAATTCACACCACAAGTTACTCATAGTAACTGAAACACACCAGAAACACATCTAAGTTTAAATAGACCTTTTTACATACGTCATGCATGTTTTTGCTTTGTTTCAGTTTTGTTTTCTTATGTTGTGCAATGGTTCTTTTCAAGTATCACAGAAACTAAAGTGTTTTATGTGTGGCGTCATAATTGGGTCTTTTAAAGATGTTGTTTTGCCTTCGAGACGACGGGCTTAGTGATAGTTGTTTAGCACGGTTTCTGTCTGGCGACTGAATTGAAGTCATTTATCATGCCACACACACACCAAAGCAAACACGCACGTATATACAACCTTCCCAGCAAGCACTGCTTGTGTGTGTGATGTGACGCCCGTCATGTCTGGAGACAGATGATACGGGGGATAGCGTGAGAAGTCTTTGAGAGATATTTGGGTTACATGTGGTTGCCATGCCAATAGGGTTGGAGGGTAAAATCGATGTAGACGAACTAGAGGCCTGGTGCAGTAATTTGTGCGAGCTACAAGTCAGCCTAAAATACCATTCTTGTCACCTATAGCTATTAATGCACCAGGTTGATCAATCAATGTCCACACACACTGAAGGCAGACAGAGGAACGTCTGTAATGAGTGTGTGCGTGTGTGTGTGTGTGTGTGTGTGAGAGACTGCTGTCCAGATAACAGTGCCCTCTCTGTGGTGCTCAGACACGGCGATAAGGCTTGTGATAAATCTACCGCCATTGTCACAGGCTAGACAGACTGTATATGTGAAAGAAAGAGAGCAGCCGTCTTCATTGCCGATAAGGAGGAATCCAAACGGAATTAGAGTTGAAAAGCCTCAATAACACAATTAGAGACACACTCTCAGATAGCGATCACCCATGCGCAAGCACACTCACGCCCGTGTGCGCTCGTAAATTGTAGACAGAGCGTCTGCTTGTGTTTTTCTCTCATGATTGAATGTATCATTGCATTCATTGGTAGTTTTTACTAATTATTTCAATTAGATTTTATTTTTCATGTTCATTTTGATTTAATTTTTTTTATCAATTTTGTTGTTTTTGTCATTTTTTGTTAAAATTGGAAATGAGAAATGGTTACTTATGAGAAAAGCATAAGTTTTTTTATATTCAGTTCAATCATGAAACTCTCAAAATAGTTTTGCCATAGCATGTTAATGAATATGGCAGTGTCTATGTATTTGGTCTTGGCGAACTAGATCTTCCGTGCTGCTGATACATAGCAATTATGGACTTGCGAATGCCAATAGATATGCTGCTGTGAATATGTAAGATATGCTGGCGCTGCATGAATAGACATACATAAATCCCGTAGCTGATCTAGGCAGGTGGAGCTGGGGGAGGTGGAGGGGTTCAGAGGAACTGTGATAGCGCACTGCAGGACTAGATTACAGCAAACACTGAACCAGACTATTTAAATGTTGAGCAAGCAATCTCACTGATGCAGGATCAGCAGAGGCCAACCAACGTGTGCCATGCGGTTATGATGAGATTGCTTACAGATTACATGTGAAGGACCATCAGCCTGCGCCCTCTATAGTTTCAGGACTAAACTAGATATATAACGTTTATTTTATTTAAAGTAAATTTTTTTTTTTTTGCGATAATATCCCTGTTGGGCGTTTAGAGTGAGTACTGCAGATGATTACAACCTCAATGATGCACTTTGATTTCTTGGAATGTAATCTTTAAGTAGTCAGTGTGTGTGTGTGTGTGTGTGTGTGTGTGTGGTTTGTGTTTAAGGTACAGAATGAGGTGTTGTCTTGTAAGCTTTTGACCGAACCACACACGCACAGCAAGTTCATTGCATTGTTTCAGGGCGTGTGCTTGTGTGTGTGAGGCTGACCTTTGTTTTGTCATGTTTCAGGCGAGCCCACCTCCGTTTGTGCCTGGAGAGATTGAAGACCCTCATCCCGCTGGGACCAGACTGCAGCCGTCACACCACTCTGGGACTCCTCAACAAGGCCAAATCACACATAAAGGTAAACACACTTGTGAGGAGCTCCCATGATTGTCTGTTGCTCCTACATTAAGCAAAAATAGAGCTATGGCCCAGTTGTTTACCCACATGCCCATGGTGCTCATGTGGGAAATATGAGTTCGAATTTGGCTCACCACATTTACTCTCGCCTTGTGATTTCCTGTCCACCGTAAACCAGGAAAAGTGGTAAATATAATTGCTATCCCCTTAGTGATTGTTAAGCGTAGCCAAACACAAGTTGACTCATCGAGGCCAAAATGTTGGGATCACATGACTAGTTTTATTAGTCTACATCACATACGTATTGGCTTTATATATGTATCTGATCTGAATCTCATTAACCACTAGCCAAAATGTACAAGATCACCTCACCTAAGATACTCACATTATTAACATCCACACATTTAAACAGCCACTACACCTTAAAAAGAACACGCTGCTTCCTGTGAATAGAGCCACGTCCCTTAATGGGACAATTTAGTTTCTATCCCTTAAGAGCTTTATTGTAAAACACATGTCAAGCAGTACAGACAGATACTTTCTATTGTTGGAAATATGTATGTGATCATAACCCTTTTATTTTCAGTTTGGTTTTTATTTTGAGGTCTTACTGGTTTTCCCCTTCATAACCGGTTAAGCTGTCCCGACCAGTCATGTATGTGCGCGCACGTGTGTGTGTTTGCGGTTTTAGCTGGGGGTCATGCTGTATTGTTCTAGGGTAATGTATTATAAGGTCACAGGGGTCATGTGTGGAGGCATTATTGATCTGAAACTGGGTTCAGAACTGTAGTAAACAAATCCATCAGTCACATGAGCTTGACAAACACACACCTCTTTAAATAATCCCATCCCTTCCTGCTGTTTTATGTAGCATGGTGTTGATAGTTATCTAAAACTTTTGATTAACTAGTGGTTAGTGCTATTGAGGTCAACACGGGTTTGAATCTGGCTTGCAACATTTCCCAATCCAGTGATGAAAAGGAAAAAACTAAATTAAAGGTCTCGTAGTGCCGAATGTGTCTTTACTCATGCATTAGCTGTAATAATCATTGATTACAGCGTGACTTCTTTTGTATGAGTCGTTAGGGTTTTTCAGTAATTATCCGTGAGTCACCGTTCTTTGTCTTTCCACAGAAACTGGAGGAAGCGGAGCGCAAGTCGGCATACCAGTTGGATAATTTGGAGCGAGAGCAGCGGCACCTCCAGAGGCGCCTGGACCTGCTGCGGGGCGGTGGAGGGGTGCTGGAGGGCGAGAGAGTACGCACTGACAGCGTGGGCTCTACCCTCTGCTCCGAGAGATCCGACCGCTCCGACTCAGACCAGGGTACCAGCTCCATGTTAATCATCTATCTATTTATCTATCTATCTGTCTATCTGTCTATCTGTCTATCTATCTATCTATCTATCTATCTATCTATCTATCTATCTATCTATCTATCTATCTATCTATCTATCTATCTGTCTGTCTGTCTGTCTGTCTGTCTGTCTGTCTGTCGTTAATTCTGTCTGTCTGTCTGTCTGTCTGTCTGTCTATCTGAAGTTACATGATGCAATGAAACCATTCTCTGACTCTGTTTCTCTCTCTCTCTCTCTCTCTCTCTCTCTCTCTCTCTCTCTCTCTCTGCGGGCACAGAAGAGATGGAGGTGGACGTGGAGAGCACAGAGTTCTCTAATGGAGAGCTGGACAGCATCAGCACCGCCAGCACCAGCGATCTGGACGACCACAGCAGTCTACAGAGCACTGCCAGCGACGAGGGCTACTCCTCCTGCAGCATCAAACTGGCCTTCAGCTCATAAAACCAGCTCCCCTTTACACACTCACACACACACACACTATCCCAGCCCTTCAAATGAGTCCCTTTCCCTCCTCAACCAATCAGAGACTTTTAAGTCAGGTGACCAGAACACCACCCGCCCTATAGAATGCCTGATTTACTGTTTTAAGTTTGTGAATGTATCTGAGAATATGAATGAGATGGAAACAATCTGTGATTGTGATTTAATTGGGTTATTAGATGGTTTTATCCCTGACTAAGAGATTTTTCTGATAATTGTCAGTATCTAAATCCCCTTTTTCCGAAAGGAAAGCTAAGATGTATAAAAAAAACAGATGTTGATTTTTAATTCAAACCCCTGATTGTTAACTCCCTACATGAATGGGTTGTGAACTGGTCACTAGGGTGAACTATTCAACTAAACCCATCCAAATTGGACCACCTGAGAAGCGAAACTCCATATCAACACAAGAAGTCCCAAACCTGTTGATTTCCTTTTCACCCGATCTAATGGTTCTAACGTCGCTGCTCTACGGCGACGAGGACTGTCATTGGTGCTACGTGACACAACCAATAAAGCAGAAAGATCTACTGCATTCATCAAAGACAGCGGCAAACAACTATCCCATGGCTGTGGGAAATTTCTGGTGCATTTAAACCGTGGAACCCCTTTCCAGGCTGCAGCTAAAACCCAGCAATCTTGCACTCGACTGCATAGAGCCCTCCGTAGAACTGGCACCATGTCAGAGAAATATCCACCCCTGTGTTTAACTAGATGTCTCTCCTGGCAGAAATAAGCAATAAACTCTTGTAGTCGGATCAACACATTAGCACTCCTACTCTTGAGACACAACGCTTGTGTCCGTCCAAAAGAGCAACGCCAACTTGCTCGGTTTTTTTTGTACATAAATACGATAGTTTAATAAATTAAAGTTAAAATAAAAAACTGAGTTGAAAAAAAAAGGTAGTTACCCATGGGTAGAAATTGCCTCTGTTGCTGTATGTCTTGTGTTATGTGCATTTTAAATTATATTTTTGCAAAGATTGACTATCTTCCTCCTAAGAGTCTTTTGTGGTGGCATGGACAGTATTATTTGTTCATTATGCTGGATGAAACGCAAGTAGTTTCAATTCTGTGGCTGCCCAAGGAATTTTACGACTTTCTTTAAAACTAAACGACAAGAAGAAAAACAACACGCTGAAGTACTTAAAATTGGACATCACACACAAGAACGAGTGAGTGCAGGCAGTGTGGACCTCTGTAGAAGGTATGCTAACTCTGAGTGGCACGAAATATTTATTGTTTTGAAGCTGAAAGGCATTCCACTACTAGTATCGCGTGCTGTGGACGTGGAGTGAGCGGTGCGTCAAAAGGTGCTTTCACACTGGCAGTTTAGTTCAAAACGGGACACGGTTCGTGTAAAATTGGTGATGTGAAAGCTGTCATTCGGACCCCTGAGCGCACCGGGGCACTGAACCCAAGACCACCTGAAGGAGGTGCTCTGAGTTCGGTTGCACTGGAACTGTGGTGCGATTTGGGTGCTCAACAACCTGGGTGAACAAAAACGCATGTAAGGGATTTCTTTGGTGATGGTTTACCTTGGATATACAAATGAGAGAGTGCAATCTGAGCGGCTCACAATCCGCTGTCTCCTCAAAAGAGTCCAGCCGCCTTCATGCGACGCATACAGTAAACCCAAGTGTCCTTCACTCCGGTGCGCTTAATAGTACCAAATTAATATAAAACACAATGTATTGTTCGCATCCTGTTTTCTATCCTGCGCCGTGCACGTTTGTGAGGACGTATGATGATCACAAATGCTAGAATCAATGATAAAATAGAATCAAATGTAAACTAGAAAAAAATGTTGCGCTCCAAATAGGTAAAACAAATCCTTTTGCTTCAGGTGCATAGAGCCCGAAGTATAATTGTAAACAAGCAAGAAAATTGCTTAGCACGCTCTGAATTAAGTCCAGACTAAAAAAAATGTTTTTTCAATTGCATGGTGCAAAAAAGTGCATTTGAATTAAAAGCTAGACACGATTCAAGTGTGAAACCAGTTCAACGCTGCGGGTTGTCCGGGACTCAGACCGCAGCAAACGTGCCCAGTGTGAAAGCACCCAAACTCAGCCCGAAGCGCTTCAAGCTCTTGCCTCCCGCTGTACTGTATGTTAAACTTTTTTTTTTCACTTTATTTTGTGTGAAAAGAAGCATTCAGACTTGATTAACTTTCCTCAAGTCGTATTTATTTTCTTTCCTTGATCCGAAATTGGAGGCTAAAAAGGTTAACTTATTTTGTCCCTCAGATCTATAATCATTCCCCTCTTCCAGTTCTGTTCCCTAGTTCGGTCCTAAAACCGTAAATTCTCCGCATCTATGATATATTATATTTTATTTTATTTTTTTCCCTCAAACGCAGAGCTGCTTTTTAGTGCATATTAAAGCCAAGTCTAATTTGTGATCATTCTGCCTGAAATGGAGCAGCACGGACATCTGCTAGGTGTCCCGATCCAGCATCAACCAAATGCTTTTGGATGCTGAACGGCCCATATGTGGAGTAGTTCTACTCACCCCTGTTAAGAGAGTTTTAGTGTTGACTGTTTTAGTCGGGTGTAAATTCTTTGTGTTTAGAACTGTTTCGGTCGTGCGCAGGAACGTCACTGTGACGTTCGCACGTTCAATGGAATCGAATTCAAAGCGGTGCTCTATCAACACCAGGCCAAACCACAGACGAGAACCTGTCGTCGTCCTCCACTGAGGACACTGCTTTTTTCTTTCTTTTATTGTTTCTCCTTTTCATTTATATTGTTTTATTGGTTTGTGATATAATCTGCACTATTTAAAGCCAGGGCCCATACTGAGAAATGCCAGTGCTTATTTTTTTTTTTCCGTTTTATTTCATTTATTTTTTTCCCCCCCGAAGAGAATGGACCGTGTTCTTTTGAGGCCACCTTACCGATCCAGGCCCGTATTCAACACGACACTTCCAAGAGAAATGGTGCTGGTCTGGCATCAGCTCTCCCACGTCTCTGATCTCAGTCGCTCCGGAGGAAAAGAGAAATGCGAAACGGATCCTGCAGCAGCATCTGTGTTTTGTCAAGGGACTCTGGGAAATGGGGTCTGTTAAAGGCGAAGCTTTTCCACCCTGGAAGGACAGAGGTCCTGGTGAACTTGTGGCCATTCTTTGTAAACATGCACTCTGATTCTAGCTGTGAGTTAAATGCAATACTTACAATAAACACCAAGATTGTCAAAAAAAGATCAGGAAATGCCTCGTGTTTCTCTTCATTTTCTTTTTTAGTTTAGCCTAATAGACATTTTTTTGTGTGTTAATAGAAAACAGAAAATCGGTTGTTAGTCTAAAAATATTTTATGACCATTTTTAATATCCATAATAATTTCCAGTAGCCTACTATTTGAATGTGTAGCACTTCATTTTAAATATGCTAAGATTTCACAATTATAATTTAAGTTACACACTCAAAGAATTATTGCATTTTGCAACACGAAATAATTAACTATTTTCAGAAAATACGTGTAATTTTGTCTAGCGGCATATGCAGCTGCAGTTTTGGTGACGTGATGTCAGAAATTAATCACTTTTCATTTGGCGCCATCTAGAGGCCAAAATATTGTTTTCTGTTCCGCACCCATAAAAACTGTAATGGTGCATTTAAAAAAAAAAAAGTGTTTTATTTAAAAAAGATTAATTTTCTAATATTAGTATTGTATCTCGAAACAAACACTGATCAGAATAAATCCCGTTGATCTAAAATTGTATTTATTATTTATCCTCTGCTGCCCTCTCCAGGCCATTCATGATAGTTCAGAGTTGCGTATTTCCACCTGGTCTACATTAACATATCTATTGTTATATAAACAAGGGGTATTTCAAATTATTCAACATTTCCTAAGTTTGTGTATTTGATCTTGAAAAGACTTAGTATGAAACCAGAATTCATCATTTATTGAAGTGTTTAAATCAAGACAACAACACATGTCCATGTATCAGGATCCAGTATCATTTCATTTGCTTTGCAGCTTAGAGTGAAATGTTTTAGAATACTGTGAGATAATTTTAAGGAATTTTGCTTCCTGATATCACAAAGATAGACATATCATCACATTATTGATATCACATAGATATCTCATATGGTGCAACTTGGGTTTGTAGCAGGTGTCCCAGATCGTGTACTGTTTCCAAAAAGACACACTATTACCATGATACATTATATATAGGCTACTACAAAGCATGCATAAAGAAGCACCACTGTATTATCATGTGTTTTTGAACATACCTTAGATTAAAGGTCATGATTATGGTATGTAAATACCATGACACCTGAATTTCAGTATAGGCCCACGGACACGGTATTACCATATTACCATCTGATACCATCATTGTACTATACTTCCTCACTACTTAGTATTAAAGAGTTTTAGCCTATTTTTTTTTTTTTTACTTCAATGGCACAAGTAATCATTTAAACGTTTATTTATTAACAAATTAAAAGTTTGACACATTATGATAAATATTGTTAGTATGTAAAATAAAAGTCTTGAATGGTTTCTCACTCCTTTGTACAGTTTCTATTGTAACATTATTGCATCATTCATGTTCTGGTTGAGATTTCCTGTGCAAGCCTGATAGACTATATTAATAGTGATGGATGCTTAAAATAATGCTACTTTTTAAAGATAATATAATTATATAGCCTAAAAGCCTTTAAGAAAATTTTCATTATTATCTTACATTAAATTTTATAAAGATGATTCAGATTCAATGTCTTGTGAAAGTATTTTTAAATCTTTTTTTTCCACCCGTATTTTAAACTGTATACAAAATTATCCCATTGTTTGAAGGAATATCAAAAAACTGCATACTATTGTATGACTTTTTGTTTCCAGAATAATAAAGAGAGAGGCTACATTATGTGGTTAAACTCAACTGAAGCACAAGCCAAAACCAGAAACATGTTCCAGTTTGCTCAGTGGAAACCAGTGATAAACAGAGTCTGTCACCTTTGTCTAGAGTGGCGGTTTAGCCTTCGACGGCAGTTTCTAAAACCACTTTATTTTTTTGTATCTCAGTTCTCACAGTTTTCTTTACCTCAAATGCAAACAATTTGCCCAAGGCATTATCAGGTTTTCAAAGCACAAAAGAAATTAAATATAATAACATTATTTAGACGTGCTTCTCCTAAATCATTGAGATTGTCTGATTGTTCTGTAAATCCTCCTTCATTTGTTATTGCAGAGAGAAGCTGCACTCGGTCTGACAAAACCTGCTTCCACTGAGATGCTTCAGCAACACGCTTTCAGCAAACTGAAGGAGAACAGACGAGAGAGAAAAGATATTAATGTTAAACTAATTAGCGCAGCATCGTTGTAATTATAGATTATTTTCACATGATCTGAAGTACTAACCCATGCTTGTGATTAAACACAGCAGTGAAGGTGCGATGATGGTAAATTATGTTTCTATGTATTAAATGTCTGTTCTCACCTGCGTCTCATTCACGTCTCCACTGCTACTTTCTTTACATGTTGAGTTTGAGCATCTCTTCACCAAACCTGAAACAGCAGCGAATTAAACATCACTGAGACTCATTAAACAAAGTTACGAATCAAACATGGGCAGATTATTATATAATACTGTAAGACCAACAAAAGACGTGATATTAAAGGACTAGTTCGGTATTTTACACTTAAAGCCCTGTTTTAAGATCGTTTCTGATGAAATAGAACGGTTCAAACAAAAATCGCTGCAAAAGACGCTTTCCAACAGGTTTTATCGTAGTTTTTGTCCAACTCCATTGACTTGACTTGGACAAAAACTACGATAAAATAAAACCTGTTGGAAAGCATCTTTTGCAGCGATTTTTGTGTGAGCATATCAGTGAACACCCCTGACCACTCGGTGTTATATTTGTATAGATATATATACAGTTTGTCTTAACAGTAAAATAAGTAAAAAGTACCAATAACTGCAATGATGATGACAGAAGCGCTGAGCAGGACAGATGTGAGGATGATGGTCAGATTCCTCCAGGATTTCGGCTGTTGTGGAGCGTCATGTGACTCGGATCCTGAAGTCTGATTCCTGTGGACAAATTCTGTCAAAATAATCAAATCTATTTAGTGTTAAGCCAAACCAACAAAACAAGTATAAAAACATTTTTATACTTTTATATGTAATATAACATATAATAATAAATACTATCATAAGTAATTTTAAATGACAACATTGAATATCAAAGTAAGAAAATAACTCACCGCTGATGTAGATTTTGGTGCCGTTATTGAATTTTAGTGGTTTACTAGTTTTCACACAATAATAAACTCCTAATTCATTAATGGTGATATTCTTGATGAACAGACGACTGTTAGTTTTCACTGAGTATTTGTGTTCAGAGATGCTGTTTTCATATTCACCTCCTTCATATGTGTTGCTGAAAGTGCGTAAGATAAAAACTGGAGGATCCGGTAATTTCTGTTTGTACCAGTAAATCTCCTCTGTATCAAGATCACAGGTTATATTCACATCAGATCCTAAAGTTACTGGTATGTTTGTTAGACTCTCTGTGGCTTGATACAACATGAACAGATCTATGACAGAAAGAAATACACATTTATTGAGATATAAAATCAAAAGAAAACTGACACAATCAAATGTGACATGAGAAACTCACAGATCTGCAGCTGTATGATCTTCATGATCTGATCCAGATGAATAATATCTGCTATAGTGATCATTCACACATCTCGTACTGTGAGAGGAAACATCAGCAACTTTAGATGAAGCCTCGACCACACAGACAAGAGAGGAAGTCAGAGAGGACCTCATGAATACAGGTATTAATTCATTTTACATTCCTGAAATCATTTTGAAAATAATTCTTCCAAGCCTGATTTGTTTTCTGACAAAGTGCAATTTGAAAATGTAAAGAATATAATTTTTTTGAAATACTACAAAAGAGAGTTTAGCACCAGTGTCTATGGGGCAGTAAAGCAGCGATCCTGCTTTACTGATCTGAAGGCGATCCTGCAGTTGCTCTGCTGTCCTCTAGAGGCGGTAAATGGAAGTGTTTCACTCAGTTTCACCGCTGGATGGCGCTGTCACTCGTTGACTCTCTCTATGTAGGCCTAATTGTCTGTTCGCTATGGCTGAAACCATCACACTTTCATAAGCACATGTTCATCATTCGCTCATTTACATTATTTATATGTTGAGAGAACTCGATCTCGATCTCGATCTAAACTGTGCCGGAGGATTAGTGTCTGTTTTTGCGTCAGATCTGCAGTAAACCTTATCTGAACTTCTGTGTGGAGGAACCGATTCATATTGAAGTGTTTTAATCACGACAACAACATGACGATATTTCAGCTTCAGCTCTGTGAGTTTATTGCATTATATTTACACTACCAGTCAAAAGGTTTGGATCGGTAAGATGTTTTATATTTAAAAAAAAGTCTCTTATGCTCACCAATGCAGGATTTATTTAATAAAAAGAAAAAAAACATTAATATTGTGAAATATTATTACAATTTAAAACAGCTGTTTTCTACGTGAATATATACAGTAGTAAAGTGTAATTTAATCCTGTGATCAAAGCTGAATTTTCAGCATTATTACTCCAGTCTTCAGTGTCACATGATCCTTCAGTAATCATATGATTCTAATATGATGATTTGATGCTCAAGAAACATTTCTCATTATTATCAATGTTGAAAACAGTTATTTACATTTTTATTTCAGAATTCTTTGATGAATAGAAAGTTCCAATGATCAGAATTTATCTGAAATAGAAAGCTTTTGTAACATTAAACTTTTTTTTTTTTTACAGATTATTTTTATGAAATAAAATAAATCAATACTTTTATTCATAAAGGATTAATTAAATTGATCAAAAGTGACCATAAAGACATTTATAATGTTAAAAAAGATTCTATTTTAAATAAATGCTGTTCTTTTGAACTTTCTATTCATCAAAGAATCATTAAAAAACATTGTACAAAACTGTTTTCAACATTTATAATAATAATCAATGTTTTTTTAAGCATCAAATCATCATATTAGAATGATTTCTGAAGATTTTCTTCATGTGACACTGAAGACTGGAGTAATGATGCTGAAAGTTCAGCTTTGATCACAGGAATAAATTATATCTTAAATAGTTCAAATAGAAAACAGTTACAGTATTTTAAATTGTCATAATATTTAACAATATATTACTGTTTTTTTTTTGTATTTTTAATCAAATAACTGCAGCCATGGTGAGCAAAAGAGACTTCTAAGAAAAATAAAAAATCTTACCTATCCTAAACTTTTGAACGGCAGTGTACAAATGATTATTAATCTTGCAGCTGTTTCATAAATTGTTATTTATATGACTTCACAGTTTTAAGTAAGATATCTTAATTGTGATGCATGTTTTTATCTAA
Organism: Tiaroga cobitis; assembly: GCA_030578255.1. Taxonomy (NCBI): domain Eukaryota; kingdom Metazoa; phylum Chordata; class Actinopteri; order Cypriniformes; family Leuciscidae; genus Tiaroga; species Tiaroga cobitis. The sequence continues at coordinate 11,178,701 of CM060612.1, forward strand.
TAGATGTATTAATCTGTTGTCGAGCTGCAGTATCAGATCAACTCACTGCTTTGGGATCAAATGTGACCATAAACTGTGATCTGGATGAAAATGAGGTTTATTGGATTTTACTGAAAACACCAGATCCTCCAACAGTGATTCTACGATCATTCCCAACACCAAAGTCACCTTTTTACTTAAATAATGCATTCAGAAAGAAATATTCTGTGATATTTAAACACTGTCTGGTTATTAATAATGTAACCGCTGATGAATTAGGAGTTTATTACTGTATGAAAACAGGCACACCTCCAAAACTCAGCAACAGCACCAGACTGCACTTCACCGGTGAGTTCATTTACTCCTTCAGTGATCAAGACATTGATGCTTACATGTGTCATTTACTTCCTTCACTCTTTTCTTTCTTTCCAGAATCAACTCAACTGACCGAGTGTCACAATCACACAGCGGTGGAGTTTATTGATCAGAATCACACACAATGGCAGATTATTATCATCACATCTGGACTGATGAACGGGCTTCTGCTCATTGTGCTGATCGGTGAGTGACTGTTCTTTAAGAAAAACTCAATTAGGAAATGAAATATATATTAGTGTGTGGTGCCATTTGTAACAATATAAAGATGATGCTCTTCTTCTCCAACAAGCAGGTGAAGTTTCTATTAATTATTATTTTGTTTGTGTCTCCAAATATACTGTTACAATTTAAAGGGACACTTCACCCATTTGCATTAAGCTTTGTATCTTTAGAAACCCAGTCATATTTTTGAATGGTCATGGTTTATTTCCTTATTTTCCCCTGAGATGGGAGAAATAAGGATTTAAGTGTTCCACTTCCTGCTTTTTATGACGTAAAAATCGTCATTTTGCGTCATAAAAAGCAGGAAGTCCCATTTCTTTGGATAAGGGTTGAGACTACAAACACAAGCTCATCATTTATTCAGGGTGTGGAACCCACTCACGCTACAGACCTATCACAGATCAGTGGGTGGGACTTCACTTGCAGATACAGAAAGCAATATCAGCCATCTTGTTTGGAAGCTAAGCTAACAAGCGCTGTGGAGATAGGAAGTTACGACAATGACGGAAGAAAGTAAACATATGGAAGAAGAGGATTTTGAAATTCTGCTGCTCGAATCCGATGTTCGTGGCTATCTTTACGAGCCGCTATATAGTGAAGAGCAGCTGAGGCCGCTGGAGGAACAGGAGACGGCTGCCTGTCGCGGACGAGGAGCCCGGACTGGCTCGAGCTGGGCGGACTGCTGGTGCCTGTGCTCTCGCTGCGCTACGGTCTGCGAGAGAGACCGGTGCGTCTCACAGGTGTCGTTCATTATCACTCCCGCCACCGGCCTCGCCCCGTCCTCTCACGTCACTCGCCCTCGTCCTGCTCGCCACAGCCAACTAACCAGAAATTTTGTGTGAAATGAATTTCTAACTCTGGTGGCAGCTAACGTTAGCCTTGTAGACGAAAGAGTGATTTCTCTGATGTTTGCGCTGTTCTGGATTAGTGGGAGTGGCTTGCGGAGCTGTGCAATGTGGTGCATTGTGGGAGTTGTTGTCTTACATACAAATGCACCCTAAAGTTATTTTCTGTCTTTTCTCGGTCAAGAGGGCACCAAATTCAAAAATTCTTTTACATTTCGACTACATATATGACCCACTTTCAATAAAGATTAATGTTGAAATGGGTGAAGTGTTCCTTTAAGGATTTTGAATCTGAATTCACGGTTTCATTTTTAGTTTTTGCAGTTAGAAAAACAGAACAGCTGGGAAAAAACATTTATAATGCTGATTTACTGCTGACAAAAGTAATTTATCAGCCTCAGGACCCAAACCTATCAGGTACATACTAAAATTCACCACTGTAAGTCTTGATTATCATGTAGAATTGCTGATTACCTTTTATTTCAAAAATCAAATTTTGATTTTGCCTTTTGTTTTGATTAGTTTTGGTTGAACTGCAGGTGAAATGCTAATATTGTTTTCTCAATATTGTTTTCAGGATGCTGAGAGGGAGTTTATGAGCTAAATAAAATATTCAGCATCCAACTGTATGTGTGACTATAAGACATGTTCATAAAATATCATCTGCTTTACATTGTGCATCATGTCAAGATTATATTGTTTTTCAGGAGTATTGGAGAGACTGGGGCTGTTTTTTTACTTTAACACTAATAAAATAGTTGAAAATTGATTATTAAGTCAGTTTCTTTATGTGCACAAACCTTAAAGTCTTGGCTATTGAACATTTCTATTGGCTGGGAAAAAATGATTAGGAGTTTATGACTTTATGAACTCAATCACACATTAAGCATCATTGTCAGATTGATTGATAAAGGGTCTTTCGTTCATTTTGATGTTTAGTTAATTCAGTCAGAATATAATGTAAATAAAAATGAAAATATGTGATTATAGTGAAGAATAAATTAAATGGAAAAAAAGAAAGTTGTTTTTTTAAAAATGGTCTGGCATGAGTAATGGACCATTTTTATAATGCTAATTTATTATATTATATTTTTTAATGACTTCTTGTTTTCAGAAAAAAAGATACATGCTACACCATGTGGTTAACTCAACTGAAGCACAAACCAAAACCAGAAACATGTTCCATTTTGGTCAGTTCACAACCAGTGATAAACAGAGTCTGTCACCTTTGTCTAGAGTTGAGGTTTAACTGTGAATCGAGTGTTTTTCCAATGCCTTTATGTGTTTGTGTATTTCAGTTCTCACAGTTGTCTAAACCTCAAGTGGAAACAGCAACATTGCTTTGTCTGCATTAATGTCCTAGAGATTGACAAGTGTTTTAATGCATGGAAATCACCTTCACACTAGATACTGTTATATCACTGTGAACGTCCAACAGTTAATGGACTGCAACTGTCATGGCCGCTTTACATGAATCTAAGGTCATTCTCAGAGGATTTGAAAAAAATAAATAAATGCTTTTTAACCTTATCAGGTTTAACCTTTTTCAGATGATTTTTTTTATTACAAATCATAAGGAAAGGGAAATAAATAAGAAAGCCCCAACTAATGTGGAACAGTATTTTATTGCTATAAAAAAACAACACCCACTACATAAAAAAAATATATGTCGCACATATACAGCAGATTAGTGCTTGATTCAACAGATAATACGTTCCATATAAAGACAAAGTGAGAGTTTGAAATGAATGATCATATAGAGGATGAGACTTGGGTAAACATATGTACAGGATGTCATAAGGGCATCAACAGTCATAACTGGAAAGAGTTTGACTGGAAAACAAAAATCAGGTTTTTTAGAACACCACAGGTGATATCAAAATTTGTGGATAATCCAGAAGCAGAGAAATGTTGGAGGGAGTGTGGGAAAGTAGGAGACCACACACAGATATTTTGGGAATGTCCAAAATTAGTTACATTTTGGCAAGGGGTTAAGGATGAGATTATGAAAATTATGCATGTAGATCTTCCTTTTCCTCCCTTGTATTTTTTTGCTTGAAGGAATACCCCAAGACTTTTGTAGTCAAAACCAGAGATATATTCTGCATGTCCTCCTACTATGTGCACGAAAAACCATTACAATTAATTGGATGAAGCCACACCCACCAAAAATGAGTCAATGGGGAGAAAAACTAATATCTATTTATAGAATGGAACATATGACTGCCCAACTCCAACTGAAACTGGACACTTTTATACAAAGGTGGACACCTATTATTATATACATTGAGGGTGAACTGATTGGTGTGAAACTTTAAATTATTCCCTGTTGTATTTTCTTTTTCATTTTATTTGGGCCACTGTGGTTGTCAAGGAATGTTTAGTTAGTTGTTGTAATTTGTTAAAATGTATAAAAAAAAAGTTTAAAAAAAAGAAAAGAAATAAATTCTTTTACATAGAAGCGGAACACCTGCTTTGAAGGTAAAGGCAGGCGTTCATGGTTGCAAGCCATTTAATGGACAGACTGAACTGATGAAACCGGCTGTCACAATCCTGGTTCTGTGTCTTTTGTTTTGTATGGACTTTTTATGTTGAAATGTATTTTTCGGTTACCGTCAATAGTTACACCTGCCATTAATTATCTCTGAGTTCAGTCTTGTTTGGTGAGAGATTGTTTGAATGCATTTATGTATTCAGGCAGGGTTAACCCAGACACTCTGGTCTTTGCCTTTCATGTATCTTGAATCTTGTTCTTGTTTCCTAGTCTGGATTAATTCCCTGTTTTCCTGTTTTTTTGTACTTTTGTCCATGACATTAAATTTGCAACTGTCAAATTTAATCAAATTAAAAATAAAATAAAAATTTAACCACAAATCAATTCCAAATATATAGGGCCTAGTTGAGATTTAAAAAATAGTAAAAGAAAACTATAAGTATGCGAAATTTGTGCGTGCATTTAGATCCTTTATCTCTGCCTCGTCCCTTTGCCAAATTTGTGATACCTGCAATATTTAAGTCAAGTCAAGTCACCTTTATTTATATAGCGCTTTTTACAATACAGATTGTATCAAAGCGCTTCACAGTGATAACATGAAAACAATATAACAAAGTTTGTTTCTAAAAGATATTGCGTCAACGTCCACCTTAAGTAAGGCAGATCAATAATATTATTGAATATTAAATGTCCCCAACTAAGCAAGCCAAAAGCCAAGGCAACAGTGGCAAGGAACCAAAACTCCATCAGGGACAGAATGGAGAAAAAAACCTTGGGAGAAACCAGGCTCAGTCGGGGGGCCAGTTCTCCTCTGGCCAACGAAGGAACAATGCATGATTCGGGCAGCATTACAAGTCAGATTGGATCGGAACATTTAGAGTATTTTTTGGAAGTCCAAGTATGCACGCCGGTCTTAAGACGAGTTGTTGAGGATCAGTGCCGTCCACCATAGAGAGTCCATATCGCCGGCGTTGAGTCGTCACTTCATAGGCTTTTGTGATTGGAGCATCTGAAGTCTCCGTGAGAGGCTGGATACAAACTGGAGCTGACGAATGCCATTTTCTCGGGACTCGCGTCCCGAGATAACAGCAGAAAAGCAAAGGGAAAATAATTAGCGTAGCTGCTGTTCATAATGATGATTTCCATAACACAGGCGTAAATGACAAAACATGAGGACAGTGACTCTTGCGTCCCAAAATCACCCCCCTCCGTCCCCCACTCAACTCAGCCCAGCTTACTGACCTCTACGTCCCTGAGGTAAAGTCCAATTCATTTAGGCAAACCGGTTCTTTCGTACAGTTCGTTTCAATGAACCGGTTAAAAAACCCGATTAATCTGTTCCTTATGTCATCACACAATGATGTCACTACTCATTTCTTTTCTAACAACTCAGTGTCATGTTATATTAAGGAAACATTCAAATAAACTAATTTGTGTCAAAGCATATTGAAACATTCAAATAAAAAGTTATTTGTGTGAACTCATATTGCTGATTATTGCATTTCATTCGCTTAAGTTAATGGTGTTTGTGGTCACAGTTTAATTCGCAGATCCTTTATGTCGGATACAACTGAAAAATCAGGAAACGGCAGGATATGAAGGGTGGAATGCTTTGAAACACCTCCATGCTCACAGGATTGGACGGTTCTGGGAGAAACAGCTTGGAGGATGGCGTCGAGCGATGTGGAGAGGAGGGGGTTTAACAGGTGGGTTATGGCAATATTAGCCCTGAATAATAAGAGGTAAGAGGTACTGAGTTGGGTATTGATCCACCTCCGGAGCCAGCAGCCTGAGCCATGGGAGGTGGTTCCAGGGAGACGGCATTCAGCATTGCGGTAAAGAGAGAATATGATTCCCAGAATTTGTGGAGTGACCCAGGCTTGCCGAAGGCCTATTGCTTCGTCCCTGTGCCCGAGAAGCGCCAACAGATCGGTGTTGTTTTGGAAGACTCTCCTGGTGCTGGTGGTTCTACAGTGTGAGTGCAGCGGTGATCGCGAGCTTTGAGCTCTCAACTGCTGTTTTAACAGAAAGCTAATTTCTGTGTTTGTGTGTGTGTTGACGGCTGGTTGAGGGCGGAAAAGTGAGTGCTTCACTGTTTTCAGTTTGCTGAATTCAGTGTTGCCACAGTCATTCCCTGTGTGCTCCGGCACTGGTGACGGGTCCCATTTCTGAAAGAGCAACACGGGTGAGTTTTGTGTCTTTTTCAAGATGCCATTCCATCCGTGCGTTTCTGGGTACGGTAGGGCTCTGTCCCCGTCTGATGGTCACAGGAGTTGTATCACGTGTCTGGGCTTAAAACACGCTGAAGCAGCTCTTGTGGATGAGTCATGTTCTCATTGCGGGAATATGACAGTCTCTGTGCTAAGGTCGAGACTAGCCTTCATTCGTGAAGCTGGAGTCCCCATCCCCAGGCCCCGCTCTACCGTCTCTTCTGGGTTACCTTCCCAGAAAATACCTGGAGTGCGGTCTAGGCTGGGTGACTTAAGGATTACGGTGAGGGGTAATCCGCCCGGCAAAGCCCCGTGTACGCCACTCCGGTACCTTTATTTCCTGAAGTGCATGAGGAGTTGACGAGGGCATGGGTGGCACCTTTCTCTTCCAGAAATCACCTGAGTAGCTCCTCCCCCCTACCCTTGACGGGGGAGCGGTGAAAGGTTACGAGGCTATCCCTCCAGTGGAGCAGTCTGTTGCGGTGCAGCTGTGTCCAGCAGCCGCTACCTCATGGAAGGGGGATCCTTGTCTCCCTACTAAGGCCTGTAAGTGTCCGTTCTCACGGGGAAGGCTTACAAAGCCTGTGGGCAAGCCGCTTCCTCTCTGCATGCTAGGCGTTGCTTCAGGTCCACCAGGCCCAGGCACTCATGAACATACATGAGGGTAGCCCAGACCGGATGAGCTCCGCACTGCAACCGACCTTGCCCTCCGGGCCACGAAGGTTGCAGGTCTTGCGATGTCCTCTCTGGTGGTCTAGGAGCGCATCACTGGCTCATCCTGGCGAACATGAGAGAAGCGGACAAGGTTCGATTCCTGGACTCTCCCATTTCCCAGGTTGGGCTGTTCGGCGACGCAGTTGAGAACTTTGCCCAGCAGTTCTCGGCCGCCCAGAAGCAGACAGAGGCCATCCGGCACATCCTGCCCCGACGACCTAATGCTGCCTCCAACCTTCCGTCGGGGGCCCGCCTGCAGCCGCCTCTGCTCCCGCTGGACCATCACAGCGGCCTCCACCTAGGTCTCAGCGTGTAGCCGGCCGCAGAAATGGCACCTTGCCCGCTTCAGGCGCTGCCAAGCCAGGTGGCAAGCGACAGCGAAAGCGTTAAACCTGAGGCGGGCCACCCAGGGATGGAGGAAATGCTCTTGGAGATGGTCACCGGCCGCTCCCTTCACTCGTAAGAGGACCGAGTGAAGTTTTTGTTTTTGTGTGTGTGTTGTACCGCCGTTGGTTCCCATAAAAGCGGTAGCCAGCGGTACCCACATTTTAAAATAAAGAGCAATTTCTCCCTTCCTAGGCCCCAAGAGGGCTAGTTGGCAGGGTGTGTGACCCTGCAAAGCCTTGCACCCTTCACCTCCCTCTTGTTCGCCTGCCGGCACCTGGATGCGGTTCGAGGACCCGGTCATCCGCCTTCTCAAGCATCCCCTGCCGCTCAGTGAAGTCAGGTAAGCAGGGCTGTAGTACTCGAGACCGTTTTTCTATGGTCTCGGACTTGTCTCGGACTCGCTGGTATTCGGACTCGGACTTGTCTCGGTCTCGGCCACTGGTCTTGCCAAATATGGCTTTTGGTCTCGACCGAGTCCAGGTGTCTTTTTTATGTTCCCAGTAACCTATTATTGTAGTATGCACCCGCAGACTTCCACAGAAACCTCCGCAGATTACCGCAGATAGTAGTAACCGTCATTGACAAGTACGACCTGCTCGTGTGTGATTTCTTTTCTACTATTTGCTACTGCAATACCGGCGCATAGCTGAAATAACAGATCTGTCTATTCACTGCCGATCATAATATGAAATTGCTATATTGACTAGTCACTGTGAGTATTAAAGACTGCTATCAAATCTGATTGTTCAGCGAGTCTCTGCAAGTGAGTGCCGCAGGTTCATGTACTACACATACTCAAGTACACGTTTATCTTCAGCATTTCATCGTCAGATACACTCAGACCCGTCAAAATAAAAGTTTGGTTTAACGTGAAGAAATTACCACAGATATATTTTACGGGAGTGAAGCTATATTGTCATTTAGTTGCTCAAATGCTCAGTAGGCTACTAGTACCTAGCAGTGGTAATTGTAGTGGGTTGGTGTTTGTATCAGTTCTTACACTGCTAGTATGAGGTATCACCATATGTCATCATTCTTTTTTCTTTAGATTATAAGATTATATGATATCAAGGGGAATGTCTATACTTAAAAATCCTGGTTGTTGTGACACCGTTTTTGCTTTTAGATCAACAAATAATAACCCAAAATGATTGTCATTTAATGTCATAATGTCAAGACTTTTTTCCTGTCCTGGACTCGGTCTTGACTCGGACTCGGACTCGAACCTTTTTGGACTCGGTCTTGTCTTGGACTCTAACCTCTTTGGACTTGGTCTTGACTTGGACTCGACTAGTCCTGGTCTTGGACTCGACAAAGGTGGTCTTGACTACAGCCCTACAGCAGTGGCGCCTCCAGAAATTTTTCATAGGGGTGGCCAGATGGGGCCACTTAAAATCTTGGGGTGGCACACCAAAACTATCAACCATAATTTCAGAATTTTATTCTACTGTTGTAGTAAACCGGCCTGTAGAAAACTATCAGAAAGACTTAAGGAAACTCCTACTGATATACTTTGGTTTATTGTGTTATATTTAATGTTACTAATGATATAAGTAGGGCCCTACTAATATATAATATATTATATATAATGATATATATTATATAGATATGATATATAAGGGCCCTCGCCCCGTGGCAAATTTCCAGATACTTACATAATTGTGATGAATTTAATCCTTTTTAAGTTATTATTTTGCAGTGTAAGATTACAGTTAACACCTTTAAATATTACATAAATGTATTATGAATTTTTAATAAACTTAATGAGTGTATAAATTAGCAGCAAAAAGTAATTCTTGAAAAAATCTGCACAATAATTGTATAAAATCTAAATATGTTAATAAAAACAAATTACTATTAGTTCTCTTATAAAATTCAATCAGACAATCATACATTTCACAATTTTATATTTATATATTAATGTCAAGAATTCAGAAGTGCATATATAGCCTAGCCTACACTACAAAGAAATAATATACAATTAAATTATGGTTATTTTAAATGTATTGAGCAGGCTAGGCATAACAAAATATATTGGCTTTTATTAATATTTCAGTGCGCAAACCCATGATAACATGAAAAACAGAGCGCACACAGCGTGTATACGCATCGCGGGATTCGCGGGTGCAGAAATGATGGGTAACACTTACAATAATAGTAGGCTACATTACTTCAGCGCTGCGCTGCATAAGTGCGCATTTAAAAGTTCACGTCACAAAGCGAAGAAATGTCGAGCGCACAAATCCTAGTGCGATTTGTTCCTTTGTTTCACAGTTTTAAATTCCAGTTATTGTGCGTTTGATGCCGATTCATAGTCCTTATGATGTGTGTGATCTAACAAACACACGGTAGTGAGTCGTTTAAAAACAGCAACAAACTCCAACAAAATAAAGTAATTTTATGCAAATCTACAGCCTTTTATCTACAGATAATGCATTATAATGTGAATATATCATATTGGAGAGAGTTTTACCGTGCATCCAAGAGGCGCGCGCGCTTTTTGAATATGAATGGAGAATGATTGACAGCCGCAGAGGAGGGAAAACGAGTTTCCGTATACTTTAATGATGTAAATAGACTTCTGTCCCTCACATTAAGCTATGGAATGACTTCAGATGACTTTGTCACCCAAACTGACGTGAAAAAAGCGGGAGGCACCGAAAAGCGCGCTGTTTGCATCCCTGCTTGTCAAAACGTGGCTGTAACAGACACATAAAAAAAAAAGCTGCTGTAACAGTATACTGTAACCATTTGGCACTTAAAAAGCACGTCACGACACATAATTCCCCGTCTTCTTTTACTAAAGAATATTTTTGACTTATTTATGAAATGCATAACTGATGCTATTAAAATTTATACAGGCCATTGGGGTGGCCAGGAGTCGGCCAGGGGTGGCCGTGGCCACCCCCTGGTGGCGCCATTGCCCTACAGATAAGTGCTGCACTGCACACTCAGACCCTGATTCGGGCGCCTCCGGGCCTCTCAAGTTGGGTCCCTGTTCTCCACCTTGCTGCCCCACCTCAGGTACGTCTGTGGTCTCTTTGGCCCCTGGTATGGTGTGTGTAAGCCTTAAGTGCTTCCTACTGCTCCACTTGGCCCTGAGTTGACCAGCAGACTTGGCTTGTGATTCATTTCGCTTTGCTTCCGCCCTGGCTCAGTGATATTCTTCACACCTATGTGTTGAGCTAGATGCTCCTAAAATTAGTGATATTTTTTCACACCTACGTGTTGAGCGCTGCTCCTGTCCTGTGTGCGCACATCATTGTCCTACTGGCTAAGGACACTATGTAGCCCCTTCCTCAGCCAATATGAAGACCGGTTTCTTTTAACCCGTACTTCATTGTACCCTAGATATGTGTTGGGTTATGGCCATCTTGGACCAGTGTCAATTGAAAAGGGCCCTTTTTCGAAAGCCTGCGTTCAATTACTACACAGAGATGCATCCATCCCCAAGGTTGGCCGCCAGCGTTCGACCTGAAGGGCAGTACTTCAGATCTCTATCCTTCCGCTCCACAGACCATTCTATGTTCTTGCATCGAGGTTACGAAGTATCAGTACAAGTCCTACCCTTCGAGTGCTCCATAGCCAGTTGGGGCTTCAGGTCAACTGGGAGAGAGTAATCTCGCCCACGGGATGAGTATCTCTTTTTCAGTTCAGGAGAAGGACTGAACATTTTTCAGAGGCTCCTGGGGCATATGGCAGACGCAGGCGCTTGGCTTCCACAACTTGCCAGTTGTGTTTCTGTCTGAGTGGACATCCCTTGGACAGACACTGGCTCTCAGCTGACCCCGGGGCCCCGCAGAAATGCGTTCCCCAGTGAGCCTTCTGGCTATGGAATTCATTATCGCCATTTGCTGCTCAAGTTCAGTGATTTCATCACACTCAGGTGTTGAGCAGAAATGCTCCTGAAGCTCAGTGAATTATCACACTTAGGTGTTGAGCAGAGATGCCCCTGAAGCTCAGTGAGCTTCACATCTAGTGTTGAGCAGAGATGCTCCTGAAGCTCAGTGAGCTTCACATCTAGTGTTGAGCAGTGCTCCTGTCTTGTGCGCGCATATCACTTGCACCTACTGTGCTAAGTCAGGAGTGTAACAGGCCTTGATAGTTGCCCCTTATTGGCCCTACCAGACCTAGTTCCCTCGACAGCTTTCCTGACTTCCCCTGAATACATTTCAAGGACGGGGCATGATGGCACCCACGTTCAAAAAACTGGACGGGGAGGTTCAGGTGGCTACCACAAGGATATGTGGTAGTGACCATCACGTCTGCAAGCACCCCCTTTAAGAAAAAAAATTATGTTTCGCTAAATTAGAAGTGGAACCTATTCGTTGAATGAGTCTTCTCTCCATGAAGCGATCCTGAGAGCGTTTGGTCATTTCAGTGCTCTCTTTCCTGCAAGTTGGGTTGGAGTAGGCTGTTCCTTCATCCTTAATATATGACGATCATCATTGCAGAAGCATGGGAAGCACGTTCTGATCATCAGATCCTGAGGGAGCAAGGGTCATCCCTGCGCCCCTCTTTATCCTTTTGGGCTTATCTCTGGTGCTACTGCACTGCAGAGACCACCCCTGAGCCACTGCAGGGGATGAGTTAAAAATTCTGTTTTTACAGTTCTCCTGCTCGCATGGTCTCTACTAGAGGGCAGGGACTTGATCGCCGTTAAACAAGATAAATGGTGTAAGCCTAATTTCACGATAAGAGTTATCAAATTAACACATTTTCTACATTGTGTAAAAATCACAATTAAATAATACTATTGATTCAATCATTTAATTTTATTTATTTTAATTTGCACATATAAATGAATATACAACAGTGAACAAATTACATTCTAGAACAATTCTCAGTGAAGATACACTGAAGGTACTTTATCAAGTCATTGAACTCTTCAAATGTCCCAGTGCACAATGCAGACATGAAATGTTATTATTTTAGTTTTGTTACCGTTTACTCAATAATGTTCTTAGCTTCTGCTATACTCAGTACACCCTTAATATTTATCAATTTCCTGAGGAAGTTTCCATACTCTAAATACGGGAACACAATATTAGATACAGTCACCCACCTATATTTTATTCACTCTTAAAATACAATACTTTTAATCTCTTAAAAATTAACAAACATTAATATTTTTTTATTAATCTTTGATAATAGCTTAATAGCTAACATAACTATTTTTGAACTACTTTCTACTGTAAGTATCATATTGAATGTACTTTATAGGAAGAAAAAACCCAGAAGATTCTAGACAGAAAAAGCCTAAATTTCAGAAACTCATTTCAAACTGTGGTCTATGAATTAGAGACCTTCACATGGCTCATTTTCATTTGTCATTAGATGTAATCATCCAAACTCTCGATAGCTTGCTCTTTTGAGTATTGGCTCCATCCGTATGAAATGTCATCCCACCTGTGGAATGTTTTCTCAAAGTATTCTTCCAGATCTTTCTGAAATCTGCACACAAACCACTTCCAGTATGGCAACTCAGAGAAGTCAGGGGTGATGCTCCACTCTGCATAAACATGCCCTGCATTTCTGTAGTCTCTACATGGAATCCACTGACCTGTATAGAACATTTTACCAGTTCTCACTAATGTTGTGCAAAAATCTGCACTGAGACACTCTGTTTCCTCATAACAACATCCACTGAGTCCATCCACCCGATGGAAAGGGATGCTGTGATCTTCAGTATGGTTTTCTACAGTGTTCGTGCAAGTGGCTGCACAGAACGGACACTGAACCCAGCAGCACTGACAGAGATGATCAATCAGAATCTCATCGGGTCTGTCCTTGTGTTCCAGATTTTCTGGAAATGTCTCTTTGCTGAATTTATGTTGTATTTCAGATGATACTGAACCAAGTTCTTCGCTTATCACAACTTCTAGAAGATTGAAATCATCAACACCATCATGACTCACTCCACTGAGGTCCTTTACAGAGAATATCAGCACATCTGAGAGCTGCAGTGTGAAGTAATTTAGCCACTTCTGAACATCTCCGCTGGTTGTGTTAACCAGTGTAGTTGCTCTATGAGCCGCTTCCATGATCTTCTGTTGCAGGAGTTTAATGTTCTCCTTCATCTTGGGCCGAACACGGACTCTGAAGTTATCAGTTATGTACCGATTGACTTCATCTTTGATGAAACTCTTGAAGTGATCTTTGGGACTGTAAATGTAGGTAATGTATTTGTGAAAATCCTCCTCTTCTGCCAGAGTCTTGAGGATGTGTTTTTCTAGTTTAGATCTGTTACCATTTAGCGATTCACAGTTTATCTTAATTTCATTAGTCAAATCTCTGGCAATGTCTTTGTAGACACTCTTTTGAATGGGCTCTTTTAGTTTCTGACAGATGATCTCACCAAAAATGGCAGCTGATGTTGCACCTTGACAGTATTTCTGGAAAATACTGTAGTACTCTTTGCTCTTCTTTTCAAAGTAGAAAACAGGATCGTTGGCTTCCCTAAACATTGTATGCTGGTCAGTGATTACCTTGTTTTCTCTCTTAGAGATGGAAATGACCAAATCCATGTAAAATTCCTTTGTAAACACAAAGTCCCTGGAGCCTTGCTCATAATCTTCTACTCTGGCTTTGATTCTACGAGTTCTTGGATGTAGGTTTTGTTGTAGCCCATCTTTACAATGTTATACAACATGATTGTTTTGTCTGCTTGCTCAGCAATCTCATTTACTAGGGTTCTAATTTGGGTTTCAACCTGAAACTTCTGATTAGCTGATCCGAAGGCATTTGTAACATATCCTGTAATTCCACTTGATTTCTTTAACTGTATATAATCGGAATAACGCTGCACAGAGAAAACATCCCTGCTCTTCTTCCAGGTGTTGACAGGGACACTTTTATAGTTACTGAGGAATTGTTTCACGTCTTTTAATACATCAATGGTTTTGATGGGAGGAGTTTCTGTGGTAATCTTCTTGACACACTCTTTCCAAAACTTTCCAAACTCTTTTTTCAGGATTGTTTCATCATTGGCTTTGTCTTTGAGTTTTAAGGCGAGTTCTTTGCTCTTTTCCAAGAGGGTATTTTCGTAACGTGTCCTCTGAGCATCCAACATGACATCATGACTTTTGCGTAAACAGACACGCCACTTTTAAGTCAAGTGGCGTGTTATCTATACGCATTTTGAGATATCCGCGTGTATGCGTGTATGTCTACGCCATTAATGTCCAAGTGATTCCGCGTATATGTACACGCCATTAAATTTCCGAGCGAAACGAAGCAAAATGTAGATCTACATCTGGGGAGCGATATTTTTTTTTCCCTAGGATGGTAGGGGAAGACTCATAAATGCTATTAACCCCAGTGACGGGTAGGTTTAGGGACGGGGTGGAGGTAGGTCATATATTTATATATACAGTAATAACGTTAAGTCAACTGCGTTCATAAACACGCTGAAAAGCGATTGTGCGTGTTGATAGCACGCCAAAAATGGAAATACGAATTGGCGTGTCATACACACGCAATTTTATGAGATCAGTCTGGAGCATCAATCTTTTTCTTCATATCTCGCTGCTGAAGAATCTCATTTAATTTCCTTATTGTTTCTTTCCCAATGTTTTCCTGAAGCTCTTTGATTTTGATGTCAAATGATGCTTTCCACTGTATCAGTATATCTTTATCTTTGTCTTTCTCAAAGAATTCTGACATTGATTTTTCTACTTCTTCACTTTTCACTTTTAGTTTTCCTTGAAGATCACTTTCTGAAACCTCATTAATGGTTTCATTTTCTATGTTGTTGTAGAGTTTGTTCTCTATTTCCAGCATGGTTCTGCGAAGACTCCAGGACCACTTGCTGTATTCTGTCTCCAGTTTTCGATATGTTGCGATTTCTAGAGCATTTTTGAAGCTGAATACAAATCGTTCATTCAGTAAAGCCTCCCAGAGATCATTAATACGAACTTTTAGTTGTGTCAACTCTAACCCATCTGATTTTGAGGCATGGTCAAAAAATGTTGTCTTTAGCTCTTGGATGTTCTCACAGTATGATGGGTTTGGTGGTGCCATCGGTGGGCTTCCCTCCCAGAGCTGTGCAAAATATTTCACATCCTTCTGTATATCAAAAGTAATGATATCATTGAAACACTCTGCATCATAGACTTCATCTTTAGCAGCGAGTTTTGTCATCTCATTCAGCGTCTCCTGCAGCCGTCTCCTTCCCTCCATGTTCCTCTCTCCAGCTGTGATGTCCGAAACATTCTGATGGACAAACATACAGCTGGGATTCAGTCTGACCTTCTTCATCCTCATGAAGGCCTGAACGACGATCTGAAGAATGTCCTGCAGCTCGGATGGGCTTTCTCCAAAGATATTGATCAGTGTCATATTACCAAGACCAACAACAAATGTGGCCATTTCATTGTCTTGATGTCTTGTTGACCTTCCAGACAGTTCTAGAGCACGAAGCCCCTCAGTATCAACAACCAGAATATAGTCAAACTTCAGCTTTTCTTTCATCTTCATCTCCTCTGACACTCTGACCAGCTGCATGAAAGCTCCTCTGGTGCACCTGCCAGCGCTGACGGCAAACTGCAGTCCAAACATGGCGTTCAGCATAGTGGATTTCCCTGAGCTCTGAATCCCTAACACTGACAGCACAAAGACTCTCTTGTCTCCCAGTTTCTTGATGAGTTCATGTAGAACAGCAGTAACCCAGACCACAGGAACATGAGCAGCATCTCCATCCATCAACTCCAGAGGAAATCCAGAGATCATCATGTCTGCTGCAAGACTCGGAAGAGAAGAAAAATTGCACAGCATGCCTTCCTTGTTACTATTCACTGATTTACATGATTCATAGATCTGACTGATCTCCCTCAGGATGTGCTCCAAGCCAAAGGTTGCAGCTTGAAGTTCTTCTGATATCCTATCAAGTTCTGCATGTTCACTGTTCATCTGTTGCTCAGCTCTGACTTTTGACCATTTTTCATTATACTTGTAATGCAGAGCAGAAAGGTCAGCTGAGGTATATTCATCCAGGAGGATTGCGAGCCATTTCAGAAAAAATGTCTTCTCATTTGGAGATTGTGAATTCATTTTTGTAATAAACAAATTCATGAACTCACCAATGTTCAGTACATGCTGCTGTGCACGGATCATCTTCATTTCTTGTTTCTGTTTTATTTCCATGTCTGTTTCATTCCCCTGAGATCGATGTAGTTCTTTGTTTTTTTCACACCACTGATGCCACAGTTTCCCCTGACAGGGCAGAAATGATTCTTTGATTTCTGTCAGATCTTTTTTCTCCAGTAAACCCATCATCTGCTGTGCTGCTTCTTTTCCTCTTCTGCAGTCTTTGTCATGATCCTCATCTACTCTGATACCTGAGTGTTTGGACACATCTTCAATCCTGAAAATAAAATATGGTTCTGACGATGAGGATGAGAGACATTGATTTATAGTTTGTATGAGTTCATCAGATACATCTGATTGATTTCTCTTATTAAGTCCAATTTTGTATTTCCCTTTTTTCATTTTAGTTAGACTATATTCATCCTCAGTACAAAGACAAATGAGTGGCTTTCTGTCCTTGTACAGCTCTTGGATCTTTACTCCACTCTTGTCATTCTTGTCAAGTCGTGGTAGGATAACAACATTGACTGAGGACATTTCAGTGAGGATCTGCAGCTGTTTCTCATTGGCTCCTGCATCACCGTGTAGATTACAGAACGCAACACATTGAGTAAAATTATCTGTGTCTTTCCCAGAGGGGCAGTACCAGGCGATCTCCACCACTCCATCCATCAGTACTCTGGTGTTGCTGCTGCCTGTGCAGTTCCTGTGGAAGAACGTGTTGTGTTTCTCGTTGATCAAACTGTTCATCAGCTGAGATTTGGATGAGGACAATGAGCCAAACCTAAAGAAAGAAACCATGCATGTTTCTGCCTTCCAGACTGGTTGGATTTTACTGATGATTTCATTGTGCGTGTTCCTCATCTTCCAGCTCTTGTTGATTTGTCTGAATGTCCAGAGAGGAAACTCAATCTCTTGTGCAAAAGGATCAGGAACAAGCAGAGGCAGAGCGTACTGACACTGAGACAGTTTAGTCACCATGAGCTGCTTTAGGAAACCATCAGCACAATGAAACACGGCCATCTGGACATCCATCGGGTGAATAGCATCTTTTCTGTTGTTTTTTTCAGGAAACAGAGATATTTCGCTGTATAAACCGACATCACCCTCATCTTCAGATAAATCATTGTTTATTTGTTGTCTGTCATGCTGAGTATCTTTAGTTTTAATGTATCTTGCTCTGTAGTTCATCATCAGCAGTTTTTTTAGGAAAGTCTGAATCAGGTCCTCCTCAGCACAAGACTCACAAGACTCTAATGAATGTTTAGTTAGTTGAAGAACATCTGCAGCTCTTAGTTGAAAGGGATGCTTTTTATCCTCATGAAGCCTGTGAAATAGATGCTCTACTTTATCCCCCCTTCCGTTTCCTCTTTGATCCAATCTTGCACCATCTATTGATCGCTTCTCTCCCTGAAAAATATACAGCACAAGGCAGTTAGCTTAAAACAATTTACAATTAACTGAAATAAGGATGAACCTTTCCCATCAAGCAATAGCCGTCATTTCACCATCTAGGTTAACTATAGACCCGATATAGTCCGGCTATGAGTAACCTACTTCTAGCCAAAGTAACCTTGAATTTGGTTACATGTCATTTTTTGCCAAAATAACTTGCAAGATGTATGATATTTCATCATGTAAGCAAAGTCAACAGTGATTACAAGGTGTTTGGTTTAATTTCTTTGACATTTATCTAATTGATGACTTGTCTATTCTCTGGGCGTTGGTTTAGATGTCTATTAAATTTTCAATGACAGCCCAGATTTTGCCTCCTTTAAGCCTAGACGTTTGGACTGCTA
Source organism: Tiaroga cobitis (assembly GCA_030578255.1). Classification (NCBI taxonomy): domain Eukaryota; kingdom Metazoa; phylum Chordata; class Actinopteri; order Cypriniformes; family Leuciscidae; genus Tiaroga; species Tiaroga cobitis. The sequence goes on from CM060612.1 coordinate 11,196,816, forward strand.
TTAGACGTCTTTTAAATGCAAAATTGCTTGCTGGGTTGGATCTTAGTACAACCAGTAATTGTTGGAAAGAAACCTTCATTTTCATTCGCAAACTGTGTACACATGATTAGCTGTCTTTGGAAAGTAGTACACATGACAGATAAAATTTGCAAAAACATACATTTAAGATGTATATGTTAGTGTTTTTATAAAAGCAATATATCTGAAAGTTTTGCTGAGAAAATGTGACTCTTTGCAGTACAGTCATCAGTAAATATATAAATAACTCCAAAACCATAAAAGGTCAAGGGAAACTATCATAAGGAAGGAATGATAATAAGGAACCACACTCTGTACGCTGTATGTCTACATTCATGGAATTCTTTCTAACTCGCTGCTCCTGTTCTATGCTTTACACTAACTCAACACTTACCACGTGTCTCTCTCTTGTCTCTGTTGTCGAGGTGTAGTCCACACTCCTTTCAATAATTGTGGTTTGATCTTGTGACAGAACAGAAAATGTGACAGAAATATTAAAATAGATAAGATAATTGTATGGCTTCTAATTGATTGTGTTAGTTCAGTTCAGGTGTGTTTCAAATAATTATCTAGATAGTTTCTCTCATTGTCTGCAGTGTATATAAGCCCTCAGCTTGAGTTCTTGATTCCTGCTTCCTGCAAGTGACCAAACTACACAGTGTATAACATTAAGTTAGACTTATAGTCTCAATTTAACAAAACATACCACCAACATATTTGAGTCTATGATACTGTTGTAGCAGTTTCTTTTTTGTTGTAGCCTTTTTTTGGTTTAATTATCTCCAGGTGTTTTCTGTATAATTTGTTTCTTTGTGTTTTTAAAGCCTTTTCACTGTGTAACATGTTCATCTGGTCAAGTCCGTTAATTGATTGTGGAAGTTTTTGGTTTTCTTTGTTTTTGATTCAATTGTTTTTATTTCATTAAAATTTTGCATTTAGCTTGAATCTCAGCTTGACTGATTATCTGTTACAAGTACAAGTAGTAAATCATGAATAGAAGTGTTAGAGTCAGGGGCAAATAAACATGTCAGAAAGCCAATGTCAATGAAACCAAATCTGTGTTCTTACCACTTGTATTCCTGTCTTGCACATCTTCTCTCTCTCTTAACGCAGTGTTGTACATCTCTCTAGTGTAGCACTGCTGGTTATTCTCAATAAACAGATGCTCAACTCTGCTCATCAGGTCTCTCATCTCTGACTGTTTGGTCATGTTCTTGCTGCAGGTATGATATCTTCCACCGCATTTCTTCAGCAGCCGCTCCAGAGCAGAGTTTCCCTTCAGATCGTCTATTATAGAGTCAGACTCTTCCTCGCTCTCATAGGTGAAGAGAATCATCACAAACTGAAGAACTCGGACACCAAATACTCTCTGAAGCCACTCAATACCCATCTTATCAGCATCTGTTAGCTGACCCAGTCGCACAACAAAGATGAAGGAGATTATTTTATTTTCACTCACTAGTTGACCAGTGAGGGGATCCAGGTCAAGTCCAGTCTCATGTAAGCCAATCATGTTGATCACTGAGACACGACGTCCTGATATCTTCATCTGCAAAGGAACAATCCTGGATATTTCTACATTTCCAATATCTGCTTGTATTTCTCCAAGTAGAATATTGTCATATTGAAACTGGACTGCCGCAGAGTTTCCAAATAACAAAATGGTCTGATTGGGATCTAGAATAAACAGAAGAGCCAATTCTCAGATTCATCTATGTGCTGCAACATAACAACAAATCTCATTCAGTAATGTGAATAATCATATATTTTTGTTTTCTTACCCATACTGCTGAGCGATGGATCAACAGAGTCAGACAGTCGAGGTGCTCCTCATGTTTGGAGAGGCTCCTTTATTCTACTACACGCTGTTCATTATCCTGAAAAAGATAGTGTAAATTAACTTTCATAATTTTAGGTGTGCATGTATATAACATTATTTGATTTCTCTTTAGAGTATAACATACTTTATATTTAGCTTGTGTTCACCATGATGAGTATCAAGTCAAAACCAAAGAGAATTGAACTCTTCCTGCTTACAATATGCAAATATAGGTTTAGATCCAGTCTAACAGGTTTTGCAGTTTACAAAAAACATAGTCTGATATCTAGTAAATCACATGGTATCTTTTCTTAGAACACCTGACTACCATGTAAGTTATTTAAATCCCATGCCGGTCATGAGCCGGGTTCGATCTCTCCTTCTTTCCTGTCTTGTTTTAATTCCTCACTCTGCACGTGCGCTCATGCTCAGGGCCGGCGCTCCGCACACGCACATTACGCACTGCGCGTAGGGCACCAAGTGCTTGGGGGGGGGGCACCAAAAAAAAAAATCTGGGTCGTGAAAAATCATCACAATAGGCTACTAGTATAAATAACAAATAAAATATGTCTAAAGCATGTTAATATACAAAAGAAATACAAAAGTAATATAGGCCTAGACCAAATTAGTCGAGAAAAAGGTGAATCTCCTGTGCCAGTCTCCCTCTGGTGCCCCCCCTTCCCCACCTCCCAGTGGTCTGTTCGATTATGCCTCAATGTCAAATTTGGCAGACACCGACCTCAGACATGGCCTCGAAAAGGCACCAAGAGTCGGGGGCGGAAAAAAGGGAAAAGAAGAGACAGCGGGATGATACTCGCGCGTCGCTTGCAGGTAAGACAATGTTTTAAATAAAAATATTAGTTTTGTAGCGCGGGCGCCCTTGCGTCGTGTATGCATGTCCAGGGGGCGTCGCTAGTAGTGCAAATGATCCGGGGCAAGCTTTTTTAGGCCTGCATGTTGAATCTTTTATTTTTACGGGTGTCCGGGGGTTTCTCCCCCGGGAAATTTCGAAACTTGGGCTGTTTGCAGTTAGTTTGTTTGAGAAGAAAAGGAAGACCGCTTAGATACGTTTTTTTCGTTGTTGTTCTATGCGGATAATGCGGTCATTTTCAAGAGATTCATTGGAATATTGGGGAATATTCCCTTCGAAAACAAAACTCAGCCACTGCATCTTCAGCGGTTCGGATTCAGGAACATTAAAATGACTGCTGTGTTCGTTATTACACCCAAGAACAGAACACCACAATCGCTTAGACGCATGGGCGTAGGTCTCAGCTTTGGTGGGGACATCCACATACCCCCCATACCCCCCATATACCCCCCCCCCCCCCTGTTACTTAAGATAAGTAACAGTGCTTTAATGGCGATTTCCTTTGTCATTTCAGAATATCACACTACAGAAGTGAATCTGCTTCATCTCATTATATTGTATCCTGACCCCGATACACCATCCTGTATACTGTCAATAAAGAGCTAGTATAACTGTATAATCTAAAAAATGCAAACCTGAGACTGTGTAATGCTGAACAACCAAACATTTTATTTAACATAAATTCTTATGTACATTAGTATTTACACTAACAAAAAATACTGTCACAAGGAAGTACTTTCAGAACTTGTGGAGCAAAACAAATCTAAATAAATAAATATAATAACCTTTTTCTATTATAAACACTTTTTACCCTCCAGTACTCCAGTATTCTATTAATACTAAAATTGTATCTTCTATTCTATATCAATTTCTATTGACATATTCTATTCTTAAAAAAAAAAAGGAAAAAAAAAAGTGCATTAGATTAAACTGGGTCATAGAACTTGCATATTGTTATCCTAGGTTTACTGCTTCTATTGTTCTCAATTGTAAGTTGCTTTGGATAAAAAGTGTCTGCTAAATGAATAAATGTAAATCTGTTGTGGTTTGATGCTGTCTTTCCTGCATACAAAATGGTTAATTCATTTTGTAGTCTATCCTATGGCTATAAGTTTAACCCTCCTACCAGATATTGTTATTTGGATATTATCAATCGAATAATGATTCATTATATTTGAATAACCAACAGTGTTAACTTTTGCCTTTTTAACATTGCCAACATGTTTTTCCAGCACATGTGTCTAGCAAGTAGGCTACACTCACAAATACATTACATACACAGAATGTAGAAACGAAAAATGTCTCAGATGATCCACTGTTTATGACTGCAAGATTCTAATAAAGGTAGGCTAATTAACATTCAGTGACTTGCTAACGTAGCATTCTATCATGATAGCGCGACTTCTATGAGTCTATCCGTGCTGCACACCCCTAATTAATGCTCCTAACCTTGAAAGATTGCAGAAGCTAGGTTTAACTGTAACAATATCCTGGGTAACCAGGATCACCAGTTAATACTATTTTCCACAGTAGAATCTGCATTTGAAAGCCTGGTCAGTCACTACTACTGCTAGTTATTTGTGTGGCTAGTTATTTTGCCTACTTACACTCTGCTTTATGAAAAAGCTTCGTATGTGTCCCCTTTCTTCTTCTTGGGTGACATAGCTGATCTACAAAGTACAAAAAGGGGCAAAGAAACGGAATATTAAAATGTTTTACTCTGGCCTTTGTATATGGCAGGCAGAGAGACAGCCCTGGTAACTTACCGTCGGCGTCGTCACGCGCACACACACACACACCAACCCCGCTCGCTGCCAGTGAGTGCAAGCACAAAAAGTAGTCCCGGCCCGCGCGTGTAGCCTGCCTGTCAGATACCCCGCCGCCAATCAAATTACAGCGTATCTTGTACTGTCGTCGTCCTGGCCGTTGGAATCGATCCAAATAGCAGCGCAAAGATCCAAATGCAGCGCAAATATCAAAATAGCAGTTCAAAGGAGCTTGCTAAATATTGGTGGGGACAAATTTGTCATCTCAAAATATTGGTGGGGACTAGTACCTAGCGTCCCCCCCTAAACCTACGCCCTTGCTTAGACGCCATTCTGCTCCGGCGAATCAACAATAGCGGCGGACTATGATGACAGCTCGCTCAGGGCGGGTCTGTGTTGAAACGCTGCTGTCAATTATCAATCGTGGGAGGGGCGTCCGATTTAATGACGTCACAAAATCGAACGGCTCAATTTGAGGCAGGGAAAAACATATAAGGAGATTAAAACAAAAACACTGGATGTATTTTTATCATTATATGATGGTTGTGTACAGGCACTGCCAACACACGTTTCAGTACAATCAACTTGTAAAAGTGCATGTACCATTATATGACCCCTTTAAATAATTAACAGATTAAAAAAAGAAAAAAACTGTGCGACAGTATTCTGCTGAGTTTGGTTCATTTTTATTTATTTTTTTCGCTATAGTTGAAATAGTCAGTAGTTTCATTCGTGCCATTCAGCGTGAGCAATGCTCCACTGTGGTGTTTCCAGGCACATTTTTGCGGATGTAAAGAGGATTATTTTTTCGAGCGAAGTACAAAGCCTATAATAAATAATAGTTTAGCATCCAAATAGAGATTCCAGGCCGGTCCTAAAAACTGGATGCTCACTTCTGCGAGCACCCCCTAAAAAGAGGAAGATGTGCTTATGCCAAATAGAAGTGGAACCTATTCGTTGAATGAGTCTTCTCTCCGTGAGGAGATCCTGAGAGCGTTCGGTCATTTCAGTGCTCTCTTTCCTGCAAGATGGGTTGGAGTAGGCTGTTTTCCTCCACCCTCAAAATTATGTTGCCTCTGTTTTTTCTTGACATACATCATGATGTAGAAGCATGGGAAGCACGTCCTGATCGTCAGGTTCCTGAGGGAACAAGGGAATCTAAAAAAGCCTTGTGCCCCTCTTTATCCTCTTGGTCCTTATCTCTGGTGCGACTGCACTGCAGAGACCGCCCCTGAGCCACTGCAGGTAGTGAGTGAGTTAAAAATTTAGTTTTTAAAGAAACAGTTCTCCTGCTCTCGTGGTCTCTACTTGAGGGTAGGGACTTGCTCGCTTTTGGTCAACGAGTTGTGCCTGGAATTCGGGCCGGCTAACTCTCACAAGCTGAAACCCCGGCCTGGATATGTGCCCAAGGTTCCTACCTCTCCCTTAAGCTGGGACCAGGTAGTGAGCCTGCAAGTGCTGCCCCGGCGGAGGCAGCTCTGACTTTCCCAGCTCTGACTTTCTCTGTCCGTCTTCTTCATTGCGGTTATACGTGCACAGAACGCAAGCCATAGGACCTCAGACCAGCTCTTGTCTGTTAAGGAAATTAGCAGAGAGGGAAGGCTGTTTCCAAGCGAGGTTGGCCCACTGAAATGTGGCTGCCTTCATCTTGGTTAAAATCCCGAGATGCACATGTCCGTTGACACAGAGTGCTTCGCTGACAGATATTCTAGAGTTGGGGGCTGGGCGACACCTTAGTCGAACCGCTGCTTCCCGTGGGCTCATGAAGCCAGTTTCACTGTGAGCCCGGTTCGAAGAGTCGGCTTGCTGCGCCATTGCCCTCCTATGGCCTGGATATGTGTGCCATTTCTGCTCCAGTTGAGTTCCCTCTAACCGAACCCTGTTGAGTTCCTCCGGACCCCTCCGACATCGTACGTGGCGGAACGCCCGGTGTTAGGCCTACCACTCGTAAGCAGTGTGAAACCTGTGTTAGGCTGGGTCCATATGTTACGATCCCTACGGTGTTCTGGTTGAGTCTCCTCCTGTCATAGGCTGGAGCCACCCCAGTGACATTCCATATGTTGCACTGCCTGGTCTCCGCCCAGGTCATATGTGTATTCTCCACGTTACATCCCTTCGGGCAGGATGTGGCTTCCGCAGCGCCCCTTCCTTCCATGTACAGGGAATGCTTTCCCAGTGGGCCTGTAGGAACAGCAGTGACTTCCCTGGCCTAAGCCCTGTCCCTTCTCCGCCTTAAAGGAACACTCCACCGTTTTTTCATATTAAACTATATTATTCCCTTAACTAAGACGAGTTGATACATACCTCTCTCGCGTGCGCGGCGACACTTTGATAGCACTTAGCTTAGCCCAGTTCATTCATTAGGATCCAAAAAGAGATGAAGTTAGAAGCGACCAAACAGTAATTACTCCTGATGATGAGAGGATTTGTCAGGAGTGATGATATTACTGCGCCGAGTCGAAGTGCTCCCAAGTGCTATTCCGCCATACATTATAGTTATCCATTTTACACGCTTAGAAAAGCACCACGTTTTATTTTGTGTCACCATACTTGGTCGTGTAACTGTATTTAAATAGGGAAAACGTGGAGGTGTTTGGTCGCTTCTAACTTCATCTCTGTTTGGATCCTAAGGAATGAACTGGGATAGTTTGATATGAAAAAAACGGTGGAGTGTTCCTTTAAATTGCGGGGGGATCAGGAGGCTTTTTGTCTAGAAACTGGAAGGTGGCAGCTTTAGTGGCGTGTTCAATAGTTGAACCCCATTCAGTCGACGTCTGACGTTCTCGACTGAAGGGGAACGTCCTGGTTGTGTATGCAACCCACCGTTCCCTGAAGGAGGGAACGGAGGACGTAGTCGATGTCGACTGAATGGGGATCACGCTAGGGAGCCAATCGTCTTCGAGTACTATTGAACGAGCCAATGGAATTGGTCCAACGGTCCAATAGTTGGTCCAACGGTTCAATAGTACTCGAAGACGATTGGCTCCCTAGCGTGATCCCCATTCAGTCGACATCGACTACGTCCTCCGTTCCCTCCTTCAGGGAACGGTGGGTTGCATACGCAACCAGAAAGTTTCATCCATATTCTAGATATTTTGTGTTAGCAAACTATGCGTGTCATACACTCTTTCAAGTTCTTAGAAAAAGTGCCCACATTGTGCTTGTTAAAGCTTGAGGCCCTTGCCAGACTGGTTGCTTGTGGCTTCCTGATGAACAGTGTGGGGTTACGCTTAAGGAAAGATGTCATCCAGTCCTTTCCTGCCTTTCCTTTCCTTGATTCACTTCCGTTGCGTAGATCATTAGGTATTGACATAGGGGCCGCTAACACGACACCGTTCTAACAGAAAAACTCTTAACGCGTTCCGGCCGCCCATCCGCACAAAACAGTGCCTGGTGTCTCGAGAACGCACTCCCTGAAATAGGTTCGAAGGTGCAAACGATTATCCGTTATTTCTGCGCAAACCTCAAAAACGCAAACCCACGAAAATGCAGATGGCGCACACATGCGCATCACGTGTTTAGTCCATAGGTATGCACATTTGAATATATATGTACACAGGTGTGTAGTCCCTCACAAATCAAACCTCAACAAATTACTTGTCTGGTCTTAAAAATGTATAATACAGAAATTTTTGTCGCATCTGCGTAGCCATGCGAACTGGAATTATCTGGACAACGTTTTATCTGTACAGAGGTAAAGGGAGGGAGGCCTTCACAGGGAAGGGACTAGTGACACTTCAGGACTGCATTGTCGTCGTGTCCAGGCGCAGGTCCTTCATCAGATCTGGATACGGTGTGGATCCGGCGGACTGCGGTAAACCTCGGGATAAACAGAGAGACTAATATTAGCGTAGACCCCATCCTTCTTATGAAGTACCAAGTACATCAGGATTTATGGGAAGTGTTCCCGTTTCCGGCTGACCTTATCTATGCAGCCTAACATTGAATTATAGGAGTCTATAAAGTGTTATGTGTCTGCTAGGTCAAAGAGATGTGTTTTTAGTCTAGATTTGAACTGACGGACTGTGTCTGCTTCCCGGACAATGTTAGGAAGGCTGTTCCAAAGTTTTGGTGCTAAATAGGAAAAGGATCTATCTGAAGGAGATCCTGCAGTTGCTCTGCTGTCCTCTAGAGGCGGTAAATGGAAGTGTTTCACTCAGTTTCACCGCTGGATGGCGCTGTCACTCGTTGACTCTCTCTATTTGTACATGTCATTGTCTGTTCGCTGAAACCATCACACTTTCATAAGCACATGTTCATCATTCGCTCATTTACATTATTTATATGTTGAGAGAACTCGATCTCGATCTTAACTGTGCCGGAGGATTAGTGTCTGTTTTTGCGTCAGATCTGCAGTAAACTTCATCTGAACTTCTGTGTGGAGGAACCGATTCATATTGAAGTGTTTTAATCACGACAACAACATGAAGATCATTCAGCTTCAGCTCTGTGAGTTTATTACATGATATTTACGCTACCAGTCAAAAGTTTTGGATCGGTAAGATTTTTTGTTTAAAAAAAAAAGTCTCTTATGCTCACCAATGCAGGATTTATTTAATAAAAAACAGTAATATTGTGAAATATTATAATTTAAAACAGCTGATTTCTATGTGAATATATATATTTATTTATTTATTTAGAAAGTTCAAAAGAACAGCATTTATCTGAAATAGAAAGCTTTTCAAAAGTTCAAATGTTTGGGGTCAGTAAGAATTTCCTTTAAAGATTATTTTTAAGAAATAAAAGAAATCAATACTTTTATTCACCAAGGATTAATTAAATTGATCAAAAGTGACCGTAAATACATTTATAATGTTACAAAAGATTTTTTTTTAATAAATGCTGTTCTTTTGAACTTTCTATTCATCAAAGAATCATGACTTTTTTTTTTTTACAAAACTGTTTTCAACATTTATAATGAATGTTTTTTAAGCATCAAATCTGCATATTAGACTGATTTCTGAAGGATCATGTGACACTGAAGACTGGAGTAATGATGCTGAAAATTCAGGTTTGATCACAGGAATAAATTATATTTAAAAAATATAACTAGAAAACAGTTACAGTATTTTAAATGGTCATAATATTTAACAATATATTACTGTTTTGTAACAGTATTTTTAATCAAATAACTGCAGCCATGGTGAGCAAAAGAGACTTCTTAAAACATTGAAAATCTTACCTATCCTAAACTTTTCAACGGCAGTGTACAAATGATTATTAATCTTGCAGCTGTTTCATAAATTGTTATTTATATGACTTCACAGTTTTAAGTAAGATATCTTAATTGTGATGCATGTTTTTATCTAATAGATGTATTAATCTGTTGTCGAGCTGCAGTATCAGATCAACTCACTGCTTTGGGATCAAATGTGACCATAAACTGTGATCTGGATGGAAATGAGGTTTATTGGATTTTACTGAAAACACCAGATCCTCCAACAGTGATTCTACGATCATTCCCAACACCAATATCACCTTTTTACTTAAATGATGCATTCAGAAAGAAATATTCTGTGATATTTAAACACTGTCTGGTTATTAATAATGTAACCGCTGATGAATTAGGAGTTTATTACTGTATGAAAACAGGCACACCTCCAAAACTCAGCAACAGCACCCGACTGCACTTCACCGGTGAGTTCATTTACTCCTTCAGTGATCAAGACATTGATGCTTACATGTGTCATTTACTTCCTTCACTCTTTTCTTTCTTTCCAGAATCAACTCAACTGACCGAGTGTCACAATCACACAGCGGTGGAGTTTATTGATCAGAATCACACACAATGGGAGATTATTATCATCACATCTGGACTGATGAACGGGCTTCTGCTCATTGTGCTGATCGGTGAGTGACTGTTCTTTAAGAAAAACTCAATTAGGAAATGAAATATATATTAGTGTGTGGTGCCATTTGTAACAATATAAAGATGATGCTCTTCTTCTCCAATCGGCAGGTGAAGTTTCTATTAATTATAATTTTGTTTGTGTCTCCAAATATACTGTTACAATTGAAGGACTTTGAATCTGAATTCACTGTTTCATTTTTAGTTTTTGCAGTTAGAAAAACAGAACAGCTGGGAAAAAACATTTATAATGCTGATTTACTGCTGACAAAAGTTATGTATCAGCCTCAGGACCCAAACCTATCAGGTACATTATATGAAATCATTCATATCAATAATAAAATTAATGAGTGTAAGTCTTGATAATCATGTAGAATTGCTGATTACCTTTTATTCCAAAAATCTAATTTTGATTTTGCCTTTTGTTTTGATTAGTTTTGGTTGAACTGCAGGTGAAATGCTAATATTGTTTTCTCAATATTGTTTTCAGGATGCTGAGAGGGAGTTTATGAGCTAAATAAAATATTCAGCATCCAACTGTATGTGTGACTATAAGATATGTTCATAGAATATCACCTGCTTTACATTGTGCATCATGTCAAGAATATATTGTTTTACAGTGTAATATCAGGAATATTGGAGAAACTGGGGCTGTTTGTTACTTTTACACCAATAAAATAGTTGAGAAATTGATTATAAAGTCAGTTTCTCTATTTGCACAAACCTTAAAGTCCTGTCTATTAAAAAGTTATTATCTGGGAAAAATATATAGACTTAAATTATGACTTTATGATTCACACATTAAACATCATTGTCAGATTCATTGATAAATGGTCTTTCGATCATATTGATGTTTGGTTGTTAATTCAGTCAGGATTTGCATATAAAATGTAAATAATATGTGATTGTAGCGAACAATAAATTAAATGGAAAAAAGAAAAGTGGTTGTTTAAAAAAATGGCCTGGCGTGAATAATGGGTCATTTTTATTATAATAATAATTTATTTTTTTATTATTATAATTTTTTGTAATATTTTTTTTTTTTGTTTACTTTTTTTTTTGTTAAAGGAAAGAAAAATGATACAGGCTTCATCATGTGGTTAAACTCATCTGAGAAACAAACCAAAACCAGAAACATTTGGTCAGTTGACAGCAGTGATAAACAGAGTCTGTCACCTTTGTCTAGAGTTGAGGTTTAACTGTGAATCGAGTGTTTTTCCAGTACCTTTATACTTTCATGTATGTCAGTTCTCACAGTTGTCTAAACCTCAACTGGAAACAGCAACATTGCTCTGTCTGTTTATCTACAGCATATTTAGTGTAGAGACTGACAAGTGTTTTAATGCATGGAAAAACCTTTACACTTGATAGTTTATCACTGTGAACGTCCAACAGTTAATAGACTGTTTCTGTCAGGGTCACTTTACATGATTCGAGAGTCATTCTCAGAAGATTGGAGAAAATAAATAAATGCTTTTACATAGAAATGCTTAAACTAGGGCCTCATGGAAAAGCAAAGCAAAATAAAACTTTAAAAAGCATAAAACATTCACATTTACATTGGTGTCTGTATAGATGTAGATGTATGAATCCTATTGTTGCAATTCACTTTTATAGAAGTTTATCATGCTATAGTTTAATTTTACATTCCAATCCTAGAAATGTGAAAAGGGTCAATATTGTGTTCAACACCTCTGCTGCCCTCTGCAGGACATTCATGGGACACACACAGATTCCCCTGTACTTGTATTTTTTTGTAAACAATTAAGAATAAACATTACATTAAAAGAGAAAACACAACAAAGATAAATACATAACATGACCATTAGTTCCATTGCAAACATAATCCTCAACAATACGAGGATATGCAGCTTCAAATGTGAGTATTCAACCCATGCAATTTTATCTGCTTAGGAAACTTTAGTAAACTGTTTTACAATAAGACATTTTTAAGAGTGCTTTTATCTATGTTTGGTTGTTAACACATTAATGATAGTATGTGTTAACCATGATTAATAACTAAAAACAGGGTCTGGTTCATTTGGGAGTCCTTTGATTATAGAAAATTACCATCATGAGCACATTTTCATGACCATTTACCTATATTATCTGACAGTACGCAAGAATTGCATTTTAAGGAAATGTAAAGCTTCCTCTGGTTCATGCGGGCTAGAGGACGAGGAGTGAGAAAACAAGACGCTTGTTAAAACATGAAAAAATGAATCTCAGTTCTGCGGATGCGCTTCATTTGGCTTTAGTACATTCATCGGCCAGCTGAAGAGACTTTTTCATCACGAAGACGGTACATTTTTTTTATTTATTTCTTATTCTTGGTGTTTATACAATGCTTTACACTATAAACAGTAAATAATAGTACTTTAGAATTGTACCTTTTTTTTTATTACATTTCTGAAGGTGAATTACCGCAATGTTAAAATTAACCAGTCCACAAGAACCAACATAAACTCTCTTCATTTAAAAATATTTAAACATTGTAAACTTTATTGGTTAAAGACAGTAGAATTTTTACTTTTCATCTAGGACATAGCCTAACCAAAACTACAGACCATTTTTCACAACGTAGCCTAATTCTATTATAAATCCCCAAAAAACGTGGGTGATTTGTATAAAACGTTTTTTTAGTTATGCAGTGATTAGTGAATGAGGCTGATTGTATGATCACAAAAGAGAACAAACATTTTCACTTTCTTATGTCATGTGACACATATACACCCTGCTTCACAATATGTCTTCTTTATGTGAAATGTGCAGTAGGAATTCACAATATTCATAAAAAAAATAAAAAGTACCCAGGTGACCTGCTACAGGTGTGTCCAGTCCAGCTCTTGGAAGGCCACTGGATTATTTCTTTTAGACTACAGACATTTATAGACCATTTTACTTATTGCTTGTATTCAGAAATAACAAGTTACATGGACTTAAGGATTTAAATAACACATGATTGGTCAGATATTTTTAGAAAAAATACCATGTGATTTTTTAGACATCAGATGTTTTGTATAAACTGCCAATCCTGTTCGACTGGATCTACACCTGTATTTGCACTCACTGTAAGCAGGAAGAGTTCAAGTCTCTGAGGTTCATAACTCCTACATCCCTCCGATGGTGAACAAGCTAAATATAAAGTGAGTTGTCTAGAAGTTAGACTCTAAAGAGAAATATTTTGCACATTTAAAGACTAAAGAGAAAAGAAAGAAAAAAACATAACAGTAAATTTACAAAATCTTTTTCAGGATAATGAACTCCCTGTAGAAAAAAGGAGCAACTCCAAACTTGATGAGCGAATCACCTGAACTATCTGACTCTGATCCTTCGCTCAGCACTATGGGTAAGAAAACAACTTCTGATTTTTGCAGCCCATTTCAATGGAAAAGTTTTATCCTAAACAGATGAACGTGAATCTGACAACATTACGTTCTTAATTAAAATATTTAGTGAGTGGCGGAAAGGTTAATGCTCTATTGCTTTTTAAAATATGGGTCCGGACATATGACTCCGCCATTTGAGTATCACTGAGATAGAGAAAAGGTTATGCGTATTTATTTGGCGTGGTGTCCGAGGGGAGGGCTCCGAGTTTGGAATTTGGCCTGAACCTATAGGGTACTACCCATCCCAGGCTGGAATAGGAATAGTTAGGATTGAGGAGATGGGATGGTGGTCTTGTGGGACAGAGGTAAGTGTCACGGTGTGGGTTTTGTGTCTTGTTCCTGGTTCTTGTCTGTCACGTGATTCCCTGTTTGTCATGTGATGCCATGTGTCTTGTCATTTGTTAATTGTTTGCTCAGTGTCAACATGTGTTCCTTGTCTTGTTTATTAGTCTCCCCAGGTGTCTCAGATTAACCATGCCCCCTTGTTATCTTGTTTAGCCTGTTTGTGTATTTATACCTCTGTGTTTCAGTTGTGGTTTGTCGGTCGTTGTTGCTTGCAGCTGTTCATGAGTTCCTTGTTCTAATAAGGTGTCGAAGAGAAGAGGGAATTTTTACAAGAATGAGAGTAGGGCACACTGGTCTAAATAAAACAATACAGCTAAAGCCTGGTTCACACAGGACGATTTTAAAATTGTTGGCCGATTTTCCAAACCTGAGAGACTCCACACAAGGCGATAAAAAAATCACGGGTCTAACAGTTTTGGTCGTACAGTGTGTGGTGCGCAGCCACACGGCAAAATCAACACATCACACACGAACCGATTTGACTCCCGAGCTTTCCCAGGTCAGACGGAAAATCTCGCAAAATCCCTCGAGATCAAACGTGACTTCAGAGTAAACAATCATGGCGGACGAAGAGGATGCAGTGGCGATAGTGTGTAGTTTGTTTTTAACCGAATCCATCTCCGACGTCCACCGGACTTTCTGGTGCGCCATGCTGCCGGCTGTTTTGATTTTTTTTCCCAGTGCTTCCTCTGCGCCTCGTCAGCTCGCTTTCTGATTGGCTACACGCCACAGTCCACAGGGTGCGTGCTCGTTTCCCATATAGCACACGAGGAGAAATCGGGCCAAAATAATCCAACATGTTGGATATCCCCGATTTGAGATCGGAGCGGTCCCGACGTCCTTCCGAGCAGACGAGAGCACTCTTAACACACCACACACGGCAGGAATATCTGATCAGATTATTTTACGATAATCGGAGCATCCTTAAGATTGTCGGAAGGGGTAAATCGGGGCTGAAATCGGCCTAATTATCCTGCCGTGTGAACCAGGCTTAATAGGAAAACATAAGTCAGGAAATTGCGAGATTTGTAATGTGCCAGAAACAGTGGAACATGTCTTTATGATGTGTAGGAAATTGAATAGAGAAAGGGTTTTAATTAAAAGGAAAATAGAGGGCAGTGGGGAAAGGTTTATCTTTAGAGATATTTTGTCTAAGGCTTCCGATCATAGTGTCATAAAATATATGTTTGAATTTTTAAAGAACACTGGACTCATTGACAGAGTGTAGTATTTTTTATTTTTTTATGTAAGCCATGATGATCAAGCACAATTTATCTGGAGGGTGGCGGTAGTGCGCTAAGTCAGTCCGCATCCGCCGTTAAGCAGCCAAAGAAAAAGAAGAAGAGTTCCTTGTTCTGTTATTTGCCCTGGATTACCTGTTTCATTAAAATAGTGTTTGCATTTGGATTCTCTCTCTGCTTAATTCCTGCCTGCACGTTACAGACAGTCTGCTGTATATATACCTCCTATCATGTTATTTGAGTTGATTCACTGAACGTGCTCCTCCTGAACTTTGTTAAAAACAGTTTACAGTTTACAGTTAACTTCTGTGATTTTCTCTCAACATTTTCATTTGCATTGACACTTGATGTGTGAATGCAACTAAAGAGAATGATAACTGCAGAAGATAAGAGGGGGAAATGGATTATCCCATCTAAAATATATATTTTTTCTCAACAAAATGGTAAACAAATCAATTTATTTTAACTTGGGTTTTCTGAGTAACAAAAGTATAGTATGCCAATAGACATTTAAGAAAAGTCAACTAGAAAAAATTAGTTAGAACATTTGTTAGGTTTTACAGTGTATGTTTCAGCATATTAATGAATCTAAGAACAATTCTTCTGTGTTTATTCTAGAACACAATTTGACAATTGTGTTATTTGGAAGCTCTGCGGCAGTCCAGTTTCAACATGACAATTTTCTACTTGGAGAAATACAAGCAGATATTGGAAATGTAGAAATATCCTGGACCGTTCCTTTGCAGATGAAGATATCAGGACGTCGTGTCTCAGTGATCAACATGATTGGCTTACATGAGACTGGACTTGACCTCGATCCCCTCACTGGTCAACTAGTGAGTGAAAATAAAATAATCTCCTTCATCTTTGTTGTGCGACTGGGTCAGCTAACAGATGCTGATAAGATGGGTATTGAGTGGCTTCAGAGAGTATTTGGTGTCCGAGTTCTTCAGTTTGTGATGATTCTCTTCACCTATGAGAGCGAGGAAGAGTCTGACTCTATAATAGACGATCTGAAGGGAAACTCTCCTCTGGAGCGGCTGCTGAAGAAATGCGGTGGAAGATATCATACCTGCAGCAAGAACATGACCAAACAGTCAGAGATGAGAGACCTGATGAGCAGAGTTGAGCATCTGTTTATTGAGAATAACCAGCAGTGCTACACTAGAGAGATGTACAACACTGCGTTAAGAGAGAGAGAAGACCTGCAAAACAGGACACGTCAAAGTGGTAAGAACACATAGTTGGTGTTGTGATCTCTGACATGTTTATTTATCCCTGATTTTTAACACTTCCATTTACCAATTATACAATTATAGACTCAAATATGTTGGTATAGATGGGTTGTTTTGTTAAAGTCTTGCTTTTGTTTTTGGGGTCTGTTTTCATGCTTGAATGTTCAAAAAACATTATTTTTCTCATATTTTACATTGTTGCAGCATCATTGGATCATTGTGTTGTGATTTGGCAACTGCTTCAAGCGTGTTCTCATAAATATCATGCCCCTTCACGCAGGGAACACACTGCAGGATTTTAAAAGTCGTTAGATCGCTGTTCTTCTTACACTACATAAATGTCTGGGGTGTCATTTAGTTGCTGTTGTGTGCACATTACATGCAGATCGGCGACAGAGGGTCACACTTTACACATTTCAAAAGGAAGAATCACAGAAAACTCTGTCTTGTCTAAAAACCACATTTCATAATGTGAGAAGTGATACAGGAAATAGCTTAAGATCACATGAGTTCTTGCACGAGACTGGATTTCTTCCTGTTAAAAATGATAGCCTGCAAGAAGCTTGTGATCCAAGTTGTCTGTGCACTGATTTGCAAAAATACACACTATGCGATTGCCACTCACGTGAATTTGCACCAATTTGCCTCAGATTTCGGACATTTGTCTGCGATTTCCACAAAAGATATTGTGTAGTGTGTACCTGGCATTAACATGACTGCCTTAGATCTGGGGTGGAAAGCAGTATCTCTTGGACATGGTGACAACACACCACTACTAATGTAACTCAACCAGGCCTCGTCCCCCTTTTGAATTGACCGGGAATTATTTAAATGAGGAATATTTTAACATGTACGTTCCCGAAAAAAAATGTAAGACTACAATCGAGGCATTTCAGTTTAATTTCATAAACAGTGTGTAACGCAGTTCAGATGTTATGGGAAGAAGGAGGCGGGAACCGGCGAACATTCAACACTTTTAAAATAAAAATAAAAATAAAACAAATACAAAATGAAAGTAAAAGCCCAATAAAACACAAACAAAACAAAACACAGTTTCAGGCCTGTTCCTCTCTCGATCTTCAGTGTCGTCGCTCTTCGACGCTGTGCGTCTCGCAGGTGACGTTCATTAAAGGGTACATAACATACACACAGTTTCACCTAATCTCATGTTAATCTTGAGTACCTATAGAGTAGTAGTGCATCATCCTTCATGTCACCAAAAAGTCTTTAGTTTTATCATATTTATAAAAGAAAAATACAGCACGGAAAAAGCCGAGCTCCTGGAGGCGTGCCGTGGGCGGAGCTATAGAGTCAAGCGGCATTATGTGCTGATTTCCAGCAAAAGACAGAAATCTGATCCAGTTGTACTTACATGAATGGGGTCTTTTATCACTGTGACCGCTCCACGTATTAATAGCAAACGATTTGCAAATCCAGCGTCGACCTGGGCCCTTGTTAATAAAACATTTGTCACTGAAATGACCAGAACACACAACCGCACTTGCTACACTCCGTTGCTGCCCCGGAAAACAAACTGCATCCACTGTTCCTGTAACGCTGGGTTCTTTGGGAAGTGGAACACGGTAAGCTTTCCCTTACATCCAAAAACACACTTTTTTGGAGACATTCTTGAACAAATCCTATGCAGCGCTGCCGATGATTTCCTTTTGAAACGTGTTGATGTGTGTGGTCTCGCTCTCCTCTGGTCGACGTGTGCGCGGGTGCGCTTTTCCGAGAGAAATGCTCATATAAGGAGTTCCACTCTCATCTACGTCATTAGATCCACGATCGAAAAAAAAAACCCAGCCGAAACTTGTACCAACCCGGAAGTAAGATTTTCGGCACAGAAATTCTCCGTTATTCATCCAAAATATTTTTTGTGTTTAGCATGTTTAGCAAGAGAATCCATCTCTTTAACACTGTAAACAACTCTGAATACATGAAACACCATTGTACCCCCCCTTTAACACTCACACCATTGTACCCCCCCTTTAACACTCACGCCACTGGCCTCGCGCCTTTCTCTCACGTCCTGCTCGCAACATACCGCCATCGAGACTGCGCTCTACTCCCCCCCCCCCCCCCCCCCCTCCCCGGCGGCGGCTGTGATCCCCGGGGGCTATGGACCGACAAGGCGAGGGAAACGGAGACAGAAGCATGAGGAGCGACAGATCAGAGAGAGGGGAGAGATAAAAAAATTAAATAAAAAAATCTTGGTCCGGTTCCCAGACACACTGCCGCTCGGTCCTCAGCCAGCTGAGAGACTCATTCGCGGTGCCATGCGATGGTACTGGACATCCGTTGGGGGACGGCTCGACGCTCCTCCGCCTCCTGGCGGATGGCGATGGCTCCTTCGGTCGAGGGCAGCGAGTCCTCCGTTCCCTTCTCCGCCCCCATCATAGCCGACACCAACCATAGACAGTAAAAGAAATGGACACAGCGACCCCATTGATTTCAACGGAGTAGACTGAAGCCCGATTATTGCACTTCCTGTCTGATGTCTGAGCGACTGCGCAGGCTCAAACTGAGCTTGACGACAGTCTGACAGTTGAAAATCTTCTAGTAGCTGTGCCAAGACAAATCTGAATCACCTAATTCCTCAAAAACGTTGTTGAAATATTTTGTCCCATTGCTTTTATGGACTCTCTATTTATGGGCTTCTACCTTGATTTTGTGCCTTCATGTCCCCCCGATTGCCTCATAGACAGTAAAAGATTGCCTCAAGCTTCTCCTCCTGTCTATACGGTAATGTCTCTATTGTGCGACAGAAAGTCCCGTGGTTATGACGCAATCTTTAGCCTATTTTTACAAAACCGGCTTCTACGGGGCCGTAACGTAAGATACAAAGTAATGGGGCATTTTATACATTGTCGTGTTTCTTTAGAAATAAATAATGGACAAATTAAGTCTTTGGACTCCTTAGATGTAAAGTTATTCGCTGTCAAAGTGACGCCAAAATGAATGGGAGTCAATGGAAATGCTAACAGCAGGTGAAGTTCTGCTACAATGGCGGCTCCCGCGAGGCTTCAACTTCCGGCTGATGAATTACCCCCTTGACAGCAACAGGTTCCAGGCCACGGCGAATGAGAGCGACCCCTCCTCGACCCAGGAGCACGGCAGCGATTTCTCCGTCCCACCTGCTGTTCAATCGCTCCAGCACCATCGCCTCGGGCAGCAATCGGCGGCCATCGCTCCCTCGTGCTGCCCGACCTCCTCAGTACCGCTATCCCCCTCAGCAGCGAGGCTCTCCGACAGCGTGTCCCTCCTTCTTCCCGGGTTTCGGCACCAGTGTAACGCAGTTCAGATGTTATGGGAAGAAGGAGGCGGGAACCTGCCAACATTCAACACTTTAAATAAAAATAAAACAAATACAAAATGAAAGTAAAAGCCAGCAGCCCCTCACGGACGACTGCTGGCACACAATAAAACATGAACAAAACAAAAGTTTCAGGCCTGTTCCTCTCTCGATCTTCAGCGTCGCCACTCCTCCTTTTATGCTTCCGCTCCTCCGTGAGAGATGCGAGACCGGTGCGTCTCACAGGTGACGTTCATTAACACTCACGGCACCGGCCTCGCACCGTTCTCTCACGTCCCTCTGAAAAAAAAAAAAGCTGTTAAAACAGCTGGTAAGAGCGCTCAAAGGCTGTTTTCACAGCTGGTAAGACCTGCCAGTGAGAGAGAAAGAGCGCACAGACAGGTGCACATTCCTGTCTGTGTTCACAGTGACTGTTCCCCTGCGTGTCTCAGCACCAGTGAGAGCAGTCCCTAAAAGAGCTTACACAGATAGAACGGGTCTTTTTCAAGATCCATTTCTTCCTGTATGTTTCTGGATGTGGTCGTTACCTGGGGTCATGGGATGGTCACGATCACTGCCTCGTGTGTCTGGGCCTCGAACACGCTCAGGCAGGGTTTGTGGATGAGTCATGTACCCATTATGGGAAGATGACCATCTCTGAGCTGTGGTCGAGACTCTCATTCCTGCAAAGGGGTGGAGTCCCCATGCCTCTGCCTCGATCCAGTCCTCCTCAGAGGGTTGCTTTGGGCAGTGACGCGGGTGACCTGAGGATCACGGTGAGCTCGCTTCCTTCGGGGAACCAACCCCCTACGAACCCTCATCCCTCTCATGCTCCGCAGCCAATTGAGTTACCAGTGGAACGTGCTGGACCATCCTCGAAGGTGTGTACCAGTCATTCCATTTGGTGCTCCCCGTTACGATCAGATGTTGATCGCTGCATCGGAGGGTGGGTCAGACTTCTCCGTTGACGACGGCTCGGAGCCCATGCCTTCTTTCGGGTGTGCCAGCAGTGCCCAATCGGACCCAGAGATGATGGCCATGCTTTCCCGGGCCACCAACAGGATCGGGCTCGAGTGGAACCCTCCACCGTGTCCCGAGCCCTCGAGGCTGGACGATTGGTAACTCTGGGTCGTGCGCGCTGGTTCTAAGCAACCCACCCCAGTGCCTTTTTTCCCTGAGGTGCATGAGGAGCTCACGGGGACGTGGACCAGAAACCGTCTCAGTGGCTCCTCCTCCCTCACCACCCATGATGGTGGGGCAGCTAAGGGATGCACGTGTGTCCCGCCAGTGGAGCGGGCCGCTGCAATGCAGCTGTGCCCTAACTCCACTTGGTGTGGAGAACCATGTCTTCCTTGCCTGGCCTGTAGGTACTCGTCGGACCTATTCGACGAGGCTTACAAGGCCTGTGGGGAAGTTGCCTCTGCCATGCACACCATGGCGTTGCTGCAGGTCCATCAGGCCAAGGCACGTGCGATGTCCACCTTGGTGGTCCAGGAACGCGTCTTTGGCGTCCTGCTCCCGCACCGCAGCAGCCTCCACCTAAATGGCGCCGTGGAGCCAGTCGCAGACAGGAACCCCCCCCCCCCCCCCCCCCCCCCATCCAGGCCCCCTCCCCCCCGTTCAGGTCCCTGCCAAGAACCAGAGATGGATGGGACTGCTCTCCAGGAGACGGTGACCACACAGCTCTTCCACCGGTAGAGGGCCGGGTGGAAAAATCTTCTGTTTGTGTTCCGCCGCTGGCCTCAAAAACCCAAACCCAAATTTTCAATAAAAGAGCAGCTTCTTTCATCTCTGGGTCTGAAGAGGGCCCGGAGAGCAGTGGGGGGAGAGAATCCTCACCACTCTCATCTGCCTCTTCTATCGCCAGCGGGCAACAGTGTGCGGTTCGAGAATGCAACCAAGCCGCCTCCTGCACCGCCTGCACTCCGTGGAACCAGGTAAGTGTTGCACAGCACACTCAGACCCCGCTACGGGCTGCCTCCCAGAGAGAGCCTCCCGAGCCACGTCCCTGTGTTTCACCTTGGTGCCCCACTCCAGGTACGCCTACGGTCCCTTTGGTCCTGCTTGTACAGTCTCTGCGAGCCTGGTTAGCACTCCCCAGTCCGTCTCGCTGGCTCATTCAGACCATCTGGCTCGGCTATGCGTTTCAGTTCTCCCGGGGTCCCCCAAGTTTTGGGTCATCCACTCCACTACAGTGAGAGCACCCGATGCCCATGTCTTGTGCATTGAGATCGCAGTCCTACTGGCAAAGGACGCAACAAAGCCGGTCCCTCCAGCCGATATGAGGTCAGGGCACTACAGTCCCGACTTCAATGTACCCAAGAAAGTTGGTGGGTTACGACCGATCTTGGAACTGTGAGTTTTGAATCGGAGCCTCCACAAGCTACCATTCAAAATGCTCACGCAGAGACGCATTTTCGAATGCATCCGTCCCCGAGATTGGTTTGCAGCGATCGACCAAAAGGATGCGAACTTTCATGTCTCGATTCTTCCTCAACACAGGCCGTTTCTGCACTTTGCGTTCGAGGGTCGAGCATATCAGTACAAAGTCCTATCCTTCGGGCTGTCCCTGTACCGCCGTGTCTTCACGAAAGTCACGGAGGGGGGCCTTGTTCCCTTGAGAGAACAGGGCGTTCGCATCCTTGTGATTTCCAATAATCTCACTGTATGGGTTATCAAGTTAACGGAGTTGTTTCCGTCCTTTTCATCAGATTCATTCCTCAGTAATTGAAAGATACATGCATTGTTCGCCTCTATAAGAGGAAAGGCATTTGACCAGTATTGACAACTACTAAGGAATCGCATTGCTCTTTATCACTGGTAAAATACTTGCAAGAGTAAAGAGTTGAATTGGTTAGTCACTTATCTGGAGTTGGTTCATCTGCCAAAGTCACTGTGTGGCTTCCACAAAAGGTCATGGGACTATTGAATTCCTCTTTAAATAACATCAGTACAGTAGCGGTTTTAGGCACGGGCGAACCGGGCAGTTGCCCTGGGCGGCATTTCTTCATGTCACATGGGGGGCGGCACGAGCAGTTAAAAAAAATCCTCTGCGCCGCGAAGGTTTTCTATTTTCTATAATTTCAATTCAATTATTGGCAATGGCGCCCCTGCTTGCTGAGAAGGCGCCGTGCACAGAAGTGTCAAGGAAGTCTCCTGATTGGAGGTAACTCACCAAGGGGCCGTTTACATATCGCGTCTTTTGCGCGCTCGAGGTCGTTATTTCAAATGTAGGCGCACGGGAAGCGCGCTCATAATTGAAACGACGCGCTCATTTTTTCCAGGAGCAGCGAGATGAAAATTTTGAAACTTTTCAGTATGGGGGTGCACCCAAACACGTGGGTGTTTTTCTCTTCTCCGTAAATAAATCTTTTAGCAGAGCTACAGCAAGCGTTTTTCTGTGGTGGAAATCCATACTAAAACTTCTTTGTCGTTGTGGAGAGCGCAGTGCATGGTTGTATAGCAACGACAGCCTTGGGAAATCGGAACGAATTTTACTATTAATAATAAAAGATAAGCTACTGTGCATTATAAATGTCAGGAATTTATCTTTATTGACTCATTCTTTTTATAAAGATGATTTAAAGGCTGAAATATGTGAGGTTTATCTTTTTATAAAACCTTTTTTGTCAAAAGTTTATTTGAACGTGTACATGTTATAACATAAAAAACACTCCTTTAAAATTTGTCCATCATCTTTAATGTTATTAACTTGGTGAATTGATTTCATTGTGTATTAGGCCTACTTTTTTAACAAGATTCTGTGTTTAACCGTGATAATTTTGGTCAATATATTCATGAAAGGAAAATAATTTTCATAATGATCAAATAAAATCAACTGTAATTATGTGTTTTTACAGTAGCCTAAAATGCAAAGTACAATTTTCTATTAAAAAATAATCTCTGATTCTGTCTTTTTCTCTGACATTTAAGAGTGACAGGCCTACAAAAGCTATTTTAGGTCTAAAACAGTCTGCATAGTTGTTAATATGAGAGTTATTAGAAATTATTTAAGAGATAAGTATTGTGTTACTACATAAGTAGCCTAGCTCTTGGCCACTTTCACTTTTAAAAACTCTATTTCGTGACAAAGTATAGTTTAACAAGTCATAACTAAAAGTGTGCCATGCATAGAATTCGAGGCAGTAACCAATGAGCTAATGGTTCCTCCCTGAAAGTTAGATTAATAGCTATAGCAAAATAACTGGATTCTCTTAACTGTGTTTTTCAAATAAACGGTATGTGATTTTATTGTTAGTTTTTTTTTGGGGGGGGGGGGTTGAGGGGGGGGGCTTCACGGCGCTCGAAGGGGGTCTCGCCCAGGGTGTAATTCAATGTGGAACCGCCACTGCATCAGTAATAAGAACAACAACCAACACTTAAAGACAACAGAAACAACTGCATCCAGTTTCAACAAACCACCGTCATCATTTACTCACCCTTATGTTGGTACTGTCTTCTAAGGAATACAACTAAAGATATTTTAATATACATTAGGGTCCAGAGCAACATTGGACCCAACTGGCTTTCATCGTATGAACCATTTTTTAAGATTTTTTTTTTAGATTTTTCAAAATATCACACTTTGTCTTCAACAGAAGAAAGACAGTTATACAAATTTGGAACAACATGAGTGTAAGTAAATGATGACATTTTTGAGTGAACTATCTTTATAAGCCCAATGAGCTAGGCCTACAGTCTAAAATACATGTTTTATTTTTGTTTATTCATTGATTTTTTTTTCCATTATAATATTCTCTCTCATTTTTTCTGTCAAAAGATCAACCCACAAGAAATGAAGAGAGCCTTGAATCAACTACAACAACAGAAACAAGAGAGAGACTTGGGGTACGTGTTGAGTTAAGTAGTTACAAATCCCTTAGAGATATGGCTTTTTACTTTCTGAGATCCCTTTACACAAGAAAACGTCTTTATTACAAAGTAAGTTAATACGCTAAACCACATTCAACTTTTTTTATTTGTGCTGTTTTGTTTCTCAGGCAAAATTGGACAGTTGTTTAGAAGATGGAGCAAGACTGAATCAAAGCATAGGAAATGGAATCAGAGAAAAAATAGAGCATCTTTTTCAAAGACTCTGTCTTGATAATAGGGATAACTGCAAACTAAGAGCTGCAGATGTTCTTCAACTAACACACCATTCTTTACAGTCTTATGAGTCTTGTGCAGAGGAGGACCTCATTCAGACTTTCCTACAAAAACTATTGATGATGAACTACAAAGCAAGATACATTAAAACTATAGATAAGCAGCATGACAGACAACAAATAAACAATGATTTATCTGAAGATGAGGGTGATGTCGATATTTTCAGAGAAATGGAGGGAAAAAACAATGAACATACAAACAGAGATGCTATTCACCTGATGGATGTTCAGATGGCCGTGTTTCATTGTGCTGATGGTTTGCTGAAGCAGCTGATGGTGACTAAACTGTCTCAGTGTCAGTACGCTCTGCCTCTGCTTGTTCCTGATCCTTTCACACAAGAGATTGAGTTTCCTCTCTGGACAATCAGACAAATCAACAAGAGCTGGAAGATGAAAGATACCAACAATGAAATAATCACTAAAATCCAGCCAGTCTGGAAAGCAGAAACACCTATGGTGTCTTTCTTCAAGTTTGGCTCATTGTCCTCATCCAAATCTCAGCTGATGAACAGTCTGATCAACGAGAAACACAACACGTTCTTCCACAGGAACTGCACAGGCAGCAGCAACACCAGAGTACTGATGGATGGAGTGGTGGAGATCGCCTGGTACTGCCCCTCTGGGAAAGACACAGATAATTTTACTCAATGTGTTGCGTTCTGTAATCTACACGGTGATGCAGGAGCCAACGAGAAACAGCTGCAGATCCTCACTGAAATGTCCTCAGTCAATGTTGTTATCCTACCACGACTTGACAAGAATGACAAGAGTGGAGTAAAGATCCAAGAGCTGTACAAGGACAGAAAGCCACTCATTTGTCTTTTTACTGAGGATGAAAGTACAGTACATGAAACAAGAAAAGGAAAATACAAAATTGGATTAAAAGACAGAAATCAGTCAGATGTATCTGAAGAACTCATACAAGCTATAAAAAAATGTCTCTTGTCCTCATCGTCAGAACCATATTTTAATTTCAGACTTTTAGATGTGTCCAAACACTCAGGTATCAGAGTAGATGAGGATCATGACAAAGACTGCAGAAGAGGAAAAGAAGCAGCACAGCAGATGATGGGTTTACTGGAGAAAAAAGATCTGACAGAAATCAAAGAATCATTTCTGCCCTGTCAGGGGGAACTGTGGCATCAGTGGTGTGAAAAAAACAAAGAACTACATCGATCTCAGGGGAATGAAACAGACATGGAAATAAAACAGAAACAAGATATGAAGATGATCCGTGAAAGGCAGCATGTGTTGGACTTTGGATTGTTCATGAAGTTGTTTATAACAGAAATGAATTCACAATCTCCAAATGAGAAGATATTTTTTCTGAAATGGCTCGCAATTCTCCTGGATGAATATACCTCAGCTGACCTTTCTGCTCTGCATTATAAGTATGATGAAAAGTGGTCAGAAGTCTTAAAACTAAAAGAGAAAATTGACATACCTGAGCAACAAATGGCAACAAATTTAACTGATGAACACACAGAACTTGATAGGATATCAGAAGAACTTCAAGCTGCAACCTTTGGCTTGGAGCATATCCTGAGGGAGATCGGTCAGATCTATGAATCATGTCAATCAGTGAATAAGAACAAGAAAGGACTACCATGTAATTTCTCTTCTCTCCCGAGTCTTGCAGCAGACATGATGATCTCTGGATTTCCTCTGGAGTTGATGGATGGAGATGCTGCTCATGTTCCTGTGGTCTGGGTTACTGCTGTTCTACATGAACTCATCAAGAAACTGGGAGACAAGAGAGTCTTTGTGCTGTCAGTGTTAGGGATTCAGAGCTCAGGGAAATCCACTATGCTGAACGCCATGTTTGGACTGCAGTTTGCCGTCAGCGCTGGCAGGTGCACCAGAGGAGCTTTCATGCAGCTGGTCAGAGTGTCAGAGGAGATGAAGATGAAAGAAAAGCTGAAGTTTGACTATATTCTGGTTGTTGATACTGAGGGGCTTCGTGCTCTAGAACTGTCTGGAAGGTCAACAAGACATCAAGACAATGAAATGGCCACATTTGTTGTTGGTCTTGGTAATATGACACTGATCAATATCTTTGGAGAAAGCCCATCCGAGCTGCAGGACATTCTTCAGATCGTCGTTCAGGCCTTCATGAGGATGAAGAAGGTCAGACTGAATCCCAGCTGTATGTTTGTCCACCAGAACGTTTCAGACATCACAGCTGGAGAGAGGAACATGGAGGGAAGGAGACGGCTGCAGGAGACGCTGGATGAGATGACAAAACTCGCTGCTAAAGATGAAGTCTATGTTGCAGAGTGTTTCAATGATATCATTACTTTTGATATACAGAAGGATGTGAAATATTTTGCACAGCTCTGGGAGGGAAGCCCGCCGATGGCACCACCAAACCCATCATACTGTGAGAACATCCAAGAGCTAAAGACAACATTTTTTGACCATGCCTCAAAATCAGATGGCTCAGAGTTGACACAACTAAAAGTTCGTATTAATGATCTCTGGGAGGCTTTACTGAATGAACGATTTGTATTCAGCTTCAGAAATGCTCTGGAAATCGCAACATATCGAAAACTGGAGACAGAATACAGCAAGTGGTCCTGGAGTCTTCGCAGAACCATGCTGGAAATAGAGAACAAACTCTACAACAACATAGAAAATGAAACCATTAATGAGGTTTCAGAAAGTGATCTTCAAGGAAAACTAAAAGGGAAAAGTGAAGAAGTAGAAAAATCAATGTCAGAATTTTTTGAGAAAGACAAAGATAAATATACACTTATACAGTGGAAAGCATCATTTGACATCAAAATCAAAGAGCTTCAGGAGAACATTGTGAGAGAAACAAAGAGGAAATTAAATGAGATTCTTCAGCAGCGAGATATGAAGAAAAAGATTGATGCTGAGAGGACACGTCATGAAAATACTCTCTTGGAAAAGAGCAAAGAACTCGCCTTAAAACTCAAAGACAAAGCAAATGAAGAAACAAATCTGAAAAAAGAGTTTGATTCCTTTTGGAAAAATTGTGTTAAGAAGATCACCGAAGAAACTCTTCCAATCAGAGACATTAATGTATTAAGAGACATGAAGCAACTTCTCAGTGATATCCATGAAAGTGTACCTGTAGACATCTGGACAGAGAGCAGGGATGTTTTCTCTGTGCTGAGTTATTCAGATTATGTTCAGTTAAAGAAATCCAGTGGATTTACAGGACATGCTAAAAATAACATCAAAACAGAAAAAGAGAAATTAAGTTACACTCTATCTAAAGAAGATGAAACCCAAATAAAAAACTTGGTTAATGACATTGCTCAACATGTAGATAAAATGATCACGTCATATAACATTTCAAAGATGGGCTACAACAAAAGCTACATTCAAGAACTTGCAGATCACATTAAGACAGAAGTTGTGCTTTATGAAGAAGGTACTGCAAAGTATGTGTTCACAAAGGAATTTTACATGGTTTTGGTCATGTCCATATGTAAGAGAGAAAACAAATTAATAACTGACCAGCACAGAAAGTTCAGGGAAGCCAACGATCCTGTTTTCTACTTTGAAAAGAAGAGCAAAGAGTACTACAGTATTTTCCAGAAATACTGTCAAGGTGCAACATCAGCTGCCATTTTTGCTGAGATCATCTGTCAGAAACTGAAAGAGCCCATTCAAAAGAGTGTCTACAAAGATACTGCCAGAGATTTGACTGATGAAATTAAAACAAACTGTGAATCGCTAAATGGAAACAGATCAAAACTAGAGAAACACATCCTAAAGACTCTGGCTGAAGAGGAGGATTTTGACAAATTCATTAAACACTTTGACTGTCCCAAAGATCACTTTAAGAGTTTCATCAGAGATGAAGTCAATCGGTACATAACTGATAACTTCGGAGTCAGTGTTCAGCCCAAGATGAAGGAGAACATTAAACTCCTGCAACAGAAGATCATGGAAGCGGCTCATAGAGCAACTACACGGGTCAACACGACCAGCGGAGATGTTCAGAAGTGGCTAAATTACTTCACACTGCAGCTCTCAGATGTGCTGATATTCTCTATAAAGGACCTCAGTGGAGTGAGTCATGATGGTGTTGATGATTTCAATGTCCTAGAAGATGTGATACACGAAGAACTTGGTTCAGTATCATCTGAAATACAACATAAATTCAGCAAAGAGACATTTCCAGAAAATCTGGAACACAAGGACAGACCCGATGAGATTCTGATTGATCATCTCTGTCAGTGCTGCTGGGTTCAGTGTCCGTTCTGTGCAGCCACTTGCACTAACACTGTAGAAAACCATACTGGAGATCACAGCGTTCCTTTCCATCGAGTAAATGGTCTCACTGGGTGTTGTTATGAGGAAACAGAGTGTCTCAGTTCAGATTTTTGTACATCTTTAGTGAAAACTTATAAAAAGTTTTATACAGGTCAGTGGATTCCATGTAGAGAATATAGAAAAGCAGGAAATGTTTATGCAGAGTGGAGCATCACCCCTGAGTTCTCTGAGCTGCCATACTGGAAGTGGTTTGTGTGCAGATTTCAGGAAGATCTGGAAAAACGCTTTGAGAAAACGTTCCACAGGTGGGATTACATTTCATATGATTGGAGCCAATACTCAAAAGAGCAGGCTATCGAGAGTTTAGATAAATACACCCAATGACAGATAAAAATAAATGATTAGGTCTCTGATTCATAGACCACAGTTTGAAATGAGTTTCTGTTTCACACTGGAACACAATTCTGAATTCATCTATACTTCTATATCTGAGATAACACAGACAGAAATGTACATTCTGTCATCATTTACTTACCCTCTTTTGAAACAAGATATTGTGAAAAATCTCTGAATTGATCTTGTTACATTCAATGCATGCAAAGAGCTCTAAAAAGTACAAAAGCACTTCAAATCTTCCTTTGTATCTCTTAAATATCAATACAGTGCATTAATACAAAGTTTCAAAATTGCAAAAGTACATGTTAACAAGGCAAATATTTAAGATAAAACAACAACAACATGGAAGAGATTTTTTGCATTCACATTTTTTGCTACTCCCACTAGAGGGCAATATACTGTTTGTGGTGGGACAAGTACACAATGGTAGTAAAGTAAACCGGTGATAAGGGCCTGTGTAATCAAGTATGTGTAATTAGGCATGTATGTGTTGAGAGGCAATAGGACGAGATAAATTAACGTTTGCTAAAAGATATCAGAAGACAATACATAGTTTAATAATTTGGAGTATGCTAAAAAATAGCATACTTGTACCTGTGTGGGGGAGCATATGTGTGCTTGGTGTGTGTATGTGCATGTCTTTGTAGGAGATATTACTGTGGTGCTCAGTTCTCTCATCTGTTTCACAAATGTGCCAAATTTTAGGTTTAATTCAGACATCGTATTTTACACAGTGCTTTATTCTTGCATGCCCAGTTGTGCATTTTTGCATTACGTAGGATTTTCTTTTATGATCTTATGGAAATGTTTCAGTGCTTATAATAAAAAAAATGTTGGACCCAATCACTCCAGTTTTTTTATGCTGCACAATTCCTGCGGGGTTAACATGTTTTTCACTTTAAAATAATGGTCCTTGTCACTAGTAGTTCCTGCGGGATGACAGGGTAACGCTTGAGTAATTAGTGAGGAATTAACATGTTTTTCACAATTCACAAAAAGTTATTTAATTTTATATTTGACACATACTGTACAGGCATACATGTCTGTGAGGCAATAGTGATATTCTAACAAACATTGTAATCTGGAAGATGTGGTTTTGTGCTTAATACAACATAAATGCAGCCAATGTCTTCATTAAGGATGCAAACTGTTTTCGACAAGAAAGTGTCACCGGTCGAGGGTGAACGCCAGATGACCGGCCGCTTCAACCCCCGACTCACGTACCACCGCGAGGAGCCAACACCACAGAGGACACAGAGGCAACCAGCAATTTAGAAGTTAAAGCACAAAATCTTTATTGAATAAAATATGTTAAAATGGACCCCGGCAGGCCAAGAGGAGGTGAGGATTCAGCAATGTCACTGGCTTGCTTCACAGGGCTCAGACAGACAGAGAGAAGGTGAGAATTCAACAGTGTCACTGGCTTTCTCCACAGGGCTCAGACAGACAGAGAGAAGATGAAGATTCAATAGTGTCGCTGGCGGTCTTCAAAGGGCTCAGGCAGACAGAGAGAAGATGAGGATTCAACAGCGAAGCTGGCTCTATTCACAGGGCTCAGACAAACAGAGAGAAGATGAGGATTCAACAGCGAAGCTGGCTTTCTTCACGGGGCTCAGGCAGACAGGGAGAAGGTTATGGTTTACTTATGACACCTACATACCAAAATGTTCAATATTAACTTTCAACTAATAAAGTTAACCAATACTGAAACTTTATTAACTGAGGAAAGTTGACTTTGGTGAACAGTGGTGAATACCGTGAGCAATGTTAATTTACCCCAGTTATGGTGACATCACTTACTGCCAGTGTGGTAATATACCTGACAGGAAATTTACTTTTTCTTACAGCATAAAGTGGTTAGGTAACTTAAAGGGGGCAAAGTATTGTTTCAAAAACATGAAAAAGAGATGTTTTATTTTTACCTTGTCCTTCTTCCTTGAAAGTTATCTCATAAGTTGTTTTCTGAACATAAATGTTCAACAGCCATTTCTCAATATGCAATCTTGTCTGTACTTGTGGACTTGTGAACCTCCATCTGTCGCTGCCCAAGTATTGTTCCAATTCAAAGTCCACATCTTGCTAAGTACAGTTCAAATTACTTAATGTGTTCTTGCTCCACCCCTTTTATCAGTATATGAACCTAATATGCAGAGCCGGCTCTCCCTATAAGCGAACTAAGCGGCTGCTTAGGGCCCCGCCGCCACTAGGGGGCCCCCTAACTACAGATGGTAGTCGCCGGCGTCGCTGCTCATAGTGTGGGGCGCGGCCACGTGACAGGTGGGGCACGCCAACGGGAGGAAATGTTCCTTTTTATGCCTTTATATCTTTATTCGTTCATGGCGAGTCCGCGTAGTCAACTTCATCTTTGCAGCAACGCAGAAAACACCAGTTTATTAATAAACAAGTAAATGTCTCCTTGCTATTTTTTACACATTTATAATCATTAGCCTATACTTTTGCCGGTTCGTGTCCTTTAGTGCGGCTTTATAACACTCGTTATCCTGTATAGCCTATTTCAGTTATTAAATCAATATAAAGGGGCGATTTTATTTGTCCACTAATGGCTTAAATAAACAACTACTAGTCGACTAGAAAAAAAACGTTAGTCAGAGGCAGCCCTTATTCCACATATTTTCGATCCAGCAGGGTTGAGCGCGCGACCCTGAGCGGAATGAGCGAGCCGAGGAATATTCAGAAATGTGCTCTCCGCTCAAGGAATATTGAAATAATTAATCATTAGTTTATATCTCATACTCTGCCCATCATTTTAATCCCATATCAAACACAGTAGCCTATGTTATGTCTATTTTTATTTGTTTTAATAGATCTGTCTTGCCAAATGGATTTCCCTTCTTTTCTTTTTTTAACATTTTGACAGCTGCACTTTTATTTTCTCTATTTTTGAATTCCATGCAAGTAATGACACAGCTGCACTTTTATTTTCTTTATTTTTTAACTTGCTGTTATGTTATTTGATGTAGATAGTTCGTTTGTATTTAGATACTACTTGTTACTTCAATAAATTGGAAAATTTTAAGCTTGTTGCGTATTTCATTAGCATTGTGTTGGGGCGATGGGGGCAGTGGGGCTTGAAAATTCCCCCTTGTCCAAAGTGGGAATGACCGAAAAAGTTTGAGAACCACTGCGTTAAGTCAACCAACCGTGTCAGATCGTTGTCTTCCCTGGACTTGGAAATTTGACCGGAAAAATGAAACGAGTCTATCCATCGGGTGCAGTAAAAAGAAAAAAGAAGAATATGTTTAAATCCCTTTAGAAGGAAGCAAAGAAATTACTGGTCCAACTTCTCCCTCTTTTTAAACTGTGGAAAAGGGAAAAGAAGTTCAAAGATCGAGACTCCAGCAACACCTGTAGTATATGCAACAACTTTATTGAAGATTTGTTAGATTGGGGTAAGATTGTATACAGTTTCCGGTTTGCGGTGGCAATAGTCCATTATTTACTGCAAGGCAGGGCCCCAACATTATCCTGCTTAGGGCCCCCAGATTTACAGAGCCGGCCCTGCTAATATGTCAGAATGCATAGTGTTCATAAAACAGTAGGCAAAAAAAAAAAAAAAAAACCTGAATGACCTTCTGTTCAGATTCTGAATTGGGCATCTAATCGGCAATATCCCATGAGGCCACAGGAGAGGAGTTGTGAACAGCAGTGAAGTGACACAACTGATGCTGTAGGTCACATGACAGTGACAACATGGCAGAAGTGCGTGTCCGAATTTCATTTATATTACACACATTCACACTATAGAACTGTCTTTTTTAACAGTTGTGAAGCAAGTTTCAAAACAAATGTAGTTCCTACAACGGTATATGATTCAGAACGCAGCCCAAGTCCAATTCCTGAAATCTCAAACTGCTTTCCACACTCACATATTTCAAACCAGCAACAAAATCTAAAATGAACTGTCCCATCAAATTTATTTTCTATGGTCAAATTAGCAAGTGTTAAAAAAGCTTGTATTTCAGGCAGGACCAGCCAAAGTGTCCTAAGCACATGTTTCAGGAAAGTGTTTTTATGACAACCGGAGCTTCTAACAGCAATTGTGGTGATGCATGATTTATGAAGATAGTGCCAATTTGAAAATTTGCTCTGACATTTTCGAAGGTGTTTGGTGCCGAGAGCAGCATTACTTCGACAAATACTTCTGAATTTTTTTTGCTGACTCTAATGTCTCAGTAGTGCTTGGGTAAATCTAACGACAATCTTTGGCCTCATGAATATATTATTTGTTTGTAAATAAACAAAACAAACTAATAAAACAAAACAAACTAAATAAAAGTTTGTGTTTACATAATAAATGTGTGTGTTCTGTGTTTAATTATTTTGTATATATAAATACACACAAATGAATGTATATATTTAAGAAAAATGTGTTATATATATAAAAAAAATATAGATTTATATATAATATAAATTATGTATAAATATATATACAGTATATACATGCAAATATTTTTACATCTCACACCTCTGATATCAAGTAATGTGATTGGTTATCAAGGCACACGTGATCCAAGTTGGCCATTAAGCTTTCACCAATACTAGAGCCACAGACCCTGTATCTCCTAATAAGACCATCTCTGCTGCTGTTCTATTTACAGAATGACCAGACTTGCGTCATCCCGTCCTCAGGAGCTCATACTGAGATGAACTTGCCAAATCTTTAATGTTACAGCACTACAACTCATATTCTACACAGAGACATATATCTCTTAATAGCTACAGTATCGGCTGACAACAAAGATTTTAGACCATAATTTTGTTTTTAACTCTTTCTACGCCAGTATTTTTTTTTTTTTTTTTTTTTTTTTTGCAAGCTACTGCCATTATTTGTCATCATTTTCACAAAATTTTCATGGCCCCCAGAATATTTTGTTGCAAGAATATCTGAATATTATCCAATATATCAAAATAAAGAATAATAGCGTCATGCATTCTTTTTTTATCAACACTTTTGAAAAAAGTGACATTTTGAGCAAAAAGCTGAAAAAAAATATAGGATTTTTGTCAAAGACTTTATCTGGATCGGATTCAGAATGATGATCAAAACATAGATCAAGTAGATTTAGTCCATCAACGCCCCCAACGCTTCACAGTCCTATAGCTCATCCTGGGTCGACGTTAACATTAAGCAGTTTTGATTTATATGCTGTTGAATGTTTGATGATCGCGTTAGCTTACATGTGCGTAAGCAATGCTTCTTCACCTGTGTTTTGATCAGGAGATTCTGTACTCTTTCAGAAAATGGATAATAGCGCCCCAAATCGTACCACAGTGAAAACATGGATTACCGGACAATTCAGGCAATGGTGGGGAATTCGCATTCGGTTTGTAACTGTAATTATGTTGTATAACAAAACATGAATGATATTGGATAAGAGTTTAAATGATAGAGAGATGATTACAAAAGGTAAAAATCGAACCTCGAAAGGGTTTATTTTGTCATAATGACCAGCTCAATCTACATTATCACATTTATTACATACCAAATAAATATTTGGAAACATGAATATTGTTTTAAATAAGTTTTTATTAGCTTATTTGTACCCAGGTCAGATTCAAGTTTCTGCTAAGAAAAATAGTCAATTATAGTGGAGAAAATAGACAAACTCTGCAATAAAAATAAAAGGTAGTCCACCAACTTTCACAACAAAAATTCACATCGGTGCTCAAATAAAGTTTCGATACTGGCCAGGAACATCATGAACTGCAACGGACAACAAAACTCTTGTTTACAGCAGCATAACTTCAGGGGTGAAACAACAAACACCAAACTAACTCCAAAAACTACTAAAATACTAAATAAAATTCAATCAATTAAAATAAAAACTTTCCTGTCAGTATTTATATAAGAAATTGCACCTAGCCCTTAAAGGGACAATGTGTACTTTTTTAGGTATTTTGTTATCTAAAATAAATATTTGTTATATTTCATAAATATTTCCTCAATGGTGTACAAATACCTCTGCAAATTATCTTACTTATTCTCGTAAACGAAGAATTTATTATCTTTATATACATGGGACGGGTAGGTCCACGGAGGCCTCCATGTAGTTCCGCCATCTTGAAAAACTATTATAGCAGAGAGGGACAAAAAGTACTAGGCCAACGCATTTCCACAACGCGTTTTCGTTCAGAGCCAGCGTCACGTAACTGAAAGAAGCAGTAACGGAGGAGCAGAGCAGTGAGAGGTGCTTGTCACTGCCCCGGTTTAAAAGGCAGTGCACTGTTATTTTTAATGGCGGACCATACAAATGCCGAGCCACAGGAGAAGAAATCCTCGTCGCCAAAAAAGTCCAAAATAGAACGTAAAAGGAAACGTGATCGGAGATTACAAAAAACAAGTGCTATTAGAAAACATCCTGTCATAGCTTTTTGGTACATAACGGCTACCGTAGATGTAACACGCATTTGAAAAAGCGAGGCGCTGAAGAGCACAATTCGTTTGAATGCAAAATACAATTTCACCGCTAGATGGGATAAATTACAATGTCCCTTTAACACTCTCCAAATGTTGAAACGCAGTTTACAGTTCTTTAAAAAAAAAAAATAATAATGCAAAGAACTTTTTATAAAAAAATATACTTGCCCAGCCTATTAAACATCTCAAGTTACGTATGTAACCATGCTTCAGAAGGGAGGCGAAACATCACGTCTCATTTAGACAAAGAAGTTGATGATGTGTACACCCTCCTGTACTCACGGTCGCACCCGTAGACACGTCACGGGCTGTCGCCGGCCAATGATATTATTACATTTGAATCAGGCAATTAAAAAACCTGGATATAGAGGGTATGCACGTGACGTCACCGTCAGCTGGAGTGACTATGGTTACGGCAACTGAGTGGCAAAAAGACGGAGCAGCAGCATTGGTTTTCAGCGTGAATGCTGTGAAAAACACAAAAAACACATCTAAAACAGGAAAGAGCTTTGCAAATGACTGTAAAACTACATTTGACAAGAAATCTGAGGTATATTTTTACAGACTGCCGAAAGCTACAGAACAGAGAAGCAAATGGATCGCTGCAATTCATAGAAACAACTGGACTCCAGGCAGCGAAAGGTGGATTTGCAGTTATCATTGAGGATGTTTACATGCAAACTTACTATTGAGAGCAAAAAAACGTATCCACGTATTCCATAACGAAACGTTGTCAGCAGCATTTAGCTCAAAGGAGCACTAATCTCTGTAACTTTAAATAACACATTGTCTTCAGAAATATGAATCGGAATTTAGTCGGAGCGTGTGTAAGGCTCTGCGCAAGGCTTACCTTGCCCTGGCCACTGCCCGGGCTTGTCGAATTTTCATATTCATTTGCCTGCTAAAAATAGCCTACTGTTTCCACGTAAAAAAAGGGGTAACACTTTAGATTACAGCCCGGAAAGTACTGTGTAATTAAGAGGAATTTACAGTGTAACTTTCGGTAATTATTGTGTACCTATAAAGTACTTACATGTAAGTATAAGGGAACAATATGTAAAGTTTGGGGAATAAAGGGGTAACAACCAAGAGAATTAAAAAAATATTTATACTGTAAGTATTATAGAACTAAGGGGTACTTATTCTTCTATTATGATACAACAATCTTACATTTGGGAACAATTTAGCGAGAACATACACTGCGTACCTTTTTGTAATAATTGTGTACCAAGGCAATACACAATGTATAGGCTTTTTAAAAATGACAGGGTACATATCCATGCATTTATAAAAAAAATATATATAATTTTTTTTTTTTTGATAGCAAAAGTGCAGATGTTTAAGTTTGGGCTAACATGTTTCAAGGCAAGAAAAGCTAAGACTATTGCAATTTTTTTAAATATACTGGGAAATAAATCTGGTTTCATGTGGTTACAGGGTAAGTGGTGCTTGTATAATAAATAAAGGTTTCCGAGTCAGTGATATAAGATTATGTGTATGCATTTTTATTGTAGCCTACTTACTCTGAGGGTAACAAGAGGGTAACAAGCACCACTTTAATTTACAGCCCGAAATGTCACACTTACCCAGTAACTACATGGAACAAGAGGGTAACAAGCACCATTTTTCGTTTTCAGTGCACTTTTGTTAAAAATATTACTTTATAAATGCGTAGATATGTACCCTGTCATTTTTAAAAAGCCTATACAGTATGTACTGGTTCACCATTATTTCAAAAAGGTATGTTCTTGCTAAATTGCTCCCAAATGTAAGATTGTTATATCATAAAAGTAGAATTAGTTCTATAATACTTACAGTATAAATATTTTTATGTTACCCCTTTATTCCCCAAACTTAAAATATTGTTCCCTTATACTTATATTGTAAGTACGTTATAGGTACACTATAATTACCGAAGGTTACGCTGTAAAATCGCTTTAATTATACGCAGTACTTTCCGGGCTGTAATCTAAAGCGTTACCAAAAAAGGAAATTTTTCTCAGAATTGCCTGATATATATACTCAAAAATAGAGAACCTGAATCAAATATTGAATCAAATTTTCAATATTGAAAATTTTCCTTTGCTGTAAAATCTGTTTAGATGTGTTTAAATCTGCACTAAGGATGCGTTTCTGTCACATTTCACACATGCGCACTTCAATAAGCTGACAGAAAGTGTTTACATACCGTGCGAAATCGGAGTTAGGGGCAAAAAAAAAAAAAAACCGTCTCCAGTTACTATCGTAACCTCGGTTCCCTGAGAGGTGGGATTGAGACATTGCGTAGCAACGCTGCGGGAACTCCTCCCTTCTCCACTTGTCGCGAATGATGCAAATACTGACAGGCTCGCGGGCAGTATAAAATGCACGGGAGCGACAATTGCGTCAGAATCACGACTGAACGCTTGCACAGCTGATCAAACAGTGAACACGCTGGTTCCTGCCTCTCAGGGAACCAAGATCGACTGGTGACGATCTGCACTAGATCCCGCCCTGAGTGAGAAGCAGCAGTCTGACATTATAACCGTAAACAAAACGATACCTGCTCTATCTCCATGCAGCATTTATTTTCTGGCTCTGTGGGCATCCAAATACAGTTCACACACAAGCACCTACAACAGTTTATAGATTAACATGACGGTGCAGGCTAGTAGATGAGATGTCCAATAAATTCCACAACAAAATGTATCCACTAACCATTCAGAAACGTCCATACAGTCTAACAGTTGCAGCCTCTTCCTGAGTCTCTCCATCTGTGTCTGACTCAGTCTGGTCTGACTCCGGTTCAAACATGCAAGGCTGCACTCCGCTACTGGGTATTATTGACATTTTGTCTGAGAGAAATGGGTTTGTCAAGCTATAATACAAAATATGGGTGGTATTTTGAGCTGAAACTTCACAGTCACATTCTGAGGACATCATATACAAGTTTTAGGGGTGGACGATATGATGATATAACATTGATATGAGTGATCACCCGTATTTAGACCTACCTATACTGAATTTATATAAAGCGTTAACAGGCAAATTTGCTTTACGTATTTCCCCGGCGTCGAAATCAGCACATATAAATGTCAGGAAACATGATTCCTGGCTGCATGTCAATATCAATGGATCACTACATATTTGGTAAGTGGTAAGGAAAACTATTTAGAGTCCAACCTTTAGTTTAAACTGATAATTGTTTGTTTTACTCGCGATTTCGCAGTTTCCAGTAAATCCAGTCACGCAGCAGCTCTTCTGCCACTCAGTCCGGCTGAGGGAGTGTGTTCCCGTGGGAAAGTGACGTCAATGCATACCCTCTATTGAGTGCCCATTCACTCATGCATCAGCTGAGCTACTGTCATAGTATCTGTAGTGTACATGTGGCTGATGCACACACAACACAACACAACACAACATATTCTTTCTTCATTCAAATAAATTGAAGAAGATGAAGCAGAATTAAAAACACAATCCCCTCTGCTATTGTTTTTGCTCCATGGTTTCCTATGCCTGTAAGACACAACATCACAAAAACATTTAGAGAATTTTTCGTTAAACAAATCAACATTGTATTTTTAAATAAATAAATAGACACACCTTTGACGAAAAGCTGTGTGCTTGGATTTTGATGTGCCTTTGTGATGTAGCAGACGTACTTTCCTGCATCAGTGTATTGAAGTTTGTTGAGTTTGAGTGAGAAGTTTCCTTTCATATACTCATTAGGAAAGGTTTCAGCTCTGTTCTTGTATGCCGGATCCTGCTTCTCTACTGAACCTTTACCCTCAAGTATGTCATAAACATTTTGGCTGCTGTTATGTCTCCAATAAACCGTTATATCTTCATCTGTAAATCCATTGTCAATGGAAGAACAAGGCAAGACAGCGAAGCCTCCAATATTACCCTCAACAGTGGCCTGCAGACACACTGAAAACAAGAGAAAATAATTTTAGGATTAAGGTCAACAACAACATTAATTTCTCTTACTGATGCATTATGTAAAAGTCTGACTTAGACAATGAAAATGTGTTTCTCATGCTACACTCACCTTTGTTTATCAATACGGCAAACACACAGATACAGAAGCTGTAAAATAAACCCCAAAACGTATTTTTATAGCAGTGGCAAAAAAAAAAAAAAAAAAAAAAAAAAAAAAACTAACATTACAAAAGTGACTATTTGCACCAGGTATACACATCACTGGCCACACAGCTTGGCTATTTGCACCCCAATAGTACATGTATTGGTGTTCTGCACTGGAGGCTAGAGCAAATGCGTTTAGTGTTACTGATTGGCTTTCCAGAATAGCTCAGCATATTCAGTGCTGGCCTGTAAAACTGCAGACATTTGTGGTGCAATGTCACAGCACCAACTACTGCAACAGAACAGAGGAGGGCTTTAGGGGCACCTGCCCCTTTTTCAAAATGAATCAAAAGTGCCCCTCTCAACAATTATCATCATTAATATTGTGGTTAATAAAACAATGCATTTGAACGTTTATTTTTTGTTTATTGTTATGTATCCGTAAGTCTGGGAAATCATTGCCATGGCGCATTGCTATGGGTGGTGTGTGTCTTCGGACTTGACTGACACCGCCTTCTCCATTTTTTTTCTTTTTGTTTTAATTATTCTGCTCATTGTAAAAATGAATGAGTATGTCTAACATCATGAACGAGAACAATGACAGAGAAACTTTGAATGTTTTTCGGACCCAGCCACGCTAGGACCAAGATGGACGTGATGGCTAAAGTCTTTTGAACTGTATGCAGATGGGAAAGGACTCATCATCTCAGAGGACGCGAGGTTACTCAGAGGTTACCGACTACAGCGCTGCAGTGACTGCATTGAATTCCTACAGTATTTCGTGCCTCAAGTCAACGCAGCATTCGCCCGGCAAGCTTTTCACAAGTTGACTTAGAAAACAGGTAAGACGATACAACAATTTGCTACTCGTCTGCGACAAGCTGCAAAAGACTGTGGATTTCAATTAGACACAGACAATCAGATAAGAGATGCTACAAATGCACGTCAGATTACGTTTGTCGGAAATTGTTAGAGGAAGCCTCGAGTCTACCGCTTGCTAGGTCAGTAAAACTAGAGTCACCGTGTGAGAGAATTGAAGAGCAGAAATCAGTCATGTCGTTGAAACCTGAAACAGGTGCAGTTAATAGAACTGCACCAAAGAGAGAAAGAAAAAGGAAAAGCCAATAACGGATACACCAGAGACAGACCTGCAGAGAGAAAAGATAAAAAAAAAAGTGTACAGGAAATGTTACAGATGTGGACACAAGGACCATTTAGGTAGAGACCAAACATGCCCTGCACAAGGTCAAGTATGTCATAAATGCAATGGAAAATATATTTTTTCAAACATTTGTCGCACGAAAAAAAAAATTGTGTAAATAATGTGGAGGAAACTAATTATGCCTTTGTTGTCCAGGAGAAAACAATGTCAGGGAGGTTGTCTTTCCTTGTGGGTGGAGTAAAATTAAGACTGTTAAGTGACTCTGGTGCCAAGAATAATGTGATGGATGAAGATACCTGGGAGGATCTCAAAAAGAACAAAATTAGATGCAAGTTCTACATTTCTGAAACTGAGAGAAAGCTCTACTCATACTCTTCAAACCAACCTCTAGCAGTCAAGGGTGCATTCAAATGTGAGATGAACATATCCAACAGAACAGAGCATGCTGAATTCATGGTGATACGAGGGAAAGGAAAACCCCTTTTAGGAAGAGAGACAGCTATTAAGCTGGAAGTGTTAAAAATAGGCACTGACATCTCTGCCGTGACGGAAATAAAGCAAGCACTGCAACAAAGTATCTAGAAGTGTTCAGTAGGGTCGGCAAGTTAAACACCAACCAGGTCACCTTACACATAGACCCAAGTGTGAAACCAGTAGCGCAGTCGCTCAAACGCATTCAGTTTAATCTCAGGAGAGAGGTAGAGCGGAAAATAAAGGAGCTAATGGACATGGACATTATTGAACCTGTCAGAGGTCCCACACCATGGGTGAATTGTGTGGTCATTGTGCCAAAGGCCAAC
Organism: Tiaroga cobitis; assembly: GCA_030578255.1. Classification (NCBI taxonomy): domain Eukaryota; kingdom Metazoa; phylum Chordata; class Actinopteri; order Cypriniformes; family Leuciscidae; genus Tiaroga; species Tiaroga cobitis. The sequence goes on from CM060612.1 coordinate 11,238,918, forward strand.
TCAGAGATAAGATTGTGTCTGGACATGAGGCAGGCTGACCATGCCATAGTGAGGGAGCGTTACCCCACTCCTTACTGTGGATAAGATTCTCCAAGGCGTCAATGTCAAGAGAAATCTCTACATTCGCGGTGCATAATGGCATATATGTTATAAAAGACTGATCTTAGGTGGATCCTCCGCCAGCGAACAGTATCAACACGAGATTGCCAACGCCTTAGCAGGAATGCAGGAGGGTGTAGAAAATATCTCAGACGATATCATTGTTAATGCTTGTGACCAAAAACGCACGATCAGCGTTTACAAGCGGTAATAAAGTGGCTAAGCGAACGTGGGTTGACATTAAACTCTGAGAAGTGCCAGTTCAACATGAGCAAACTGATATTCATGGGAATTCTTTTGTGTGAGAAAGGAATCGGTCAAACAGAAGAAAGGGTGCGAGCTGTAAGGAAGGGAAGAGAAACAAAGACGGCTTCAGAGGTTAGGAGCTTCCTATGTCTGGTGGGCTACAGCAGCAGATGCATCCCACAGTTTGCAACATTGTCAAAACCACTAAGATACTTGACAAAAAAGGGGACATGCTTTGAGTTTGGTCCAGAGCAAAGACAATCGCTCTTGCACTAAAAGAAGAATTGGCCAGAGCAAGCACGTTAGCATATTTGGATAAATATGCGCCAACCAAAGTGAATGTGGATGCAAGCCCAGTGGGGCTGGGAGCTGTCTTAGTTCAGACCAAAAAAGGGGAAACTGTGCCAATATGCAATATGAGTCGCTGTCTAACAGAGGCCCTGGCTCTCGTGTGGGCATGTGAGAGACTGCATGCTTATATTTATGGACGAGAATTTGAGCTGGTCACTGACCACAAACCGCTAGAGGCCATATACAGCCCCCGTTCAAACCCTGTGCTCATATAGAACGGTGGGTACTCCGACTACAGCCATAAAATTTCAGAGTCACGTACTTACCTGGCAGAAAGAACATTGCAGACCTGCTGTCAAGACTGCTGGGGGGAACATCAAAAACTGAGAGACACATACACAAGTCAGAGGAATATGTCAGGTTTATTTGCAGTGAGTGCAACGACTAATGCTTTGACCACCAGAGAGGTAGAAGAAGCCTCTGAGAGCAATCTAGAATTGAAAGAAGTGCGTTTTGCAGTTAACAGCGGACACTTTGAGAATGGTAAAGCATATGCTCCGTATTGGCCATTTGGTCCTCCGTGGAACACACATTGGGGTACCAAAAGTGTTACAACCTAGGGCATTGGCTCAAGTCCACGAAGGACACTTAGGTAATCTGGGCACTAAACAGCACCTGCGGTCCAAAGTGTGGTGGCCAGGTATGGATAAAGCCGCAGAGAAGTACTGCAAGTCATGTCTTGGGTGCCAGGTGGTATCCAGGCCAGATCCACTTGAAACACTAAGGCCCACACCACTGCCAGATGGACCCTGCCAGGATTCGGTCATAGATTTGTTAGGCCCACTCCCGACTGGTCACTCCATACTTGTTGTGGTGGATTATTATATTTGCTGCTATGAATATGATGTACTGATCGACAACATCAGAAAAAATCATAGCCCGGAGTCTATATTTAGCAGACACGGCCTACCTGTTACATATAGGTCAGATCAAGCACCTCAGTTCAGATCTGAACAGTTTAGTGTGTTCTGTGGGAGCAATGGCATTCAACATGTGAAAACTACTCCCAAATGGGCCCAGGCTAATGGGGAGGTGGAACGCTAAAACCCATTGGTAATGAAAAGAATTCGAATTGCATAGGCAGAGGGACTTGATTGAAAAAAAGAGCTGAGGAAATATGTCACGGTGTATAGAAGTATTGAACATCCAACGACAGGAAAAAGCCCAGCTGAATTGCTTTTTAACAGAATGATTCAAGGAAAGTTTCCCAACCTTTCAGAGGCATGCAAAGATCAGCAAGTATGCGATAGGGATAAAGAACAAACATCAAAAGCAAAGAGATATGCACATGTGGTGGTTACAAAAATAGATAAATAATAGTAAATAAATATGTAATATGTAAGATGTGACAAGACAAGAGAATGTATTTCTTAAATGTATTTTACAGTCTTTATTTCTTTGACGATTGATGTTCCCTGCTCAATCGATTGATTATTTGATTGCTTTTCCTTTCGGGAGTGTTCGCCTGCTTGTGGAGGGGGTGCACGCTGCTCAAACAACACACAGACTGAGATGGTTAAAGCAGCAGCCGCTTCGTGTCCTGTGTTATTAATATCAATATCTCCCCTCATCAGGTATGAAACACATTAATGCAATAAGAGTATGTTTTTGACATTACAGAGTTTTGAGAAACGTAAACTACATAATTTAAAGCTTTTAAAAAGTTACTGTTAACAGAGGTGTAAAAGCTCGCTTCAAGTTATGTCAGTGTGTCGTGTATGCTGGTTGCGCATTTCATGCTAGTGATGGAGACCATGCGGTCTCAGAGAGATGGTGCGATATTAGAATGAATCCACAAATATGATTTTGGTTGGATTATGCAATGATTGCAGGTTGTGAGTTTGCATGTGACTGTGAACATGAGTGTGAGTGTGTTTGTACTAAAAATGTATTAGAAAGAGTTATTTTTGCTGTCATATGAACACATTGTCGAGGTTCAATCGAGTTTAGAACACGGAAACGTGGAAAATGTCATATATGTATATTATATGTTATAATTGGATATTATTATAGTATATATGTTTAATTTGTGGAACCAGTAGTCAGTAAAAGACTGTGTATATGTACTTTTTTTTTCTATATTGTGACTTCTCTTTAAGTGATGCTCTGTCATTTATTGACGTGTGGAAATGTGTTTGAACCGTTTTGAATGGTTGCATAAAAACAATACACATACTCTGATGGTTGAAGCAGCAGCAGCTCCGTTTCCTGTGTTATTAATACATATATCTCCCCTCATCAGATGGTAAAGGTACTACATTTTGGAGGCACCACTGGGATGAAATGCAGTGAAAGTCGGCATCCATAGATGATGGTCTACCTCCACGGCTGAGGAGATAAGAGTGAGAACGTCTGGCATCCATGTTGAGTCCGGAAGAACAGTGCGTGCTAACTGAGGTTGATCGTTGATACCCGGAACATTGCCATTTTCCAACCAGCTGAGACTGCTTTTCTGCATCACACTGCACACACACATAGCCCAATTACACCATGGATCAGTAAGAGGACTTAAGACTTGAAGTGATAGGAGTATTGTATTCACTATCAAGAGAAAACCTTGTGAAATTTTGTGATTTTTTTAAATATTGAAGGCATTGAACATGTTATCGACAAAAGCTGGTAATTTGTCATTTTTGCACTTGTGAGACATCTTGAAAGGATGGGTTTAGAAGAAATGAAAGCTTTAGCATAAGTTCTGCCAGGAAAACTCAATTGTTACGTCACTTATTACCTTCTCATCTATCCAATCGTGTTCTAATACTTGTGGTATAAAAGAGGTTCTTACTGATGTCTGAGTTCGCAGATGCTGACGCTTCCATTCACCTCCATCCTCCCCACCACCTCCATAATGGTTCTTCCCCTCCAACCTCCCCCACCACCACCAGGATGGTCCCTTCCCATACCTCACAGGGGTCGGCTACGCCTCTGCCTTCGTCTTCAGGCAGGAAATGCAGAGTCCGGACCCTCGGATTGCGAGCTATGGACGGGGCCTACGCCAAAGAACTTTATATCATAATATTGCTTGCTGGGCTGTTAATAAACGGTTAATTGTTACAGTATTATTCTCCCGAGTCTTTCTGGTAGAACTGGAAGATGAGGGCATGTCAGAACTTTTGTGAGTAAGACACAAAATTTGTGAACTTTAACAGGGGAGTGAAAATGTATCCGAGCAACAGACAGCACAGGTGGTTCAGAGCGTGACTGTAGACTCAGTAGTGCAGGTCACAGAGCAAGAAAAGCTATAAAAAAAATGATACATTGCAGTTAGCCTTGCAATAACTAATTGAACAAAAACATAACACTGTTACAAGCAAACAACGGAATGTTTGTGGCCCACACCACACAAACACAAACATAGAACTAACGTATGACGCAAAGCACAAACACACAAATTACCAACCTAAAATGGCACTCAGCATCGACACGACCAGTTATGTCAACATGGAGCAGAGAGTTCAAAATATCTGGCCAGATAGGTGAACCTGGGGAAAAAGACAAACTCTCCTTGTCAAATCTAGCTCACCAAATTGAACATGGATGGAGCAGAGGATTCTCTGAGCTTGAAATCGTTGATGCTGTAATCCAAGCAATTGCACCAGGCATGCAGCTTCGTAGCTACCTAGAGGGAAAGTCAAACCTTACACTACCTACATTAAGACGGATTCTCAGAGCTCATTTTCAAGAAAAGGGTGCAACTGAGCTGTATAAACAACTTACCTCAGAGGTACAGAGCAGCAAAGAGACCCCGCAAAGCTTTCTTGTCCGCTGTCTGGATTGAAGACAAAAGATTCTGTTTGCATCACAGGAGGCCGAATCCAGTTTGAAGTATGACCCAAAGCTAGTCCAAAGCATGTTTCTCCACACTATCCTGACGGGTCTACAGAATGACAGCATTAGAGGTGACCTGCGACCCTATTTGACACAAGCTGATGTGAGTGACGAACTGCTCTTTGATAAAATCAATCTGGCGTGCGCTTACAAAGCTGAGCGCCAAAGTAAAAAGGATTTGTTCAGCCATGCGCCACTAAAGTACACACAGTTCAATCTAGTGATACAACCATGGAGAAAAAGGGAAAAACACCACCTCAGCACAATCCAGAGAAGACCGAACTTCAGATCGTCAGTGAGCTGAGGGAAATGCGTTCAGGTTTGGCACTGTTGAAAGACCTCAGTGCGGAGGTGTCTCAAATTAAAGAGTCAATCAAGCAACTTCAAGTCATGTCCACTCAGTGCCCTCCTCTAACTAGTGTGTCCCTACCACTGACTCAATATCCACCTCAATATTACTGGCAGCCTTCCGACCAGAGGAGAGAGACAGTTCCACGACAACAGTGGTTCCCAGCACAACGCTACCACCCTCCTGCAACTCAATTAATAAAATGCTTTGCATGTCAACAAAGTGGATTAGATGTCAACTGTATTCACTGTTACAAGTGTGGTGGTAGCAACCCTTTTTCAGCTGGCTGTTGAGCAGGGATGCCCATGACACACAGAGATGGTTCTTTAAATGAGGACGGGTCATGACTGCGGGACAGGCATTGACCAGTGCTATGGAAGGGTCCCCTCATAGCTGTTCATTTTGTGGCATCACCGGAAGCAGTGTCTTGTACAGTGTTACAGTACATCCAAGGCCAGCTTGTTGATGCATTATGGGATACAGGATGTCAAGTGTGTATAGTGGATGAACTGTGGAAAACCGAGCACTTACCAAATATCAGACTGAGAAATGTTGCAGAGGTAATTGATGGCCTGAAGGACTCTGCCTTGTGGCGGCAAACGGACAGGACATTCCTTATACAGGGTGGATGGAAGTGACGTTTGGATTCTCACTGGTTCTCACTACTTGACCAAGGAAAAGCATACCATCAGGGTTTCATGGCCAAAGAGAGTAGACCCATGATAGCTTTTGTAACGCCATGGGGATTGTACAAACGGATTTATATCCCTTTTGGTCTGATGAACACTCCCACGGCTTTCTAACGCTGCATGGAAGAGTGCCTGGAAGATCTCAAAGACAAATGCTGTGTCCTCTACCTTGATGACAAGCTAGTGTTCAGCAAATCCTTTGAAGACCATGTCAGTGATGTGAGAAGAGTCCTGCAGCATTTAAGGCAATATGGGATCAAGCTCAAGCCTAGTAAATGTGAGGTGTTCAAGCGGGAAGTTCGTTACCTGGGAAGGATTGTGTCTGCAAAAGGAAGTAAAATTTACCCTGCTGATTCTCATCTGATTGTGTCGAAGCAATCGTACAGGCTGTAGAAGCTCAAGATCTCGCCATGTCATGGACAGCCATGAGCTCGGTTTATGACCCAACAGAGTGTCCATAATCAGACCAGTCTTTTTCTACCGATGAGATACAACAAGCGCAGAAGTGATGCCCTGTAGTACAATGTAAGATGGCTGGTGAAAAACCCTCAGTGCACAGGGCAAAAGTCTGCTGGGTCAATGGGACAAGCTGTGCATTGGAGAAGATGGGATACTCCGCCAGAAGACACAAATACATTTTGGTCCAAAAATAACAAAAACTACGACTTTATTCAGCATTGTATTGTCTTCTGGTTCTGTTGTCAATCTGCATTCAGTGGGACAGCTGCTGACGTAAGACGCTGATTACGTGTAATCCGGTACGTCCGTGTATTCGGGTTCAAATAAATATGGCTGGGCAAAAAAATGCAAGTCTTCCTCTGCGTCGGAATCCTTAGACATGTTTGCGAAGATTGTTTTGTTTACAGTGTGCGTCTCCCTCAGACTGTAAACGAAGCTCGGGCGCACCAGATAACACGTCAGCAGTGTCTTACTTCAGCAGCGTCACTGAACGCGGATTGACAAAAGAACCGGAAGACAATACAATGCTGAATAAATTCGTAGTTTTTGTTATTTTTGGATCAAATTGTATTTTCGATGCTTCAAAACATTCTAACTAACCCACTGATGTCACATGGACTACTTTGATGATGTCTTTATTTCCTTTCTGGAAAAGGACAGTATACCGTACGTACATACATTTTCAAAGGAGGGACTGAAAGCTCTCGGACTAAATCTAAAATATCTTAAACTGTGTTCCGAAGATGAACGGAGGTCTTACGGGGTTGGAACGACATGAGGGTGAGTCATTAATGACATAATTTTCATTTTTGGATGAACTAACCCTTTAAAACGGTCATTTGCCGTCACATATTGGCGGTTTAGTTTCATGTTTATAACTATCCTTGTTTTTTTTTTCTTATATATATTAAAACATATTTATATAAAACATCAATCTCATAACATTTGGTTATGTATAGAAGTTGTAATTTGAAAATATGCAGTGTAAATTGTATAATTTGATAGCGTTTATACTATTATATTATACTTATTATAGCCTAACTGAATTTATTGATCAAAGAATTTGGCCTTTATAAAGATAAATAACACCCTGGGGTAATTATTACAAATATGCAGATTTAATGTGAAAAGCTGAGAAATTGGATTTGGTCAGTTTGATCCATGCATTAGATCTTAAAGTGACGGCAAAAAGATAATTAAACCACTAAAAATACAGAAAGAGAAAATCACTCATTGCTTTTGACTGAAAAACTTTTAGCTTTAACAAGGATTAATCTGTATTTTATTTATTGGGTGAAGAGTTATTTTATATTTGATCATTCAGTTTCTGTACAGGAATAGTGTTAGACCTGTTTATTTAATTAGTTTAATCTTTGTTCTTTTAAATTTGTTTAAGGCCATTGCTTAAATTTATTTGTTCTTTTTTTATTTTTATTTTTTATTTCACTGGTCGGTCTATCTACAATTTGGTAGCTTACTTATTTTAACAAAAGGTTACATGGGTCAAAACAACAAAAGCAATAACATTTTTAATTTATTATTGTAATTTTTTTGCCCAGTTGCGCCCCTTATTGTATGCAATATTTTGCCAATACTAATGTAAAAATATTTGTCATGCCAGACCTAGCCTATAAATTGAAACTAAAACTGCAGGGACATCAGTCTCTCTCTTTTTCATTCACATGCACGCCCAGCCTCATTGCTTCTCTCTAATAACAAATATTACTGGAGCAGCACATTCATTCATTACTAGTTCTAAAGTGACCCTTTCGTGGCATTCAAACTGATTTTTTATTATGGAGATAAGAATGACCTAAATAATGAATGCTATATCAGATGCAGGTAATGGACTATCTTAGTCATTCTCTCTCTCATAATACTGTACTCTACATAATACAAGAAGCTTCAATGAAGCAACAATGAAGCAACTCTTTCTTCATTACTAGTTTTAAAGTGATGTTTTAAAAAAATAGCAACGAAGCCTTGGTCTCAACTGTCAAACTGTAAACTTGAGTTTTAAATCAGTGGCTGAAGTAGTTCTGCACAAAAGAGGGTTTTTAAAGACACTGCGTTGTTGTTTCTTATTTATTTTCTCACTTGTGCCGTCGAACTGTTGCATAAACTCAATACTTCACTAGCGGTGCGATCAGCAGAATGTGAATACCTACGTCCGAATCACAGCCGTGCTGATATACAGCCACATTGATATTGCTCATATATATATATATATATATATATATATATATATATATATATATATACACTCACCTAAAGGATTATTAGGAACACCTGTTCAATTTCTCATTAATACAATTATCTAATCAACCAATCACATGGCAGTTGCTTCAATGCATTTAGGGGTGTGGTCCTGGTCAAGAAAATCTCCTGAACTCCAAACTGAATGTCAGAATGGGAAAGAAAGGTGATTTAAGCAATTTTGAGCGTGGCATGGTTGTTGGTGCCAGACGGGCCGGTCTGAGTATTTCACAATCTGCTCAGTTACTGGGATTTTCACGCACAACCATTTCTAGGGTTTACAAAGAATGGTGTGAAAAGGGAAAAACATCCAGTATGCGGCAGTCCTGTGGGCAAACATGCCTTGTTGATGCTAGAGGTCAGAGGAGAATGGGCCGACTGATTCAAGCTGATAGAAGAGCAACTTTCACTGAAATAACCACTCGTTACAACCGAGGTATGCAGCAAAGCATTTGTGAAGCCACAACACGCACAACCTTGAGGCGGATGGGCTACAACAGCAGAAGACCCCACCGGGTACCACTCATCTCCACTACAAATAGGAAAAAGAGGCTACAATTGGCAAGAGCTCACCAAAATTGGACAGTTGAAGACTGGAAAAATGTTGCCTGGTCTGATGAGTCTCGATTTCTGTTGAGACATTCAGATGGTAGCAGGGCCGGCTTTGCTGACAGGCGACACAGGCGGCCGCCTGGGGCGCCATCTGCTGGATGGGGTGCAAAATTGCAGAATTTAAAAAAATTAGTTAATTAAATGAATGTATCGTATTATGAAAGCTGCGCACACGCTGTACACTTTTACTGTGCCCTGTCCACACACTGCTTGTATTTGTCCATTTCTTTTACAAGATTATACAATCCTAAAAAACGACTGAGTCACTCTGACAGGCAGCTGTCAAACTCACGCGCGTTGCTCAGCAACCGAGAGTGGCGCGAAAACATCTGACAGCTGGTTTTAGCGCTTTAAATGCGCTTTAAACGCCCCTTGGCGGTTGTAGTCTATAAATGATCATATATTATATACTCTTTTATTATGAAAAGAACACCCAAGCCATCGGGATCGGCTTTCCGAAAACGAAGGAAGGAGGAGGAAGAAAAACGGGCCCAAAGCAGAGGTATGTAGAGACTATATCATCAAGCTCACAGCCAGTGGTTAAATTGGGCCGGGGCTCTCCGGGGCTCAGCCCCGTGCCGGCACATAAGCCTGCCAGTGGCGCAAAAAGTGGGTATACCGGTATGTGTAGCGGAGTAGGCGCCCTCATAAGATTTATGAGGAGTAGGCGCCCTCAAAAAGATGGATAAAGCAAAAAAAGCGGCCGGGGGCTAAAATAGAAATAGCCCATTTGTTTTGTTTTGTTTTGCTTAATCAGCGGCGCTGGGTTAGTGTTGGTGTAATGCATTGGTCAAAAAAGTCAGCGTTAGCTTTTTTTCTGACACCGCATGAAACGCATAGATCAGCGGCCCATTGGTTGTTTTCTTGATTGACACTGGGCTGGCCCAATCACATCTTTAATGTGAAGTTTAGAAAAATACTCTTTCTATTAGTATAGAAATTAGTACATAACTTATGAAAGTTTCCTTTATTTTTTAGTGCATTGTTTTACAATATATGGGTATTATATCATGGGATTAATATTTTAACTATTATTATGTAATGTAGACAGACACTAACTAAAAGAGGTTTGAATTTTTCTTTGTTTAATTTGAACACTGAATATGGGTTGGAGCTTTTAATTTTGAACTCTCAAAGTGCACCAGATTGATGAATTTAACATTAAAATGCACAAAATTTTCTTACGGGGGAGCATGCCCCTGAACCCCCCTATCCTTGTAGCAGCCGAATAGATTGGTAATAGTGGTGGTAGTAATTGTCATTTATCTACTACAAGTTACATGGTCAGATAAAATGTATTTGTATAATGCAACTATGTAGGATGATTGAAATATCCTTGAACGTTCTTTGTAGGATTTGTATAAACAATTTATTACAGTTCAAGTCATAATTTGCTTGTTGAAGTTTTGGGGGGGCGCAAAAATCAATCTCGCCTAGGGCAACTAAAGGGCTAGAGCTGGCCCTGGAAGGTAGAGTCAGAATTTGGCGTAAACAGAATGAGAACATGGATACATCATGCCTTGTTACCACTGTGCAGGCTGGTGGTGGTGGTGTAATGGTGTGGGGGATGTTTTCTTGGCACACTTTAGGCCCCTTAGTGCCAATTGGGCATCGTTTAAATGCCACGGCCTACCTGAGCATTGTTTCTGACCATGTCCATCCCTTTATGGCCACCATGTACCCATCCTCTGATGGCTACTTCCAGCAGGATAATGCACCATGTCACAAAGCTCGAATCATTTCAAATTGGTTTCTTGAACATGACAATGAGTTCACTGTACTAAAATGGCCCCCACAGTCACCAGATCTCAACCCAATAGAGCATCTTTGGGATGTGGTGGAATGGGAGCTTCATGCCCTGGATGTGCATCCCACAAATCTCCATCAACTGCAAGATGCTATCCTATCAATATGGGCCAACATTTCTAAAGAATGCTTTCAGCACCTTGTTGAATCAATGCCACGTAGAATTAAGGCAGTTCTGAAGGCGAAAGGGGGTCAAACACAGTATTAGTATGGTGTTCCTAATAATCCTTTAGGTGAGTGTATATACATAAATGCAGAGAAACTGAACTGCATTTAAAAAGCCTATACTAGGCCTACATATTATTGTAGTGAAATAATCGTACTTATCGTAGATTACAGTTCATTACAATACACAATTCAGGGAAATACAACCACAGTTCAGTGTAACTATATTGGAGTGCAATAGGCGACAAGGACATGATACTGATTTGGGACATTCGCGGAACTGATCTAAAATTAGAAACTGCAGTTTAAAGCAAGCTACTTTTTTTAGAACAAATTCACAAACAACTAAATTAAATAATGTCATTAATAATTTAAAGAACTAGTCATATTTAATAATAAAGGAAAACAGCAATCTACTGTACTGTATTACTACTGAAAATTCACATTAAACATATAACACATAAAAACCAAAGGGCTATACCTGGTTCTCATGTTCCAAACCCTCACACTGCAAATACAATCATATGCACGCTTCTTGTTTTTCTTCTCCGACTCAGAGAGAGGATAAAATGTCCTGCAACCGAGAGCTGACACTGTGAACTGCTGCCGCATGCACCACAACCTTCCCCAACCCCCCCTCCCCCATAGTATATATTTTATATATGTTAAATTACTCAATCTAGTGCACTTGAGCAAAGGTACTTCTCCAGGATCCATAAAAGACTCAATTCATTCGTCTAAGTTATAAAGTGCTACAATAACAAGGAGGAATGCTACCAGGCAACATGTCAGGTTCCTTGATCATGGATCTTACTAGAGAGACATTACATGGTACCCAACCAAAGGGGAGCATAAGACCCTACTTCAAGACCCAACAATAGTTGGAGAGGGTACAAAACCTCAGTATTTAGGCCTTCAGGCTACAACCTTCGATGTTGCTGCTTCTCCAATTGAGAGCCTACACCCCTGCTATTACTCAGGAAAGAGAGGAAAATGAAAGTAGGGCATAATGCACTGTGACTCTAAACCCTAATGAGGACCTCAATGTAACTGGGGAAGAGCAGTTCAGTTCAGTTCCTGCCTTGAGTAAAGGCACTCTACCTAAGACCTGCTATAGCTAGCAGTTCATCTTTTTCTTTTAGTATTAAATCATAGCATGTGACAGATAACAAGGGATGGACTCCTCACAAGTGAAAAAGTTATTGTGCAGCTGATGTTAGTTTTTGATTGATTCACTTCTGTTGAAAAGATCATTTGTTATTAACTTAGGGGCCGCTTACACGACACAGTTTTAACTGAAAACAGAAAACTTTTAATGCCTAATGGCCGTTCATTTGCACGACAACAGTGTTTGGTGGCTCAAGAACGGAAACTTTGAAATAGGTTCCAAGGTGCAAGTTTTGACATTTTTTTAAAAGTTTATCATCTCTGTGTACTTAAAAAACGCAAATCTGTGAAAACGGTGACGGCATGCACATGCATATTATGTGTTTAATCTGGGAATCTAGGAATGTGCGTTTTAACATGTATGTGCGCAGGCGCGTAGTCTTTCTTTACAAAGTGACATCACCCAATCACTTGTCCGGCCTGTATAATACAGAATTATTAGTTGTTTCCGCGGATCCATGCGAAATGAAATCATTTTGATTAGGTTTTATCTGTACAGAGGTTAGGAGGCCTTCACAGGGGAGAGACAAGTTGACACTTCAGGACTGCGTTGTCGTCGTGTCCAGGCGCAGGTCCTTCATCAGATCTGGATATGGCCTGGATCCGGCGGACTGCGGTAAACCTCGGGATAATCAGAGAGACTAATATTAGCGTAGATGCCATTCTTCTTATCTAACGAGTACATCAGGTGTTAACCCTCTGGGGACCAGAAACGCGCCGGCGCGTTTTGCTCGTTTTTTTCACATAGCAGAACAATAGACTTAAAGTACTACCATCATTTCTGTTCATATAGAGTTAAGAAATATGAGAAAATAATCTGTTAAATGTCTACTTTTTTATGTGCCCACATACAATCGAAATAAAATATTGTGCTTTTGTAAAATAAAGAATATAAACAGGGTGTGCGTTCTGCCTCTCAGTCACCGTGAACTTTTTTCCTGGAGCACGTCTCTAATCTTCAACAAAACTAAGCAAATACTATTCACCCAGACATGAGCAATATATCTTTTAAATCATTTGAGTTTGTACTTTTAAATGATCCGATTCAAAACTAAAATAAATATTCTCCGTTTATGTAATCTATATAAAAAGAGAGACGTGTCAGCCTTTCTAATTATCTTTCTCTCAGCTCATTATCTCCGGTAATGTGACACGCCCACGGAGAGCACGCGCTATTCAAACGCAAATACGTGAAGCACCACATTGAGACGCGTTAACGCCCATAAACTCTGAAAACACACTATATTTTTTAGTCAGATTAATCTACTGTCATCTTGAGCGGCTATGAGGAACAATCCTGGGACATTTACCTACCTCAGAACAAGTGCTGGTTTATTTTCACCACGAGGAGGAGCAACAGATTCAGTTGAGAAGTGTGTAAGTGTTTTATGCTTGTGCTTTGTTCTAATCGCGATATAGAATAACGTTAGTGTCTGTAAACGGAAAAATAGCATACTGTTTAAATGTGAATCATGTTTCTGTGTGTGTGTGTGTGTGTGTGTGTGTGTGTGAATGAATGAATGAATGAACGCACAGATACGCACTGTTATAGACGAAATAAAATACATTTTGTTGACTAGTTTTGGATAGAGTATAAAGCTTTTACTCTAAAATAGACATCAAATAAGCTTTGTTAGGAGTTTCTGCTCATATGTTAAATATATAGTATGTTTTGTCAATAAACTAATCAACTAAGATGTTATAGTCTAGTGTTTGTTCCAATCCAAGCTAAATCAAAATAATGAATCCTCAACTTTGAAATATGTATGATCAAACTAAGACATTTATGGAAAAGACAATTTTCTTTTCAAGATTTTTCCAACTCTAACTTTGAACTGAAATAAAACCTTGTCTATATGGTGAAGGGTGTGTGATAGATGTGTCCAGACGTATGCACCCTGTATTTTAAAGAAGAACATTTAATTATTTGTGATAAATTTTTCATTCACAAAGAATTCAAGGACATTATTCATGTCCCTAAAGGTTGGAGTTTTCCTCATTTTTTTAATTAAGGCATTACGATTTTTTATTCCTCTTTTTAGTCAACTTTAGCATGGGTGTGTTCACTTATTCTAACCAGTGTGTGTGTGTTGTAAATAAATCCAAACAATCTAAAAGCCATTCTTTTTTAAATCTCCTCATTCTTTCTGCAAGGCTCTTCATAATGATATGGCCTGATAGCACCTAATAGGGCCATTATGGGAGGGTCTTTGTCTTTCTCAGGTGTGAAATGGATACATACTAATGAGAGATCAAGCCTCCTTGCATAAAGCTTTCTCAAACAAAACACGTCATACACATTCTAAAAGACTTTATTGACTTATCTGAATGAGTAGTCAGGATGTTTCTCACATAGTTTTGGAGCAAATATTCTAGACTATGTGATACAATTTTCAAAAGTCTTGTGAAGAAATAATCAATATGTGATTTGTGGCCTTATTTCAGAAACTTTTATTTTTAGTTTTTTCAATAACCACGCATAAATAATATTCTCTCAAAAATACAAACATGTACATGCATGTTGCTAATATATTATGGTAGCCCCGTGTGTGCTATATAGAGTGAATTTACACCTTTGCCATTAACATGTTTATAAATAACTGAAAAAAACACAAATGTTAGTGCATGTCAAAACATCCCAAGGGCCCCAAAAAACCTTTGGTCCCCAGAGGGTTAATGGAAGTGTTCCTGGTTCCGGCTGACCTAGTTTATGCAGCCTAACATTTTACATGATTTGAATTATAGAAGATGATGATGTGTATGATAGGTTAAAGAGATTTGTTTTTAGTCTAAATTTAAGTTGACAGAGTGTGTCTGCTTCCCAAACAAGGCAAGGAAGAATTTTCCAGAGTTTAGGTGCATGGTGACATCAATAGCATTCAGGGTGTCATTGTGTTTTCGATGTACTTCCATGTTTTGAATGATTTCTGAAGGATCATGTGACTGATGTAGTGATGCAAAAAAATCAGCTTTGTTATTAACTAAGGGTGTCACAATTTAGATTTTAAATCGAAATTAATTCACAATCTCGAACTTCGAATAAAAAAATGGAATCGTCGATGCTGCCACGCCTCCATGTCACATCCGTTCGGCTTGCCAAGCGGAAAAAACAGGCGTGTTGAAGTGCTGCGAGTCTATGGTCAACCTCCTCTAACTTAGCTACAGCCATTCAAAAGATAGCATGGCAACTGCAGATGCAGGAGACCCATCGACAGAACTTGAACCCCCTCCTCTTTCATTGAAGTCGCAGGTGTGGAAGTTTTTTGGATTTCCAGTGAGTTATGTTGACAACGTTCGCGCTTCAAAAAAGCCACAGTTTGCAGACATCCCAAGTCTCGCTGAAGTTCCGGGAGTCTCCCGCATATTGATAGCGGCTCTCTGATGCACGCAAATTAGTTAAAATCTCCCGGAATCTAGAGTGAGCGAGCATGCGAGACAAAAAAAAATGTAACCGCTCCAAACCGTATAGCGCGCACACAGCAGAGAGGGAGAGAGCGAGAGACCTTGCGTGTGTGCCTCATAAAGCGCATGTAAGACAGAGAGCATCCTGATTGGCCGGTTTTGGATTTAAAAAAAAAAAAGTAAAAATCGAAAATCGAATCGAACCGTGACCTTAGAATCGAAAATGTAATCCAATCGAGGATTTGGAGAATCGTGACACCCCTATTATTAACACAGGGTTAAATTAAAGTTCTTCTAAATTGTAATAACTTTTCACAATATTACTGTATTTTTGTTCACATTATCCAGCCTTGCTGAGCATAAGAGAGACATTTAAAACAAACTCAATTACTCCAACATTTTGATCTCTATTAGATTACACTCACCTAAAGGATTATTAGGAACACCTGTTCAATTTCTTATTAATGTAATTATCTAATCAACCAATCACATGGCAGTTGCTTCAATGCATTTAGGGGTGTGGTCCTGGTCAAGACAATCTCCTGAACTCCAAACTGAATGTCAGAATGGGAAAGAAAGGTGATTTAAGCAATTTTGAGCGTGGCATGGTTGTTGGTGCCAGACGGGCCGGTCTGAGTATTTCACAATCTGCTCAGTTACTGGGATTTTCACGCACAACCATTTCTAGGGTTTACAAAGAATGGTGTGAAAAGGGAAAAACATCCAGTATGCGGCAGTCCTGTGGGCGAAAATGCCTTGTTGATGGTAGAGGTCAGAGGAGAATGGGCCGACTGATTCAAGCTGATAGAAGAGCAACTTTGACTGAAATAACCACTCGTTACAACCGGGGTATGCAGCAAAGCATTTGTGAAGCCACAACGCACAACCTTGAGGCGGATGGGCTACAACAGCAGAAGACCCCACCGGGTACCACTCATCTCCACTACAAATAGGAAAAAGAGGCTACAATTTGCAAGAGCTCACCAAAATTGGACAGTTGAAGACTGGAAAAATGTTGCCTGGTCTGATGAGTCTCGATTTCTGTTGAGACATTCAGATGGTAGAGTCAGACTTTGGCGTAAACAGAATGAGAACATGGATCCATCATGCCTTGTTACCACTGTGCAGGCTGGTGGTGGTGGTGTAATGGTGTGGGGGATGTTTTCTTGGCACACTTTAGGCCCCTTAGTGCCAATTGGGCATCGTTTAAATGCCACGGCCTACCTGAGCATTGTTTCTGACCATGTCCATCCCTTTATGGCCACCATGTACCCATCCTCTGATGGCTACTTCCAGCAGGATAATGCACCATGTCAAAGCTCGAATCATTTCAAATTGGTTTCTTGAACATGACAATGAGTTCACTGTACTAAAAAGGCCCCCACAGTCACCAGATCTCAACCCAATAGAGCATATTTGGGACGTGGTGGAACGGGAGCTTCGTGCCCTGGATGTGCATCCCACAAATCTCCATCAAATGCAAGATGGGCCAACATTTCTAAAGAATGCTTTCAGACCCTTGTTGAATCA
This sequence comes from Tiaroga cobitis, assembly GCA_030578255.1. Taxonomy (NCBI): domain Eukaryota; kingdom Metazoa; phylum Chordata; class Actinopteri; order Cypriniformes; family Leuciscidae; genus Tiaroga; species Tiaroga cobitis. The sequence goes on from CM060612.1 coordinate 11,255,877, forward strand.
ATGCCGCGTAGAATTAAGGCAGTTCTGAAGGCGAAAGGGGGTCAAACACAGTATTAATATGGTGTTCCTAATAATCCTAATAACGCCAGCGTGATTGCTGACCCCAGAGGGTTAAATGATTCTCTTTTGAATGTCCATGTTTTTACCTGTAAAACAGGATTCAATGAAAAGAACGATAGAGTCGCGTCTGCTCTTTCACAGCACGTCTGCAGCTATGAAGCATGCGCAGTTCACTGTTTCGTTCGCGACTCTCCAGCCAGAATGTCAAAATAAGAGTCCTTTATTTTTGTCCATAAATGTAAATATATATTTGTTCATTTGCATATAAACACAACATAAGACAGTAATGCAATAATTTTACTCATAACAATATACATATTCAAAAGAAGGGAAAAACACAATTGTGTACATAGGCCTACTTGTGTGCATCACTAAACATTTTTTTTAAATAAATAAAAAAAAACTAAAAAAAAACACGAACGGATGAGCCCCCATTTGTTACGAATTAAATCCCTACTCAAAGAGAATGACATTATTGTAACAATTGACCGTTCGCAGGCCCCTCCCACAAAACGGCCATTGTCCAATCACACATCACAGCAACCGTTACTATGTGAGCAGGTCCGTCAAACATTGACTCCAAGCAAGATGGTGAAACGGTGCGCCCGCGGCGTTTGTAAATCGGACACTAGGTACCCCGAGAGATTGTCTGGAGGAGTTGTGTTTACGTTTCCAAAGCCGAAAACACAACGTGAGCGGTGCCTACAGTGGATAAAACAGTGTGGACGGCCCCACTCCCAGTTAAATGTGTCGAACATGGTTAACTCGCGTGCAGCGTGCGTGAGACTGATACACTGAGATTAGTCAAAGAAACATGGAGAAAGCAGATCAAGAGGATCCACAAAGGAATTACGTTTTATAAAGGGTTGTTGTTAACATGATATCCTCGGGGGAAAATGAGCAGCAGTCAACTAGCAGTGCAGCACCCGTAGCTACAGTTTAGAGGGGTGCACGTTCGCAACTGGGAAAGCATCAAGCTTACTTGACAACATCAGTTCATATATCAATATCGTAACGAATAGAAATAACCTTAAATAATGTATGGTTATCTGCATCTTTCCGTCTCTTATGTATAGTTATTTTTAAACACGAAAATCGCATTCAGCATGACACGCAAGCGGTTGCTGAACAACCTTGTTAAAGCGAACGTGTTAATCCTGTATCTGAGGCAAAATTACTAAATATGCAGCGCGAGTTATAAATTTCTAACTCCAAATATTAGCCACTGACCCAGCTTATAAAATCTTCTTCAAGGCTGTGCTGGTTGCATTTGAGGTAGCTACCGGTCATGGGGTTTCTCAGATTTAGCTTGAGAGCATTAAGCATTCGCCTCGATGGTAGTCGTGCCTCCTTCATTGCGTATTTTTATATTTTGAATATATCCCTCCACTGCATACTGTAACCCTTTGTGCCTCGATCTGGAGGATATCGCTGAGGTATTGCTCCAAAAAAGGACACTGACACCCACGGGTATACCTCTTCCCGTCATGGCAATCTGTCGCGCTGGTCGTGTTTGACCATTTGTTTGACGGGCGTAGTAACAATAACTAGGGGGCGTGGCTTTTGCGAACGGTCAATTAACAGGGATCATATTAAGTAGATCCCTGGAGTCCCCGCTCTCACTCCCAAAATACTTTTTGGCGATTGGCACACAACGAAATGGTGCATTACCGCCACCAACTGGTATGGAGTGTGGATCTGAATGACTACTCATTTTATTCCAAACAAAACAAAACCAAATCAACAAAACAAAACAAAACAAAAACAAATCAACAAAACCAAACAAACCAACTCAACAAAACAAAACAAAAATAAGACTCAGATCTTCTCAATCATATTGATTACTCTAAGATAATGACAAACGATTCCATAGCACTGGTAGTGTACATAGGAATTTACTTCCAATCTATTTAACTCTTTCCTCGCCATTGACTGAATTTTACAGTTATCCATGTTTTCACTGTTATACGGTAAGGGGGCTTATGCATTATCTGAAAAATGACTGAATCTCCGGTTCAAAACACAGGCCAAGAAGAAGCAGAAACAAGTAATAGGCTGCGTGAAAATTGTATACAGTACTCTCTTTCGAGTAGGCACTTATTATTTTTATTGTATAAGGCTAATGTTTTCTTAGGTCTATTTTTATTAAGACAACATCATTGTGGTAATCGAGTAATTAGTTGATTAATCATCATAATAATCGACTGATTACTCGATTACCAAAATAATAGTTACTGAAAGCCCAAAACAAAATAAAGCTGAATTTGACTGACAGCATTTTCTTCTTCTTCAATATTTCTATAGCTATTGCAAAGTTATATATTGTGAATTCTTTTGGCCACGATAACAGAAAATTAAGAAAATGGTGATTTATGGTGTGTATTACTTCATTATATAGGCGCATAGCATTTATTTACAAAGTAACATCGCCATCTACTGGCCTGGCATGAATAATAGAGCGTTTTTGACCCTTTTCATGGATCCGTGTGAACGAAAACAATGTCTGTGTGGGACTTCTCCATTTTTAGTACATCGTAGTCGTGTAAACGTACCCTGAATCTTTGTTTTTTGTTAGTTCTTGTTAAAATGCAGCCATCTTGTTTTAAGTTGTAGCGTTTTGCTTTTCCTTTGGCTGTAATCTTCTTGTTCTCTTCTGTTTATCTTGTATATCCTTCACATGCTTAATAAAGCTGCAATTAGATCCACGTCTCCTACTCCTTTTCCCTGAGCAGCAGTTACAGGTTTAAATCTGAGTATTGTAAGTGCCAACTAATTTATTTTTTACAAAATAAACCACGTTTTATTATTGAATGAAAGTCTCTGATATCTCCTCACATCTGTCCGTTAGCATCACACATTAACATCGCTAATATTGAGAGTGTTACAACACTACTGTAAATGCTAAAAAAGGTGTGATGATCTGCAGAAAGGAGCATGTGGAGTTGCTTGAGGAAAGCCACACAATGTTTAGATATTCTTGATTGTTTATCTATGGAGTTAAAGTAATATCATAACCTCCTGTTTAAAAAGCTCACAATACAATACACATATCCATAATGTCATTTTGTACCTGTATTTATTTTCATTTAAAGATTTTCATTGCAATACATAAACAATTCAATTCCAGGTAACAAACAATGACTGGCAAGGCTTTGGATACACAGAGGTACACTGAACAAATATTTCAATGTAGTTTGTCTTCCAAAGTACATTTCAACATTTGTTCTGTGAGTAGTGCTGTACCAAACCCCCACATTTGTGCATAACCATTTCCACAGGCCTTATAGATAAAACGAGAGCTCCCCCTACAGGTGCCTGCACCAATAACATTCACAAGCACTCTGCTCAAAAAGGAAGTATCAAAGTGCAAACCTGTCACAATCCCAGACTCTGGAAGCTCCCTCTCTCGTCACCAGAGGGCGCCCTCACTTGAATATTAATCCCGTTCATTACATCTCTCTCAGCCAGTCTGACGCTAATCACCTTTCACAGCTGTTCCCCATCTTCGGGGCTTTATAGCTCTCTCTCTCTCACTTCGTTCCCTGCGAAGTTTTGCATTACCTTTGTGATCATCTCTGAGCGTTCATATCGTATCATTTGTCTCTCTGGTTTGACCCTGTTTCTGTTCTCTGACTCCTCCAGTTTGCTGCCAGCCCACTTAGACCTTTGCCTGGATTTCTGATCTCGATCTGCCCGCTGCCTGTCTCGACCCTTTGCCAGTATCCCCAGACCTCGCCTGCTCGCTGCCTGCATCGACCCTTGCCTGCTTAATGATACACGAGATTCTGGCCTGCTGTTCCCTTGCTTTATATGCTTTGCACTATTAATAAATCACTTGAAACTGCACATGGATCTCTCTGTTTCTGATGTCCCGGAACAAAACCACATATAAAATGTATACAATTGATAACATCGTGAATGAGACCACAGTCAAATTCTGGTGATTGGAGATTGTTCCACCTGCTCTCCGTCACACGCACATTCAATAAAAATAAGATAAATGAGTAGAGACTTACAGCGATCAGGCATAACATTGTGACCACTGACAGGTGAAGTGAATAACACTGATTATCTCTTCATCACGGCACCTGTTAGTGGGTGGGATATATTAGGCAGCTAGTGAACATTTTGTCCTCAAAGTTGGCAAGTGTAAATGGGAAGCGTAAGGACTTGAGCAAGTTTGACAAGGGAAAAATTGTGATGGCGACTGGGTCAGACTCAGAGCATCTCCAAAACTGCAGCTTTTGTGGGGTGTTCCCGGTCTGCAGTGGTCAGTATCTATCAAAAGTGGTCCAAAGAAGTAACAGTGGTGAACCGGCGACAGGGTCATGGGTGGCCAAGGCTCATTGATGCACGTGGGGAGCGAAGGCTGGCCCGTGTGGTCCAATCTAACAGACGAGCTACTGTAGCCCCATATTGCTCAAGAAGTAAATGCTGATCGAAAGGTGTCAGAATACACAGTGCATCACAGTTTGTTGCGTATGGGGCTGCATAGCCGCAGACTAGTCAGGGTGCCCTCCGCCGAAAGCACCAACAGTGGACACGTGAGCATCAGAACTGGACCACGGAGCAATGGAGTGGCCTGGTCTGATGAATCACATTTTCTTTGACATTACATGGATGGCCGGGTGCGTGTGCGTCGCTTACCTGGGGAACACAAGGCACCAGGATGCACTATGGGAAGAAGGCAAGTCGTCGGAAGCAGTGTAATGCTTTGGGCATTGTTCGGCTGGGAAACCTTGGGTCCTACCATCCATGTGGATGTTACTTTGACACGTACCACCTACCTAAGCATTGTTGCAGACTATGTACACCCTTTCATGGAAACGTGATTCCTTGGTGGCTGTGGCCTCTTTCAGCAGGATAATTCACCCTGCCACAAAGCAAAAATGGTTCCGGAATGGTTTGAGGAGCACAACAACGAATTTGAGGTGTTGACTTGGTCTCCATATTCCCCAGATCTCAATCCAATCGAGCATCTGTGGGATGTGATGAACAAACAAGTCCGATCCATGGAAGCCCCACCTGGCAACTAACAGGACTTAAAGGATCTGCTGCAAACATCTTGGTGCCAGAGACCACAGCACACCTTCAGGGGTCTAGTGGAGTCCATGCCTCGACGGGTCAGGGCTGTTTTGGCAGCAAAAGGGGGACCAACACAATATCAGGAAGGTGGTCATAATGTTATACCTAAACGGTGTAATATAGTCTTATGAGTTGCCCATCGTAGTTCCATTCACCTTGCTCTACCCGAAGGGGGCACTTGAGCAGCTTTCCAAAGGGAGCATGTAAAATGCTAAAAACCTCAGTAATTAACACTTCAGGATACAACCTTCTGTGTTGCCACTCCACATCTTTAATCTTACTTATCAAGTCAAGTCACCTTCATTTGTATAGCTCTTTTAACAATACAGATTGTTTCAAAGCAGCTTTACAGTGATAATAGGAAATTAATTGAACCGATTGTTTTGGCTTTACAGCAGCTCTAGAAAAAAGTTATTGTCCAGCTAAAGTAAGTTTTTGACTGATTCACTTCCGTTGCAAAGACGATTATTAACTTAGGGGCCGCTTACACGACACAGTTTTAACTGAAAACAGAAAACTTTTAATGCGTTCTGGCCGTTCATTTGCACAACAACGGGGCACAACAATGGCTCGAGAACGCAAACTTTGAAATAGGTTTCAAGGTGCAAGTTTAGATTTTTTTTTAAAAACGTTATCATCTCTGTGTAAACTTCAAAAACGTGAATCTGTAAAAACGGCGACGGCGTGCACATGCATATTGCGTGTTTAGTCTAGGTATGCGCGATTGAATATATATGTGCGAACTGAAATCATTTGGATCACGTTTTATCTGTACAGAGGTAAAGGGAAGGAGGCCTTCACAGGGGAGAGAGTAGTTGACACTTCAGGACTGCGTTGTCGTCGTGTCTAAGCGCAGGTCCTTCATCGGATCTGGATGCGGCTTGGATCTGGCGGACCGCGGTAAACCTCTGGATAAACAGAGACTAATATTAGCATAGGCACCATTCTTCTTATGAAACGAGTACATCAGGTGTTATGGGAAGTGTTCCCGTTTCCGGCTGACCTAGTTTATGCAGCCTGTTTAGTAAGGAGCTAATGCAATGTTGACAGAACGGGGCTAATGTGGTTACTTATGTAAGGAAGGCAAACAAGAGAAGGACATTATGGAGTTTTTCCAGTAACTCCCATCACCCAGACGTTAAAACCCCAAGGGAACCGCAGGAGAGCTTAGTCTCTACTTGAAGATCCCAGTGTAACATGGGGAGAGCAGCTCAATTCTGCGTTGATTAAAGTCACTCTACCTAAGCCCTTCTTTACTTTTAGCACCATTGTATGTGACAGATAACAAGGAGGGACGTCCATAGGAGAACTTCCCCTACTTGTTATCATTGTCAAACCAGGGCCAGCTAGCAGGGCCAGGATTCAACAGTAGTTGGGGAGGGAGGGAGGTAAACAAAGTATAGGGAATCTTTATGGCCCTACATAACTCATTCACCTTGCACGTGTCTTCCCTGGGACACCTGTGTCCCAACACCTTCCTCAGAGGTGGGAAATATCACCCTCTGGCAGCATCGCTGAGTGGAGATTGGTCAGATTTCATGGTGCGCATGAGTTAGCTTAGCTCACAAGCAACTCCTCAATATGTGGCATCTTTGTATATCGCTATTCAGACAGCCTCTCCACATCCAAATAGTCCGAGATTAGAGTGAATGCAATGCAATGAGCACACCCAGCTTTTATCCTACACACGCATACAAACAAGAGGCTCCCAAAGACAAAAAAGCTGATGACATCTAATACAGCCCTTTTGTACACAGGTGTTCCGCCATTGTCGGTTTATGAGATTGGCGTGTTTGGAATATGTGCTTCAGACAGTGTTCACACTAATGACATTTTTACATAGCATTGACTCCATGACACCGCATTGACGTTCCACTTCGAAAGGGAACTACTTTTTCTGTGAAAACAGGCTGACAAATTCACCTCATTACAAATTTAGTGAAATGCTGTAATCATATGCCCACAATAATGTTGAAAATAATGCAAATGTGAAAATAATGTATAACTGGTTCCCGCTACATTCCCAACTGCATGTTAAACTCACAGCACATGCAGAGATGAAGTTTACTGCATTCATTCACTGAGAATTAAACCAATCTGAGACGTGAAAAAACAAAACAAAAAGTATTTTGCAATTTTATAAGGGTTTTGCACTTTCGATTTTAGATGATACACTGTCAATATCAAAAACACATCTGGGTATTGTTTTATGGTGTGTATTTCTAGACACCTTTAACCTTATTTTGATTATTCTCAGGTTAGGTAAAGTCAAATCTGTCCTAAATCACAAACATCTGAATTTTCATCCTCACAATCCATAGGTCAGAAGACTTCGTAATGGTCTGTTCAGCTCACTTTTTTAGAAATCAAAGACTTTTGGTAAGCAAGCTTCTCAGTTTCAATTAAAGATAGTTTTATTATTTACAGGTTAACCAGTTTACATATAAAGTACTAATATATAAAAAGCAAGACAAAACAACATCGATAGTAAATCGTTTACAAGCGTTGTCTGTCAGAGGCTTCAATGGCATATGGCATCTAACAGCGGAGAGGCCCTTCCTAAGAATCAGTGTCTGCCTTCATCTTCTCCTTTAAGCCTTTTAATAGACCATCTGAATTCTTGAGGTCGTCATCTTTGGAAATCCCCTCATAATTTATCCAATCTGAAGTCTTGAACTGTCATAAGTTCTGGACATCCCCTTACGACCTGACTATATAAAGCCTTTCGCCTCTTTGTCCTTCTTCTGACTTTTCTTCTTTGTTGCATCCTGAGGCTCATCCACAAGACACATCCAATGGTAATGCTTGCATTTGTGTGACCTACACCTACACCTACACCACTGGTGCACACCGCCATCTAGTGGTTGAACAGTCATTACATTTGGCTCCTGCACACTCTATATTTCCGAATAATGACATGATCCACCATTTGCAGATAGCACACAAGTCATCTTTTAGAAAAAAAAACATTTGTTGTATACAGACATCTAATAATCATCTGTTCATAATATGCAAAACAAACAGTTTTACATACATTTTGAATCAAACATTTTAAGGACATTTCAAATCTAAATGTATATTTGTGACAGGAAGAGTCTCAGACATATTGGAGATGGGCAAATGCTCAAAAAAATACATCTTCCAGATGAAAACATGCTCATCTTCAGGGGTTGGATGCCTTAATACTAACTGCAATGTTTTATTAATTCTTTGTCTCAATTCAAGTTTTTTTTCTGACGCATAATCCCACCAAAATACATTTTGCTCCCCAATGTTTTTCTATAAATATCTAGGTTTATACTACATCTCCACTCAGTCATTTATGAAATGCAGATGATGGGTGAAAAAAAGTGGTCAGAGCAAACATGACTTCCTGTGCTTGACGTTGTTGAACTTTCCCTCTCTTTGCTCGGTGCAAGAGTTCATCGCTGTCTCGAGGGACCCGGGTTTCATATCCAAGTGTTTATTTACAACTACAACATGATTATTCAGATTTATCTCTGTAAGTATCTTTGAGCATTTTGAACAGCTTTTCATGTGCTTTATTCCTGTAACTTTATTTCATGTATTTAGTCAAATGTTTGGACACACTGCACTATATTAATTTGTTATTAATTAATAATGATAAAGAATTTAAATATGTGTGACTTAAAAATGATTCTTTGATTTTTTTAACTTGTAGATCTGCTTATTTGGTGTCAAGCTGCAGAGACTTTAACAAATCAACTAACATATTTTGGGGAAAATGTGACCATAAACTGTGATCTTGATGAAAAAGAGGTTTATTGGTTTTTACTAAAACGTCAAGATTCTTCGGTTTTGATAATGCGCTCTTTTTCAAACTCAGCTCCGTTTTACTTCAATAAAAGATTCAGCCTTAAATATTCAGTGGACTCTAAACATCATATTTTCATAAATAATGTCACTATTGATGAGTTAGGAGTTTATTACTGTATGAGCACAGACCCAGATCCACAATTCAGCAATGCCACCAGACTACACATCATTCGTGAGTACACCTTTAGTCATATTGTTCAGTATAGTGATTATTTAGAGATTATTAACACATAGCTTAATTAATTCTTTACAGAACCAACTCCACTAACTGATTGCCAGAATCATACAGTCGAACAGTGTATTCAGCAGAATCAGACGGTGGTGAAGTACATTCAGCAGAATCAGACGTCATGGCAGACTCTTACTCTCGTATCTGCTCTGTTCAATGCTGTTTTGGTCATTGTGGTTATAGGTGAGTTTTCATCAGTGTAAGTAAAATTACACAGATAGTTGCAGCGATACAGATAAGCTGATTATTTTTGTGTTATGGCTGATAACCGATAAACGGCCCATATTAAACTTCTATATTTAAATTTCAATATTTTTAAATTAAAAGATAATGTAGGCATCACAACATTAAAGGGCCCTATTTTAACGATCTAAGCGCATGGTCTAAAGCAAGCGCACTTAGGCCGTGTCCGAATCCACTTTTGCTAGTTTAACAACGGGAAAAATGGTCGGCGCTCCCGGCACATGGTCTAAAAGGGTTGTCCCTATTCTCTCAATGAGTAATGGGTGTGTTTTGGGCGTAATGTTCAATAAACCAATCAGAGTCTCATGTCCCATTCCCTTTAAAAGCCAGTTGCGCTCGCGCCATGGCGGATTCGCTATTTACATGGCGGGATTTGCAAGCGGATCTTCAGTGAGGAAACGGATCTGCTCGTGCGCGAGGGCGAAAGCAGACCATCTACGGGCCAAACCAAATTCCACCATATCTTTATGTACACAATAATAATCTCCTACATTGTAATCCTTTTATTTTGAATATTTGCCATGTTTTTGTGCTGCTGCGCGTCCCTGTGTGTGTAATAAGCAGAGTGTGTGTAATAAGCAGAGTGTACGCACATTGTGGACCCGACTCTAGGCGCACATTACTAACGCGTTCTTTAAATAACAAAAAATACTACACCATTGACTTTAGACCAGGTTTCAGTTGGTCAATGGCGCAGTCTACTTCAGTTGCCTCAAAATAGCAATGTGCCAACAATGCGCCTGAACGCACCTCGTTTTCAGACCAGCACGCCCATGGCCACACAAATGGGCGCAAATGTATTTGCTATGTAAACAGCATGGCACAGGATGTAAAAATAATATCTGCGACGGGCTGAAACTAGCAGAAAAACACTTGTGTCACGCCTGGCGTCCCATTGTGCCGGGTGTAAGATAGGGCCCATAATGTGGAGTATGAAAAATTCATTTTGAGATTTGCTAAAGATCACTTTTAACAGTTAACATAAATGATTGGTGTTTTAAAGATTAACATTAAGTAAGAGCTGGATGATGGCATAAATAAATATAGAGGAAATAAGCAAGCACAATAAAAATATCAACAGATATGATACATTATATCGCTAAAATCTGCCAGTACGGTGTAGGGGTTGCATCTGTGAAAAGATCAACATAATGCTGCAAGCGTTTCACTAGTTCATTTGCCCATATAATCTTTAAGCTAATAAGGTTAAGCGTATTTGGCTTGCAGTCCGCAGTGGAGGGGCTCGAGGAAGCAGCCTCAACTTGAGCTTATACACTCACCTAAAGCATTATTAGGAACACCTGTTCAATTTCTCATTAATGCAATTATCTAATCAACCAATCACATGGCAGTTGCTTCAATGCATTTAGGGGTGTGGTCCTGGTCAAGACAATCTCCTGAACTCCAAACTGAATGTCAGAATGGGAAAGAAAGGCGATTTAAGCAATTTATAGCGTGGCATGGTTGTTAGTGCCAGACGGGCCGGTCTGAGTATTTCACAATCTGCTCAGTTACTGGGATTTTCACGCACAACCATTTCTAGGGTTTACAAAGAATGGTGTGAAAAGGGAAAAACATCCAGTATGCGGCAGTCCTGTGGGCAAACATGCCTTGTTGATGCTAGAGGTCAGAGGAGAATGGGCCGACTGATTCAAGCTGATAGAAGAGCAACTTTGACTGAAATAACCACTCGTTACAACCGAGGTATGCAGCAAAGCATTTGTGAAGCCACAACACGCACAACCTTGAGGCGGATGGGCTACAACAGCAGAAGACCCCACCGGGGACCACTCATCTCCACTACAAATAGGAAAAAGAGGCTACAATTTGCAAGAGCTCACCAAAATTGGACAGTTGAAGACTGGAAAAATGTTGCCTGGTCTGATGAGTCTCGATTTCTGTTGAGACATTCAGATGGTAGAGTCAGAATTTGGCGTAAACAGAATGAGAACATGGATCCATCATGCCTTGTTACCACTGTGCAGGCTGGTGGTGGTGGTGTAATGGTGTGGGGGGTGTTTTCTTGGCACACTTTAGGCCCCTTAGTGCCAATTGGGCATCGTTTAAATGCCACGGCCTACCTGAGCATTGTTTCTAACCATGTCCATCCCTTTATGGCCACCATGTACCCATCCTCTGATGGCTACTTCCAGCAGGATAATGCACCATGTCACAAAGCTCGAATCATTTCAAATTGGTTTCTTGAACATGACAATGAGTTCACTGTACTAAAATGGCCCCCACAGTCACCAGATCTCAACCCAATAGAGCAGGGGTGCCCAATCCTGCTCCTGCCGATCGACTGTCCTGCACAGTTCATCACCAACCCTAATCAAACACACCTGAAGCAACCAATTAAGGTCTTTAGGATGCGTGATTTTCCCCCCCAAACCACTTCAGTGGAAATCCCGCCCTGCAGCTGATTCTAAAGTTTTCATTGGTCATGTCAATCACTGTACTGATTGCCTACACCAAACACTGATCCCTAAAACCTACCCGTCACTGTAACCTAAACCAATGAAATCGGCTGCAGGGCGGGATTTCCGCTGAAGTGGTTTGGGGAAAAAAATCACGCCTTTGGGATCACTTGAAAATTAAAGGCAGGTGTGTTGCTTAGGGTTGGAGATGAACTGAGCAGGACAGTCGATCGGCAGGAGCAGGATTGGGCACCCCTGGATTAGAGCATCTTTGGGATGTGGTGGAACGGGAGCTTCATGCCCTGGATGTGCATCCCACAAATCTCCATCAACTGCAAGATGCTATCCTATCAATATGGGCCAACATTTCTAAAGAATGCTTTCAGCAACTTGTTGAATCAATGCCACGTAGAATTAAGGCAGTTCTGAGGGCGAAAGGGGGTCAAACACAGTATTAGTATGGTGTTCCTAATAATCCTTTAGGTGAGTGTATATACCCCCCAGTGGGACTACTAATGTTTGGATGATGAGTATGAAACTTAATTGTTTACATACATTATTTCATTTCATTTATTGTATTCCATTCTCAGGACTTTTGAAGGTTTGTGCTGTTAGAAGGTCTGCAGAACAACAACTTCATAATACTGACGTACAGCCGACACCAGATTTACAACAGCATCTAGATCCAAATCAATTACAGGTACATTATGCAATATCTATGTATCTATCTATCATCCATCCATTCATCCATCGAATACTCTTTTCCTCTTTGTTCTTTCAGCATGCTGAGGTGGACAGTTCCATGCTGTGTACAAATATTCATCCCGTTCCAGTCAATAGCACCTATGTTACATTACAACTGCCAAAATAATACACACAAGTATACAGCTGACCTTATACTTATTGCATAGCGGTTGATCAAACAGAACAAATAACTAAAGCTCTGGTGTTGTCCAAGTGCACATGATAATGGGTGTGGTTTGGTCTGCTTCAGAAAAAGTGTTGCATATAGACAAGTGGTCTGCACTTTGACCCAGTGAAGAGTTTTTCTTCTTTGACTTCTGTGATGTTAACATTTGTGTAGGCTATCGGTGTTCTCAACAAGTGTGTGATATTTTATGATATGCTAAGTATTAGATATTTCACAGCAACCTGAAAGCCATAAATATTTCAGCTAATGCCATGTTCAACCATGTTTCTTATTGAATTAAAGTGCCATGCAATCCCTCAATTTCTGTGTCATTTCTGTAGTTATCTTCACACTCCTGCAAATGCTTTAAAAAAGAGGTGTGAAATTTTCGCAGAAAGGAACATGTGGAGGTGGGGACAGTCACAGAATGTCTAGATCTAAGGTGAGATGAGTAAGCTGGAACTGTGACATGAGGCACACAGACAAATACAACAACACCAAAAACAACACTAAGAATAGTTGCCAGCGCAAAAATCTGCTACTGTACCATCTAATATTAATAGTTGCTCTGAACATCCTATGAATTTTAAAACAACCACAGTGCTGCGATAGTTTTAATTCAGCAATAGTAGGCAAATTAATATTTCAAAATAATATTTCAATTCACTTGTAATTACTAGTGTGATGCATAGGTTGTATATTAATACCATTTGTTTAAAGTATTTGTATAGTTTTATCTTGCTTTGAAATTATCATTTACTTCTACATTACTTCTTATGTTCCAAAAGTGGGAGGAGCCTAACTGTATAAAAGGGCTTCTGGTAGCCATTCGATCAGGAGTGTGGGATTACTCCTTGTATTTTTGGGCCTTGATATTGGCATAGCTGGAATACACAAGTGACAGTCTGATAGATTTGTATATTTTCATATATATTTCTTTTGTCTTAGTTTTTTTGTCATTGTATATATTTTTGCTTGGGAATCACGACTTTTGCACCAAAATAAACACCCTGGACTAAATTATTCGGTAACGCTTTAGATTACAGCCCGGAAAGTACTGTGTAATTAAGAGGAATTTACAGTGTTACTTTCTATAATTATTGTGTACCTATAAAGTACTTACATGTAAGTATAAGGGAACAATATGTAAAGTTTGGGGAATAAAGGGGTAACAACCAGGAGAATTAAAAAAATATTTATACTGTAAGTATTATAGAACTAAGGTGAACTTATTCTACTATTATAATACAACAATCTTACATTTGGGAACAATTTAGCGAGAACATACACTGCGTACCTTTTTGTAATAATTGTGTACCAAGGCAATACATACTGTATAGGCTTTTTAAAAATGCCAGGGTACATATCCATGCATTTATAAAAAAAAAATATATAATTTTTTTTTTTTTGATAGCAAAAGTGCAGATGTTTAAGTTTGGGCTAACATGTTTCAAGGCAAGAAAAGCTAAGACTATTGCAATTTTTTCAAATATACTGGGAAATAAATCTGGTTTCATGTGGTTACAGGGTAAGTGGTGCTTGTATAATAAATAAAGGTTTCCGAGTCAGTGATATAAGATTGTGTGTATGCATTTTTATTGTACTTACCCTGTAACTACATGAAACAAGAGGGTAACAAGCACCACTTTAATTTACAGCCCGCAATGTCACACTTACCCTGTACCTACATGGAACAAGAGGGTAACAAGCACCACTACATGAAACAAGAGTATCTTTCCCCAATATTTAAGCAAAAGTTGCAATAGTTTTGATTTTCAGTGCTCTTTTGTCAAAAAGATTACTTTATAAATGCATAGATATGTACCCTGTAATTTTTAAAAAGCCTATACAGTATGTACTGGTTCACCATTATTTCAAAAAGGTATGTTCTTGCTAAATTGCTCCCAAATGTAAGATTGTTATATCATAATAGTAGAATAAGCACCCTTTAGTTCTTTAATACTTACAGTATAAATAATTGTTTAATTCTCCTGGTTGTTACACCTTTATTCCCCAAACTTAAAATATTGTTCTCGTATACTTATATTGTAAGTACGTTATAGGTACACTATAATTACCGAACATTACGCTGTAAAATTGCTTTAATTACTCAGTACTTTCCGGGCTGTAATCTAAAGCGTTACCAATTATTCTACATCATCATTGATTTTACACCTTCACCGCCGGTACACCTTAACACCGCTCCTCCCCTTTTTTAAAATGACCAATAGCGTTTGGTTTATTTCACAGCTCAGCCAGAGCTGTTGATCTCAGTAAAGACACAGTTCTTTTTAATCTCTACCCGTTTCTCCTCCTTATCTCCTCCATATCGCTCTAAAATAGCATTCTATGCAGAATTCAAATGAGTCCGATACTGTTCTGCGGCAACTTGTGCATAAGATCCGGTCTGTGCTGTCATGTCTCTAGAACGGAGCAGACTGTGCGCACTGTGGCGGTTCGTGTGACATTAACATGAAACCAGACTTCATTCGCCCCAATGGAAAACATATTTACACTGTCTGAATAGTTCCCTATCCCCTAAATACAGTAGTGCACTATGTGCCATTCACCATGTAGAAAATAGTGAATGTGTGAACAAGTGACTGATTTCAGCCACAGCTTCAGCGTCTATTTATAATGTAGGGGGCGGGGCTTCAGATTCTAGAGAGCATGATTGGACAGAAAATCTGATCAGAAGCTGTCAGATTAGTGTAGAGTGATGTCATCAAAATCACCTTTCCATATTGGCGGAAGTGAGAGATGCAGTTTTGAATGCTTATATCTTCTCAATGTGAATTTCATCATTGTTTTGGAGCACACTTGCTTATAGATAAACAGTAAGGCTTACATATTCATACTAAAAGATCAAAATGGACAATTCTTGTGTTTTGGAATATTGTAATATTTCTATTATAAATTGTTTATCCATTCACATCATTATTTTTTCTAAATACATGTGACCTCATAATCTTTAAAGCTACAATATGTAAGATTTTTGTAATAAAATATCCCAAAATCACTTGCACAGTGTGATATATTTCATGCAGTTTGGTACTTATAATAGATTTTGAAACACCTTAAAGGTGCAGCTTGGACACATCTTCAGTGAAGGACCTAGGGTCACAGGGTGTTTCGGGTCTTTGATCTTCAGACACCCTCACCTGGGCAACCCAACCGGGGTTGATCAGTCCCCGGTTTGTGTCCAAGCAGTGCGCTACTCCATACTCCTCCCCTTTTGATCCATAACCACCTTGAGGCTTTTTCGGCGGCCTCACTGATGTTTTTAGTGGCTCTTCTTTCACGCAACCCTCTGATGCCATGGAGCCCGAATGCCCGATGCACAGATTGACGTAGAAAGCCCCTGCAGCCCACTTCTATTGGCTCACAGCGGGCCCTCCATCCTCTCCCTCTGCATGCCTCAACCAGCTTAAGTGAACTTTGGATATGTAGTGACAGGCATAACGGTATAACCAACATAATCATCACAATACTGTAACACAATCACAAATCATCACTCACGTCTACCTTCAACAAGACGTGCACTATAAGAGAGCTTTTACACATTCAATTCATGCTGGTGTTTGCACAACTACACAAAATGTTTATATGGGCTAAAAATAACAGAGTAATAATAGAGTACTATCTAATAAAGTCATCCAGCTGTTTCCAGGAATCTGTGCGGTCGTTGAGTCATTGGAACTGGAAGTCAGTAATGGAAAGAAACTCCTTAACCCTGTTGGGTGTTCTGTAAAACATTGTTACAACATTTAATTAGAGGTTGTCACCTACAGTACTTGCAATATGTACGTGTTGATCACGCTGTTAACATTGCTAAATGTACTTACAGCTCAAATAAAATATAAAGCCAATACACAGAGTGGAAATGATCATTACAATCATCTCTGGTTTTTGGTTCGATCCTTCATTTGCGTTTTTTGTACGGTGTATTTTAGGTCTCTCTGAAAGACAAAACAATTACAAAGGTTCAGTGATAAACACACAAGTGTATCCTTTTATGTTTCTATGGTAAAATGTATGCTATAAGAGGATTTAAACATTTTTGTCAATCATTTGGTTTTACACACCTTTAATCAAAAGCTCAACATTCTGGATGGATTTCAGCACTGAGTCCTGTGTGATTTTTCAACACTCGAGTATTAAAATGTTCAGCAATACCTCTTTAGACAGCCTCTGCTTGTCTTCTTCTCCCAAGGCCCGCCTAGATTTTGTTGTTCCTGTTGCTACTTGCTCCTGCTCAATGTATGCTGATTACTACGACGGGCTGACTGGTATTTATTTTAATGACACGATAAATGACTGCGTTATGACTGCGTTTGCCATGACGTTGTTCAAGTTCAGCTGGCCTCAACGCGCGAGTCGCGAGATCCCTATCCCAACAGTTTCTCAAGCTCTCGCTCTCATTCTTTTTTATTTTTATTTTTTTTAATCACATTTGATAAAGATATTATTGTAGTGTTTCATTTTTTCTTGTTATTCAAATTCAAATTGTTTTAAAATATTATTTGTCACTTAATCTTAAAGATATTTAATAGTGTATGTTTGTTCCCACCAATCGCTGCACAAGTTAAGGATACGTATGATGACGTAAGCACGTTAGTGCGAGCCCTCCCGGCAGTGCCGCTGCTAGCCATTTTGGTGCCCTAAGCATAATTCCTTTATGATGCCCCCCCCCCCCCCCCTTAAAAAAAACATTTTCATTTAGGATTTTCATTTAGGGGGTATGATAAAATTTTATTTTTTACAAATTAAAAAGTAACACTTTAGTTTAGGGACTTATGCTTACTATTATCTAGTTTCATTACTATGCAATGGCATGGTTTTATAATCACTATGTTCCCGAATTTGAGGCAGGTTAGCTAGCGGGTTCGGGGTTTCCCCGAGTAAATTTTGAATTTCTCTGAACTACAGATGTGCATTTTAAGATGTTGTGAAGGCAAAAAAAAAAAAAAAAAAAAAAATTCGATAGCAACAGCTTTAAAACCATGTCAGTGGGCAACTGATTATTTTTCTCTCCTCATCAGCATCACACTCTTTTTCTCTTTGTTTTTATCTTGCCCTGTCTCTTCCCCTCCTAAAGTTGGCTTTTTTAATTTACTAAAGGCTACAATTTGTATTTTATTCTCAATATGTACACATTCATTATTAATCCTGTGCCTAACATAATGAAAACGGCTTTGTTCATGTTTCTTGTCCCCTCACAATGACAGTAGCCTAAACTATTACACTAGGCTACATGTTACATAGGCCTATTTTGGCGAAATTAGACAAAACTATATTAGTTTGCCTAATTATTTTTTGTCATTCGTTTAACATTTATGACCTAAGAAAAACCTGTCAAATATATAAAGTTAAGTTTAGCTACTTACATCTTATCTCGCACTTGACCGTACACAGAAGCGTCGAGTTGCACTGTTAAAATTCGCGCTCAGCGTCTGTGAACATAAAGCCCGCCTACTTTGATTTGATTGGTCATCTCAAATATTCTGACATTGACGAGCAGTGACAGACCAATGAGGCTCAGAACACACACACACACACACCCTGTCCTCTGTTTCTGACGTGCTCTCTGCTCGGCGCCGCTGCAGATTAAAGATGAAAGATGAAGAACGCGCTGAATCTGATTATAACAAGAAGTTTGATGATTGATTTTTCATTAGGCTATTTTTGGTGCCCCCTCAGCACTTGGTGCCCTACGCACAGCGCGTGATGCGCGTGGTGGGAGCGGCGGCGCTGCCTCCCGGAACCCATAGAGAATGCATTGCAGTGCCTCCAGTTCGAAAAAAAACATCTTTGAATGGAAGTCTATGGGAACACTCGGGGCGATTCTCAGCCAGAGTGAAATCGCCCAAAAAGAGGCGGTACTCCACAGAACGTGACATGACACTGATTGGACTATAGTGACGGCTAGCGTAACTCTGTTGTTGAATGAGATTGTGAATGTGATTGAAAAAAATCACTTTCACACTTTGGTGGTGCGTCGCCCAATCGCCCTAATGAAGAAACCGCCCCTGTCTGCAGCAGCATTGTGAACTTTTGCAAAGATACGTTTAGCTATTAACTTTAAAATTCATTATTATAGGCCTATTCAAATTCCAAACACACGAGGAGAGTCTCCGCATGAAAGCCCCATGACTGGCAGATGAACGTGCTACAACATTTCTCTCCGAAACCATAAGAAATTAACTTAGATTGAATGGAGGATTTTAACTGTGACGAGATCGGGCAGTTTACGGTGACAGGATGCACGCGACAGGGCTGTCCGGTAATGATGACCAACTAGTATGTTCCAAAGCTTGCCTACTCTTTTGCTACACACTCAAAAGTATCTACTTTTTCTTCACCAAAAGAGTACATACTTTTAGGGTGTAGTATAAGTAGGCGAATTGGGACGCAGCATTTGTTTCGTTACGCCCATGCACTAACAATGACGCTAAACACCGCATTCACTAGCAGTCGTCAGCTCGACTCACACTAGCTGTCCTCCGTTACGCACACAATCCAGGAGTGCATGTCTGTTTATACAGAAGCGCAACTGAATAATGCTTCACGAAAAATAAAGCGCAGATGATGAACGAACGACAATTAACGTACACTACACAATGGTAATTACAAACAATAGTTGGTTGTTAGTTGCCAACAGCACAGCAGACACACAATGACACACAAACCCAGTGTTGCTCACATATGGAGCGAATCAAAGCAACATCTGTGTTTGTTTTCAGGCCTTCCCGCTTCGCTCTCTCCAGCGCTGGACAGCTTTTCTAATATTAACATGGGTCCTATAAAGCTCGTGCCCAGACATAACCCTTTATTTTCCAGTGATTTCTTTAGAGCTTTTCTTTTTTGTATTGTGTCTCATCTCTATTTCTGCAGTCTTTCTTCAGTTCAAATTTCCCTCTTGCTCATTCTCTCCCACCGACCTAACGCCAGAGTGTTGTCTTTTGAGAAAGTGCACCAAAACAATCGATTCCAACTTGGCTATGTTGTACCAAAACACACAGATTACGATGATCTGTCCATTCACTTCCATTTCCACTCGCTCATTACGTAAAGTCTAGCATGGCTTCGTTCATTCTCTCCGTCTCAGTTAACCACTTCTGATCGGAACAATGAAAACACATCTTAATACCAGGTGTAAACAGGGCATAAGATAAATGCTTCAGATTTCAATTCAAATCTGTCTTTTGCCCCCATCTTCCTCCACTGTGGCTATACTATTGCAAGCAGAACATACATCCCTGCAATACACTTACGCATGTTTTTTCACTGAATTCTCAACATCTTTACACATGTATGATGTCCAAGTAAATTAAGGAAACGAAACGGCATTCACAATCCATGTATACTGTAACACCAGCTGTTTTGTCCATATAATCATATTATTCGTATCATATTATTAGCCATGCTTTTGAAACAAGACACAAAAGCTTTAGTAAGGGTTTGGCTTGTTGTTCTAATTCATCTAAAAATAAAATATATTATAAAATAAGTATGTGTTGGAAATTTTTTTATAATTGCCAATAATATTTACATTCATATTTATGTAATATGTTTTAGTGTAGATTAGTTGGCCTATGTAGAAAAGAAAAACATGTTGGCCTACCTCCTGACATTTCCAGATTTTTGGCAGAATTCCATGCTGGAAATGTAACACAGAATGTAGCCCATAGACTCTTAGAAATATCTTCAACCTCCGAAACCAGTTAGCGTGGCATTTTGGAAGCAGTCATCTCCAGTTATGTGAAGTAAATCCTCGCACATAAAAACATCTCACTCATTATTACTCATTCTTTCCAAACAAGAACTTCCAGTTCCTGTCAGTTTTTAATTTCCAATTAAAAGCATCAAATAAGTGTCACTGCAATTCACACAGTGATTATATATATATATATATATATATATATATATATATATATATATATATATATATATATATATATATATAAAAATACAGAAAACTTTTGCGACAAACTTTTGTTACAACCTTGTCCACCGAGCAATTCTGTCAAAGTTAAAGTAGGTCAGCTTTCCCACAGCTCTCCTTCACATCCGCTTCTCCAGAGTCACTCCTTCACAGTTCACTTCCCGTAAAAACCATAAAAACTATTCTTGTTGTGAGGTGACAGTGCTGTCTCCTGATCTAATCATTTAAATATTCATACCACACACTCAGAAACCTAAAGACTTATACTTGTTCTCCTTTGCCCATATTTGTGTACCACATCATTGCAATGCCTTTTTTTTCCACTGAAATCTTCAATCCGAATATGATTATTTTTCAACTGTTTCTTGTACTTTATTTCCCATTATAAGATCTTCCTAGCCCAGTTAATATTCCTTGCCCTGCAAGGCTCTTTTATCAATTGTCCAATATATCACCCTAGTAAAAACATTTATCTTTATCATAATGAAAGAGCGGACTGAGACTGATTTGAGGAGTCTAAATGATGTTTTATTTAACAAGGTTCAGGAGGAGCAGGTGCAGATAATTAACCCAATCAGCACACGTGGAGATCAATCAGTAATCAACTCAGGACAAGATAAATAACAGCAGAACCCACCTTTGTTCCTTGTCAGTTTATCAGCATCCCACCTTCACCCCATCTCCTCACGTTTAATTCCATCTCTAGTTCCATCTACTCTTACCAACGGGGGGAGTACTCTGGGTTCGGGCAGAAATTCCGAGCTCGGAGCCCTCCACCTGGACAGCACGCATAACCTTTACCATAATAATTATATGTAGACGTGAACTCGTGAAATATCTTCATTGAAACTTCCCGACAAGCGGTTTCAATCTTCACTTGATTTAATGTATCCAATTGTTCTATCTGCTGAGTTCCTGTTATATTTAACTCATGAAAGTGCGTATCTATACCACGAATTTAATTTCTCGTGCTATTTATACGCCAAAAATGTTTTTTGCGTGCATATGCGCACTGTAAACCCCTTGGATATGTGGCGACTTGAGTAAAGATATGTAGTGAAGTGCCGCTGTTTGTTGACGTCCTCTCTGTAGAGTGAGACCCCGCCCTAGATGCACGCAGGTGATCAGCATTCAATTAATTGATAATAATTATGGTAATTCCTTCCAAGGGGTATATTAAGGTGGCGGTGTTGTCACCGGAGATTGCGTGAATGTGCGACCGCGTTCTAGCACGTCATTATTGTTGCGACTGTCTGGTGCTCTGGCTGAGGTGAGTGTGGCGGCTGGTTTTTATGCTTGAGCCTAATGAACATTAGATTGAGTGTTACTCTTGTCAGGTTCTGGGCTGTTCGCAGAAAAGCACACGTTGTGCTGAGGGTTGCATGCCTGGCAACACGCGTTGTTTTCCGGATACCACCGTTTCGGTATGAATTG
The DNA here is from genome assembly GCA_030578255.1 of Tiaroga cobitis. NCBI lineage: Eukaryota > Metazoa > Chordata > Actinopteri > Cypriniformes > Leuciscidae > Tiaroga > Tiaroga cobitis. The sequence continues at coordinate 11,278,037 of CM060612.1, forward strand.
CATTCAGCATCGTGGGTGTATTGCTGCTTGACTTCCTGGTAGGTCTCTCTTTGGCCCTTTTGGCTGTATTTAATTAATGAGCGAATAGTTAATATTATGGGGTCTGTGTATTCCAGCGTATCATTGGGCTTTTTCATCTCTTGCCGACTGGGCGAGTGGCGCGATCTCCGCATGTTTGGTGGATCGATCTGCCGTTTTAAGGGCACTTGAAGACTACACTTGCCTGCTCTAGGACTTGTCGTCGCTGCTGTTCTGTTCCGATTAATGTTTTTGTTTGAGTTATTTTGCTCGTGTGTGTAATTTTGTTTTGTTTTTCTGTGTAATTTACCTTTTGTGTTTTTTTGGGTTTCCTTGTTGATTTATCAGTTTGCTTGGTAATTGGTGTTTTGTTTTCTTAGTTTTGGGTGTTGTTTTGTGCTTTATTTGTATTATAATTACTGTTATTTTCTTTGCTCATTGTGAGATTATCCAACGACTGGTCCCAAGGGAAAGAGGGATTGTGAGTGGTAACCGGCCTGGGGAGATTGTTCCTGTTGGCCCGTAGCGATCCATTCACTATCGCTGACACTGATGAGTGCAGGTTTGAAGTGGATTGCGGAGTGTTTTCTTTTTAGTTACGTATATTATTGTATGTCTCGCATGTTGTGTCCTGTATATAGGTACCCATAGGTGAGGATAATCGTTTGATCTATTTGCTTTGATTTATTTTTTTGTAATTCTTTATTTCTTGTGTTTCAGGCACTGTGAGCCCGGAGCAGGAGGGCTAGTTGTCCAATTAAGGTGGCGGGTCCTGATGAGACACAGTGTGTGGTCTGCAATCCATAGTGATTGGTCTTGTTTGACGTGATTTGAGTGACGTGTAGTGCACGTGTGGGTGCTCTTTTACCATCGCTGAGACTAGCGACGTCTGGCACTAGCTCGTCCTGCTTCGGGTGACCACGAGTCCTGTGAGCTGTTTATTGTGTGATGTTATAATTGAACCTAACTGACTGGCACGCCAGTATTTTATCTTTGTCTAAATAAAGAATGTGTTTTTGTATTTTTCCATATTCACGTCTCGGAGTATTTATGTAAGGGAAACACCGAACCTGTGTGTCTTTAATAGGACATTTCCCTGGCTTAGCGACCAAGGTGGCGTAGTCGATTTTTCTTTCTGTCTCTCTCTCCTACTCTCTCTCTATCCTCCCTCTTTTGTACTGCCTGCCACATTTGGCGCAGTCGGCAGGGTTTCCTTTTTTTTCTTGTGTAGATCTGAGGCGTGGATATATGTGTTGTTCTTGTTGTTTTTTTTCTTAGTCGTTGGGAACAGAACAGTAGCGGGGACAGTGATCACCGGTAACTCTATTTGGTTTTTCTTGGCTGGTTTTTGTAGAAATGGAGGACGAGTTGCAAGATTTGAGGGAGCTTGTGGCCCAATTACGAGCTGATAATACAAAGTTGCGGCAAGATCGAGCACTTGCAGGGCCTTTAGATCTGGGCCATGGTTCCAACGTACCTAGTCCGTCAATCGCTCCTCCTCAGGCTATTGATGCGGGTGCCATTCCTATGGAGAGGTACGTTTTTATACCGAGGGACCGAAGGTGCCCTAAATTTAATTGTAGGTCTGGTATAGGAATTAATGAATGGGCTGAGGAGGCACATGCCTGCATGCGGTCCCGTCATTTGTCCACAGCCGACAAGGCTTTCTTCCTTTTCGACCATTTAGAGGGGGAGGCACGTGATGAGATAAAGTATAGGCCTGTGGGGGAGCGGGAAGATCCCGAAAAGATTATCACGGCTTTGAAAGAAGTATATGGCTGCTCCAAATCATATGTTGCCTTGCAGGAGGCCTTTTTCTCCAGGAGGCAACATGATGGTGAGACTCTGTTGGAGTTTTCACTTGCTTTAATGAGCCTTTTGGAGCAAGTCAAGCAGCAATCGCCTACTGTCATGTCAAATACCGAAACCTTGCTTCGTGATCAATTCGTGGAGCATGTGGCCGATAGTGCTCTTCGCCGCGAGCTTAAACAGTTGGTTCGTCGTCAACCTAGTGCCACTCTGTTGGAGGTTCGCAGGGAAGCTATTAGGTGGGAGCAGGAGGGCATGCTGGGTGGGGCAAGAGGCCGCAGTCATTCTCTCCCCTCGGCACATGGTTTTCAATACGGTGTACAGGGTGTTCGTCCGGGTAGTTGTGACTCTCCTCAGCGGTCTGAGATGGGTGAGTTGAGAGAGATGTTAAAACTGCAGCAACATTAGTTAACTCAACTCACACAAAATCGAGCTCGGTTACAGGACCCTTTTCAGCGTTCTTGTAGTCAACCTCGTCCTTTTCGCAACAGTTCGGTTATCTGTAGAAGGTGTCAAAAACCGGGGCATTTCGCGAGGGAGTGTGATGGGGAACGTGTTCCATTTCGGGCTCCCGCTGCTAGTAGAGATGACCCGGGGGCCAGTGAGGGGGAGTTACATCATTCAGGCCCGTTATCGGAAAACTAGCCCCCGCTGAGTTGCAGAGCCACAGCTCGGTGGGAGGGAACCTCGGCTCCGACGTGTTGCATATTCCTGGCCCCATGTTAAAGTTGATGTCACCTTGCCCTCATATTAATGCTCTTATGGGTGGCATTTCAGTACCATGTTTGATAGATACTGGGTCAATGGTATCTACTCTTACGGAGAGTTGCTTTTTAAAGTATTTTGAGCCATGGGGACAGGAACGTCTTCGGACCTGTCAATGGTTACAACTTAAGGCTGCAAATGGACTTTCCATTCCATATATAGGATATATGGAATTGGATGTTGAGCTTTGCGGGAAATTAGTACAGCAATGTGGGGTGCTAGTAGTCAAAGACCCTCCGGGTGGCATGTGTGCTAAGGTCCTTGGGGTTTTGGGGATGAATGTACTGGGCAGGTGTTACCAGGGGCTCTTGGGACAACATGGCCCCTCCCTCTTTGAATTTCCACCAGTAGCAAGTGCTCCCGGCTCTGTTGTCCGGGCATTGCAACATTGCCACCAAACCAGTGCTTGTCCTGCAGTTTTGGAAACGGGTCAGGTTAAGACCCGCGGCCCTCGGGCATACCGCATACCCGGTGGCACCATTAAGCTGGTAGCCGCAACTTGTTCGGAGCATTATTCTAACGTTACTGCGCTCCTCGAACCTCCAGAATTTGGGCTCCCTATGGGGTTATTGGTCTCTCCTGCTTTGGTTCGAGTGGTTAGGGGCACTGTTTATGTTCCAGTGGTTAATGTAGGGAGTGCTGATGTTTTGCTTTTCCCTCGCCGAGTAATAGGCACTTTAACGAATGTGAATGTGGTCAGTTTGCCCCCAGGTGTCACTGAAGTGAAGTCTACTTCCTGTAGGGTGTGGTCCATGAGTGGAAGTGAGCAAGTGAGTATTCCAATGGTCCCCGGCCAAATTGAGGCGTTGGACTTGTCCCTCCTGTCCAGCGATGAGCAATGTAAGGTTAGGGCTCTTTTGGTGAAGTATCAGTCGGTGTTTTCTGCTTTTGAAGGGGATTTGGGGTGTACTAATATCATTGCACACGATATTCCACTCATAGATGACACCCCGGTTCGACAACGGTATCGGCGAATCCCCCCCATCGGAGTATGAAGTGGTAAGAGCACACATTAATCAGCTGTTGGATGCTCAGGTGGTACGGGAGAGTTGTAGCCCCTATTCCTCTCCAATTGTGCTTGTAAAGAAAAAGGACGGTAGTCTACGCATTTGTGTGGACTACCGTCAATTAAATTCTAAGACGAGGAAGGACGCATTTCCATTGCCTCGGATCGAGGAGTCACTGGACGCCCTGACTGGTGCCCGCTGGTTTTCCACTTTGGATTTAACCAGCGGGTACAATCAGGTTCCCATGTCAGAGGGGGATAAGCCAAAGACTGCTTTTTGCACCCCATTCGGGTTATTCGAGTGGAATCGAATGCCGTTTGGGCTCTGCAACGCCCCCAGCACATTCCAACGACTTATGCAGCGACTATTTGGTGACCAGCAGTGCCAATCATTACTTTTATACTTGGATAACATTGTTGTGTTTTCTTCCTCTGCAGAGCAGCACTTGGAGAGGCTGGAGGTGGTCTTGAGCCGATTGGAGCATGAGTGCCTGAAGGTTAAGATGGAGAAGTGTGCGTTTTTCAAGACCGAGGTGAGGTATTTGGGCCATGTTATATCCGCCCAGGGTGTGGCAACCGACCCTAGTAAAACTGAAGCGGTGGCTCAGTGGCGTCGTCCAACCACGGTCACCGAATTACACTCGTTTCTTGGGTTTGCCAGTTACTACCGGCGCTTTGTTGAGGGGCTTGCTAGGTTGGCAGCCCCCCTGCATAGGCTAGTGGCTGAGTTTTCTCGGGATAAACCGAAGTCTAAGAAACGAAACGGTTTAAGTTTGGAGGGTGCCTGGGATGAGCAGTGCCAATCAGGTTTTGAGCAATTAAAAGGGAGACTAACCTCAGCCCCAGTGCTTGCATACGCTGATTTTTCCCTGCCCTTCATCCTGGAGGTGGACACTAGTCATGGAGGGTTGGGAGCTGTCCTCTCACAGGAATACGAGGGTAGGGTACGGCCCATTGCATATGCGAGTCGCAGTCTTAGGCCCACTGAGCGCAATATGGACAATTACAGCTCCATGAAGTTGGAGTTTCTTGCGCTCAAGTGGGCCATGACTGAGAAATTTCGTGAATATCTGTTGGGTAATAAGTGTGTGGTCTTCACGGATAATAATCCTCTCAGTCATCTGACCTTGGCAAAACTCGGGGCGGTGGAGCAGCGCTGGGCTTCCCAGTTGGCGGCTTTTGACTTCGAGATCCGGTATAGATCCGGAAGGAGTAATAAGAATGCTGATGCCCTTTCCAGGCAGAACCCACCCGAGCAAGGGGCCGTAGGTGACTTATTCCCAGGGACGGTGGTACCGGTATCATTGCAGCAAGCTGTGGGGCTGCAGCCAGTTGTTGAGGCAGTACAGGGGGTGATCACCACAATGCCTGGTTACTCACCTGTTGATTTGAGTTTGTTACAGGAAGAAGACCCTGTGATTTCTGAGGTTTTGACTTTTTGGAGACGTAAGGCACGTCCTGGGCCTGAGGAGCGACGACGCATGTCTACTTCCGTCGTGGTACTTCTCCGTCAGTGGGATCGCCTGTTAGAGAGGGAGGGGGTACTCTATCGTAGGGTTAGAGCTCCGAGTGGGGGAGAAGAGATTTGCCAATTATTATTGCCCGCTGTGTTGAGGTCTGATGTCCTCATGCAGTTACATCAACAACATGGACATCAGGGCATCGAGCGCACCACTGAACTGATTAGACAGCGATGTTACTGGCCTGGCTTGTCATCAGATGTGGAGCGGTGGTGCCAAGAATGTGAGAGATGTCAGGTAGCTAAAGATTTGCATCCTTTGGCTCAAAGCTTGATGGGTCATTTGTTGGCCTCTAGGCCTAATGAAATCTTGGCCATAGACTTTACAGTGTTGGAACCTTCTAGGTCAGGAGTAGAGAATGTGTTGGTAATGACAGACGTGTTTAGCAAACACACCCTTGCTGTGCCGACTAGGGACCAGAGAGCGGAAACGGTGGCCCAGACCCTGGTAACCGAGTGGTTCTATAAGTTTGGGGTGCCCAGTCGCCTGCACTCTGACCAAGGGCGAAATTTTGAATCTCTCTTGGTTCGCCAGCTTTGCAGCCTGTATGATGTGGATAAGTCTCGCACCACACCCTACCACCCAGCTGGTAATGGCCAGTGTGAGCGCTTTAATCGAACCTTGCACAATCTGTTGCGCACACTGCCAGTTTCCAGAAAGAGGGACTGGGTGTCTTGTCTTCCACAACTTCTCTTTTCCTATAATACCACCCCTCATCAAGTCACCGGGGAGTCTCCACATTTTTTAATGTTCGGCCAAGAACCCCGTCTTCCAGTTGATTTCTTGTTGGGTAGGGTGCAGGAACCAGTGGCGGGGAGGGTGCATGAATGGGTCCTCGAACACCAAACCAGGCTGCAAGTGGCCTTTGAAGGAGCACGGGAACGTTTACAGATAGTAGCTGCAAGGCGTAAGGAAAGGCACGACCAGCATGTTAAGAATGAACCTCTGGTTGAGGGTCAATTGGTGTACCTCCGTGACTATGGGGTAAGGGGTCGCCATAAGATTCACGATCTATGGAGTCCAGTTGTCTACCAGGTAGTGAGAGGGCCTCGAGAGGGAGGTGCGGTTTACACTATAGCACCAGTGGAAGATCTTAATTCAGTAAAAACTGTACACCGCTCACTGCTTAAGAGTCGGATTCAGAGGGAGCCCTCGGGTTCTGTCCCCCCCCAGTGATTCGGGTGATCCCTTGGTCCCCGTGTCACTGCAGGAAGAGGAAGAAGGGGAAATGGATCTGGTGATGGTGTCTACTGAGAGTCTCTCTGGTGGTCCTGGTTGTGTACGGCTAGCTTCACCTAAGCAAATTGCTCCACCACTGGCAGCGGGGTCTTCAGACTCCGTCCCTATGGGACGAGGGGTTATCCCTGATGAGACTAGTAGTGACGAAACTAGTTCGGTGGCGGAATCCATTGGATGGGGTAGGGAGGCTGGGAGGACTGAGGTGGGGCAGCGACGGACTGGAAGAGTGACTGCCGGCCGACATGCAAATCTTCACCATCTCCCTAGGTCTCTGTTGGATGTAGCATCTCCAGTGTCCCATTCTGTAACCGTGGTGTTCAGACCTTGGCTCTGAATAACGTGATTGTTGGATTATTCATCGACGGGGCGACGATGCAAAGGGGGGGGGGGGGGGGGGGTAGATTGTAGTGAAGTGCCGCTGTTTGTTGACGTCCTCTCTGTAGATTGAGACCCCGCCCTAGATGCACGCAGGTGATCAGCATTCAATTCATTGATAATAATTATGGTAATTCCTTCCAAGGGGTATATTAAGGTGGCGGTGTTGTCACCGGAGATTGCGTGAATGTGCGACCGCGTTCTAGCACGTCATTATTGTTGCGACTGTCTGGTGCTCTGGCTGAGGTGAGTGTGGCGGCTGGTTTTTATGCTTGAGCCTAATGAACATTAGATTGAGTGTTACTCTTGTCAGGTTCTGGGCTGTTCGCAGAAAAGCACACGTTGTGCTGAGGGTTGCATGCCTGGCAACACGCGCTGTTTTCCGGATACCACCGTTTCGGTATGAATTGCATTCAGCATCGTGGGTGTATTGCTGCTTGACTTCCTGGTAGGTCTCTCTTTGGCCCTTTTGGCTGTATTTAATTAATGAGCGAATAGTTAATATTATGGGGTCTGTGTATTCCAGCGTATCATTGGGCTTTTTCATCTCTTGCCGACTGGGCGAGTGGCGCGATCTCCGCATGTTTGGTGGATCGATCTGCCGTTTTAAGGGCACTTGAAGACTACACTTGCCTGCTCTAGGACTTGTCGTCGCTGCTGTTCTGTTCCGATTAATGTTTTTGTTTGAGTTATTTTGCTCGTGTGTGTAATTTTGTTTTGTTTTTCTGTGTAATTTACCTTTTGTGTTTTTTTGGGTTTCCTTGTTGATTTATCAGTTTGCTTGGTAATTGGTGTTTTGTTTTCTTAGTTTTGGGTGTTGTTTTGTGCTTTATTTGTATTATAATTACTGTTATTTTCTTTGCTCATTGTGAGATTATCCAACGACTGGTCCCAAGGGAAAGAGGGATTGTGAGTGGTAACCGGCCTGGGGAGATTGTTCCTGTTGGCCCGTAGCGATCCATTCACTATCGCTGACACTGATGAGTGCAGGTTTGAAGTGGATTGCGGAGTGTTTTCTTTTTAGTTACGTATATTATTGTATGTCTCGCATGTTGTGTCCTGTATATGGGTACCCATAGGTGAGGATAATCGTTTGATCTATTTGCTTTGATTTATTTTTTTGTAATTCTTTATTTCTTGTGTTTCAGGCACTGTGAGCCCGGAGCAGGAGGGCTAGTTGTCCAATTAAGGTGGCGGGTCCTGATGAGACACAGTGTGTGGTCTGCAATCCATAGTGATTGGTCTTGTTTGACGTGATTTGAGTGACGTGTAGTGCACGTGTGGGTGCTCTTTTACCATCGCTGAGACTAGCGACGTCTGGCACTAGCTCGTCCTGCTTCGGGTGACCACGAGTCCTGTGAGCTGTTTATTGTGTGATGTTATAATTGAACCTAACTGACTGGCACGCCAGTATTTTATCTTTGTCTAAATAAAGAATGTGTTTTTGTATTTTTCCATATTCACGTCTCGGAGTATTTATGTAAGGGAAACACCGAACCTGTGTGTCTTTAATAGGACATTTCCCTGGCTTAGCGACCAAGGTGGCGTAGTCGATTTTTCTTTCTGTCTCTCTCTCCTACTCTCTCTCTATCCTCCCTCTTTTGTACTGCCTGCCACAGATACACTAAGATTTAGAAAATTTACGCTCAGCCTACACGTTAGCCTGGTTAACCGGGCCACAAGTGAGGTGGGCGGTTAGAAAGCTACCGACTACGCCACCCCGGGACCTACTTCCGGGGAATTTCCCTTCACACTAGGGCAAGGCTCACAAGTTCGTTCTAACAGAGTCAGGTATCAGACTTGGGTTTGAGTACAAAACAATAGAAAGCTTTATTTTCCCATCAGATAGAGGTATTCAAATTTTATTTAACAGGACAACACCAATAACTCAAAAGAATCCACACAAGTAACACACAGACCTCGCTTCAGAATTGGGTGCTGGCTCTCCTCGGCAGAAATGACACAGCAATCATATGTGCACACTCACGCCACACCTCACTATGAGCACAGCATTCGGAGCACGGCATTCAGGCAAAAGAACCCACCACCACAATCGAGAAGAGATGCTTATCCTTCTGCCATTGGTTGCCCCCCAATTCTGAAGGAAGAACAAAACAAGACCAGATAACACGAAACACACATATGACACCAATTATATACAAGACATTTCACTACAAACAAGTATTCTAAAACACAATATTAAAAGGGTTCACCACACCAGCTCGGCTCGTCAACTCGAGGTGCCGCGTCCGGTCACCCCGACAACCAATCCTAGGCTGGGCAGAAATGGGCAAAAGCAGCCAACAATATTACAAACAAACAAAAAAAGAAAACACCTTCGATAGGCCACCCTCGGGTTGACCACACATAAATAGAAAACAAGGAAAAACTGTTCTCACGTACAAAATAGGTAACTGAGTAACATACTCAACATAATTCAACACAAGAAAATATAAGTTCACAACAATCAACTCATAAGGAAAGAGAATAAGATTTAAAGAAAACAAAATACAGAACAGATGGGGACAGTTAGGTGGCTAATCTAATAGTTAAACCCCACTGGAGGCTCTTAACTCAAATTACTCACAGCCCATAATCAACAGTCCAGCTGATCCAGCGTTCTGTACACCATGGACAAAGCGATGAAACGGGACCCGGCGTGTCGACGCACAACGCGCACTGAAACAGAGTTAATTCCGCTTGTCTGCAGATTCAATCAAGCAACCAAACTCGTACAGACCTGTCCCCCTACAACCCCGGAGACAGGAAAGTCACGCTGATACGTCGATGATATCGATGCAGGTAGCCAAACAAAGCAGACAGCAAAGAGAGCATCTGCACCAAAGATTGGCTGGCACAAAAAAATAGCAGCCCACTGTAACGCCTCTGGCACTGTTGGCCCGCACCTTAAATATAACATACAACACAAAACATGGAATAGGCCAGCCCGGCTAGCAATGATCATATGATTATTGATTCAGTTGAAACATACCTGTTGTGCAATTCAAACGGCACCAATACTGCTGCGCATTAAACACGGTCCCTCAAACGGATGAACTTTGAAGGCATCCCACAAAGCTCCTCTGCCCACCCTTTAGTTAAACAAAAAAAAAAAAACATGGAATCCCTGTGCAACAACCCACGAACAAACCACGCTACAATCACTGCCAACAGCTCCTACCTTACAAACATGCATGTGTCCCGTGTCCCACCAGAAACACAGTGACTCACTCAATGACGCAGAGAGAACGCACACCCATAGCAACGCCCTTATATGTCGCAGAAGGAACACAATTAAAGGGGCACTCCCCCTCATATTAAGTGACTCTGACAGATGTAATCCGTACTGCTACAGTCTACTGCTACGTCCCGACTGTGAAACATCTCAAGGGTATTACCCCCCAATTCCTAATTCCACGGCCTAAACAGAACAGTGACAGTATTAACACCACATACCGGAGGATCCGGAGCACCCACCTCTCCGGGCCCTGCAGCTTGTGGCAAATGATGCATATTAGAATATTGACCCGCCCCTACTCGTCCCGTGCGGTGTGGGACCATCACCGAAGGGTCAGACGGTCCGGGGGCAGAGGGCCCTAGCACTGGCACTGGACCTACGCTGACCTCTAATATAGGCACTACTTCCAGATCACTCGCTTGGAAAGCAGTGGCAAGTTCTTCAAATAGAGGCACCCCTACGTCGGTCCTTTCACCAGCCAACGAAGGGGCCCTAGGTGGAACATAGGCCATATCACCATCTTCTAGTTCCACCTCGGTCTCCAAGGGCACTGGTGACTCAACCAGACTCTCGGGGGGGTCAACCGATGGTGCCTCCCCCTGGGCTTGAGGCTTCAATGCAGAACGATGGACATTCCGAACTAGACTCAGGTCTTTTACCGGGGCCACTGTATACACCGAATCGCCAGTCCGAGGATCTCTAACTACCCGATACACAGTGGAACTCCACAGATCATAGATCTTGTGGCGACCCCTAATTCCATAGTCTTGTAGGTAGACCAACTGGCCCTCGCTCAATGGCAGTGCCTTTACCCGTTGGTCATGTCCCTTGCGGCGGCTGGCCACAGCCTGCAGCCGTTCTCGAGCACCCTCAATAGCAACATGTAACCGTGCCTGGTGCTCCTCAATCCACCTGTGTACTCGACCTTCCACAGGTTCTCGGATCTGGCCAAGCAAGAAATCTATAGGTAGCCTGGATTCTTGCCCAAAAATAAAAAAGTGGGGAGATTCACCAGTGGCCTGGTGGGGAGTGGTGTTATAACAAAACAACACCTGCGCCAGGCAGGATGCCCAGTCCCTTTTCCTCTCGGTGGGCAAGGTTCGCAAAAAATTGTGTAGGGTCTGATTAAACCTTTCACACTGCCCGTTACCGGCCGGATGGTACGGACTAGTGCGAGACCGACCCACTTTGTAGAGACTGCACAACTGCTGGATCAAGTTAGACTCAAAATTGCGGCCCTGGTCGGAATGAATCCGCCCAGGGACCCCAAACTTAAAAAAACACTCCTCCACCAAGACCTGGGCCACAGTCGTGGCCTGCTGATCCCACGTGGAAACCGCCACCGTAAATTTGCTGAACACGTCAGTCATTACCAACACATTCTCCTGGCCGGCCTGAGATAGCTCCAACACTGTAAAGTCGATAGCCACTATTTCGTTCGGGTGGGGAAGCCAATAGATGCCCCATATAACTTCGGGCAACTGGTGCCACATCTTTGGCTTGCTGACACCGTTCACACCTCTGAATCCATCGTGCCACATCTGCTGCCATACCCGGCCAGTAGCACCGCTGCCGTGCCAACTCGAGAGTGCGTTCAACGCCTTGATGTCCATGGTGCTGATGTAATGATGTTAAGACGTCAGGCTGCAAAGTTCCTGGAACTACTACCTGAAGCACCACTTCCCCTCCATCAGGACGGAAGGTCTTATGGCACAATAGGCCCTCCTACTGGACTAACCGATCCCATTGTCGAAGGAGCGTAGTCACCGGTTTAGGAAGAAGTCTCCGCTCTTGCGGCCCTGGGTATTGCTCATTCCTCCAAAACCTCAAAGCTTCCTCGATAACAGGGTCTGCCTCTTGTAGGGCCATAAGTTCAAGTGCCGAATGACTCGGCAAAACCTGAATTGCACTCGACGTGGTAGCCTGCACCAGTTCCATACTCACAGCCCGCCTCAACAGCTCTGGCACAATCAATCCCGACGAATCACTACTGTCAATCGTCTGTTCCACAGAAGGCAGGCGAGACAGTGCATCAGCATTCTGGTTGTTTCTACCCACCCGGTACGAATGCGGCCAACTCAGCCACCCACCTCTGCTCTGTAGCACCCAGCTTGGCCGTGACCAAATGACTCAATGTGTTGTTGTCGGTACGTACAATGCACTTATGCCCAAACAGGTATTCTCTATATTTCTCGCCCATGGCCCACTTAAGGGCCAAAAGCTCGAGCCTCATAGAGCTATATGTGGCGGTGTTCCGCTCAGCCGACCGAAGGCTACGGCTAGCATAGGCAACTGGTCTAACCTTCCCGTCAACCTCCTGCGACAACACCGCTCCAAGCCCTGTGTAGCTAGCGTCAATTTCCAATATGAAAGGTTGCATAAAATCTGCATACGGCAAGACTGGTGCGGTCGTAAGTGTACGCTTCAAACTCTGAAACGCCTCCTCGCACTTTGAAGACCACACAGTTGTCAATTCCTGACTACGCTTACCTGACTTATCTCGGGTTAGTTCGGCCACTATTTTATACAATGGGGCCGCCAACCTAGCGAAACCCTCCACAAAGCACCTATAATAGCCGACAAAGCCCAAGAAGGTTCGCCACTCTGACACGGTCTCAGGGCAAGGCCACTGGGCTACGGCCTCGACCTAACTTGGGTCCGTCGCCACTCCCTGGGCTGAAATTACATGCCCCAGATACCTTACCTTCTCAAGAAAGAACACACATTTCTCAAGCTTTACTTTGAGGCAGTCGGATCTTAAGCGGTCCAGCACCATCCTTAATCTTTGCAGATGTTGTTGCACAGATGAAGAAAACACGATAATATTGCCGAGGTACAACAAGACAGCCTGGTGCCGCTGGTCCCCAAAGAGCCGCTCCATCAGGCGTTGGAACGTGCTTGGTGCGTTGCACAACCCAAAGGGCATACGATTCCATTCGAATAGCCCAAAGGGCGTGCAAAAGGCGGTCTTAGGACGATCGGATTCAGAGACAGGGACCTGGTTGTACCCACTGGCAAGATCTAAAGTAGAAAACCAGTGGGCCCCTGCCAGTGAATCCAATGTCTCCTCGATTCGAGGTAACGGAAACGCATCCTTACGTGTCTTGGAATTAAGCTGACGGTAGTCTACGCACATGCGCAGGCTACCGTTATTCTTCCTTACCAACACAACTGGAGAGGCATTTGGGCTGCAACTCTCCCGAATTACTTGTCCATTAAGCAGCTGGCTAATATGGGTCTTCACCAACTCGTACTCGGACGGCGGGATACGCCTATAACGCTGACGGACCGGGATATCATCCATCAAGGGGATCTCATGAGAGAAGGTTAGTACAGCCCAAGTCCCCTTCGTGCATTGAAAACACGCTTTGGTACTCATGAAGGAGAACCCTAACCTGCTCCTGTTCCTCAATCGATAACCCCCCCAAATCGGCCAAGTCTATGGGTTCCAACCTAACCGAGGCTTCACAGGAGGCCACCCGAGCGGTCACCGATAAAACCTCAGTCAGACCACTGGGTAGACCCACCAAATGTACCTCTCCCAACTTTCCTATAACCGTAGTGGGGTAAAGCACTACATCGATAGTACCGACATTAACGACGGGCACCAAAATAGTACCTCCATTTACATGCACTAAAGAGGGTGAAGCCAATAATCCCGCAGGCAAACCTGTCTCAAGGGGCTCAAATAGCACTGCTTTGCCCGCAAGAGAGGGCGAACACGTTTCAGGCACAAATTTCAAAGTGCCGCCTGGAATACGATACACGCTACGCCCTCTTACCTTAGCGTTGCTACTACGATCCAAAGCATAAGTGACTTGTTGACAATCTTGAAATGCCCGGGTAATCTCAGAATCCTGAGCCACTACCGGCAGCTTAAATAAAGTGGTTCCATGACGGCCAAAGAGCTCCCGGTAGCAGCGACCGAGCACATTCATTCCCAGAATGCCCGGAATATCAGTGCCACCACCGGGGGGATCACGGACCACCAACACCCCACAATCAGTGACTGTACTACCGCACAATTCAATATCTAATTCGAGATACTCGATATATGGAATTTCAAGCCCGTTAGCTGCACGAAGCTGCAGCCAATGACACGACCGCAGGCGATCCTGACCCCATGGCTCAAACCCCAACCGAAAACAGGTTTCTGTGATGGTTGATACCATGGAGCCCGTATCTATCAAACAGGTTACTTGGACACCCAAAATATCATAAACTATGAACACGTAGAATGCGAGCACTGTTAGCTCAGACTCTGGCGTTCTCAGCGCCTTCAAAACAAGAGTCACAACAACAAGCGCGGCTTACGACACTTCAGAGTTCCTACTGGTGGTGCGAATGCAACCAGGAAAACGTTCCTATGGGAACCATTAGTTCTCGGGCAACCATCCTGGTGGCTAGTTCCTTGAACTATCTGGTGTGAAAGCCCCTATAGTGTCGGCCCAAATCCGGCCCACATCTGGTGGGCCGGATTTGGGCCGACACCATGTTGCTGTCTGGGTTATTTTTCTGATGTCTTGTGTCGAATATCATACGATGAAAGGTATGTAAGTTTGGATTGGGATCAAATAATTCTATTATTTGTATAAGTAGGCCTACTTCCTGCTCTAGTTTTATTTAATCCTGTTGCCTTCAATTATTGAAAAAAAAAAAAAAAAAACACTCATCCCTTTAATATTTTTTCTGAATGTTTGTCAGCTCATTTTCCATCTTACTATTCTTAATGTTGGAAATCATTATCTTTCTTTCATTGCAATATTTGAGAACATCAATACACATTCTTCCTTATTACAAATGTATCATTTCCCTGTATCATGTTTCCCTAAAGTTTTTTAGTGCTGTAGGATATCTGAACCTAAATCTATAGAGATTATGCTTTCTTCCCTTCTATTTCTCACTCCTTGTTATTTTATGCAGGCGTACCCAAATTCCTGCTCTCCCATTATATATATATTTCCTTTGTTGTTCATTTAAACTGACTTTAATTTTTTGTCATTTACAATATTGCCACCTGCTGGACTGTTGTGCCTTTTATGTATTTAGAGTGTTGGCTTTGACTTCCTCAGATTGATGTGGCTAAAATAACCCTCCTAAAAACCCTAGGATCCGGCTTAACCTAAAGCAGTGTGAACCAGACCACATCATGTTGAGGATCCTAAAGCTTCACCTCTGTGAGTTTATTACACACGAAAAGCTTCTCAAATGCAATTGAAATGTTATAATGAACACATTTTAAGTGAAATACTCCTAAATATTTTTCTCCTCGTAGATCTGTTCATATTGTGTCAAGCTGCAGAAACTGATCGAGTAACAGATTTGGGTCAAAATGTGACGATAAACTGTTATCTTGATGATGCAAAAGAGGTGACATGGCTGTTGCTGAATCTACCAGATCCTCCGGTTGTGATATTACACTCCTTCTTAAACCCACCAACAGCATTTTACTACAAAAATACCTTCAGGCACAAATATTCAGTGAAATCTGCACATCGTCTGTTCATAAATAGCATCACCGTTGACGAGTTAGGAGTTTATTACTGCATGGACACAGACAAAACTGTGAAATTCAGCAATGGCACCAGACTACACATAATTTGTAAGTGAATGTATCCTACACCATTACAAATGATATAGTAGCCTATAGCCAACATTTGAAGTGGATCAGAACCTTTCATCAAAGTTATACATGAACAACACCCGTTCTTGTCTTAGGACAACTATGATGAACTTTTTAGATCCACTTCAAATGTTGACTACTGCATATATACATATATTGTTATTGAAACTAACATTATAATAACACACATATTCACAAACATTTGTATATTTGACAGGGGTACGTAAAGATGTTTTAGGCTACTGTTTTGTTTTTTGTCACCCATTTTGAATAAGAAACATATCAAATCTATAAAACTCATCAAAACTCGCGACCCAGCACCCCAACTTCCCGCGCCCCTGATATTCGAACACTTTTTCTTTACAGACCCGACTCAACCCACAGAATCTACAGTAAACCTACAGTGTCCGAATAGCACAGTAGTGGAGCAGCATGATGATGACGAGCCGACGTGGTGGCAGATTGTTACTGTCATATTTGGTCTGATCAGTTCTATTCTAGTCATTGGGTTGATAGGTAAGTTGGTTTTAGAAAATATTACAATTAAATGTTAAATGTAAAGAAACTATTTGTAAGAATAATGAACATATGCATAGGCTAATGTTATTTTCCAGTAAGATAGTTCTTAATGTGTTTTTTTTTGTGTGTGTTTTTTTAGCATTCTTGGTAATGATAAAGTGTTTTCCCTGATGCAACAAACAAGCTCATGAAATGGAGCCACAGCAGCAGTTTCAAGTGTCCAGATGTCCCTGTTTCACGACGTGTGTCCCGGACCATTGCAAGCTGGCTTGCTGTTACTCATTTTTCACCTGTGTTAAGCACGCCTCGTGTTTTGCTTTCACAAGAGTTTCCGCTCCTCATCCACATAGAAAGTATTTGCTACTACTAAAGTTTACAGTATATATTTTAATAACGACCATAAATGATAAAATGCTTATCAGGAGTGCTAAGAAATAACGAGCGTAATGCATTATGTATTTACAACATATCGTGTTTAAGCTATTGTCTATTCAACATTTGGAATTGCCATGCCATTAAGCATTCGCTAACGTCATCATAATAAAATCGCTTGAATATTACATATGGCTTTGCGTTTTGTTTCATTTTTCATCATGAACATGTTTGTTGAAATAAATTGAACACAAAGACTTAAAAGTCGTCTGCTGTAAAATCACATGTAGCCTACATTTGTAGTTGAAATGTCTTCAAGCATGACGCATCCCTCTTATCATTTTATATAGTTTTAGAACAACATAGTCTATGTAGGCTAACAATATCTGAACTGTTTCATATTGTGCTTAACTACAATGCTGAATTTCCACAAATGTTTTTTAGTGGCCACGGATGTTTTTCTGTAGCTGGGTTAGAAAGAGAAGTTGTTTCAGAGCAGTCACACAATATTTCTGATTTGCAACATATAATACCTGTGACTAACATTTCTTTGGAGCTTGTCATAAAGTGTTGAGGCAAGCATTTCCACTGACTTTGTTCAAATATCTAACCACAAATATTTATCTTTATCAAGACAGGATGTCCTAAGAAGATGTTTTTCCCCATTTGACTTTTGGTCAAGACAAGGTGGGTATATGGTCAGAGACCAATTTAGCCTGACCACATTCAGACCTCTCTAACCAATGAGAAATGTTGTGTGTGCAACCCCTACTTTTAAAAAACTCTTTACTCTTTCAAATTTCATTTAGAGATTAACTAGACATAACTTAAAGTCAACATAAAATGAAAATTCACTATCTATTTTCAAAATGCATGTAATAGATCATATTGTGAAAAATCCCCCTGTGCATTGGTGCATATTTAATTTTTTTTTAAGTTTCTGACCTCATAGTGTTTAATCAAAATCCCATAACAAGACTTTCCAGTGAAAATGTTTTATGCTGGACACTGGTGATGTATGCAGAACCTTTCCAATCATTTAGTTTTTAGTTTTCCAAGCATTTCATTTGAGAAGCCAAACACCTTGCCTTCACTGTAAAAATGTTTTAATGTAAAATCAACAGTAACTTACTGGCAACAAACAAGGCTAATATTTTCCCAGAATGCATTGAAAATCTACAGTAACAGCCTACTGTAAACAGCTTATAGGAAACTGTTAAGAATACAGTAATAATGATGTGAAAAAGACCAAATCTACAGTAACATACTGTACTCAGATTCTACACTAAGGAATTGTTGAGAATACAGTAAAATTACTGTGAAAACAACAGAAATCATTTACAGTGTTACAAAAATCGTTGTGACGAAATACTGACTCATTCCAACTCTGAGGACAGAACCAAAGAATAAATAGAATACATGTCTAATTAGAGAAAATGAGGAACTAAACAACAAACTTAAGAAAAAAAAAGTTTTTTAGAAAAAAAAACAACATACTCAGGAAGCAAGGAAACCAAGTCACGGGAAATGTAATAATGGAAACAATGAAACAGAATTATATAAAAATAGAAGTCCTTAAAGAAACACAGACACCAGTAGTGATGGGCGCTTTTGAAACACTGTGTGATGAAGTTCGGCTGGATTGCCCTCTAGTGTCACGAGAGGGCGCTCCACTTCTGCACTGGCTTCCCTTGGACTGTTTTCGCACACACCCTGTACTGATTGCGCACACCTGTTTCCACTGATCACTCTCACATCTGGATCTAGTTCCACACACATCTCCACACTCATTTATACCCCACTCTCACTATCACTCATTGCTAAGTCTTGTTTCACTGTTGTGTACATTTCCGAGCGTTCCATTGTCTAGTCTGTTCCAGTCTGTGTATCTGACCCATCGCCTGTTTCTTGGCATTTATTTAATCAAGATCTAAATACAGCTCGTTCTAGGTCCTTTGAACTTTGTGACGTCACGGTACGAAGTGACGTTCCAGTCGTTTGCAAAGGACCCCCTCCAGCAACTACGCCTCAATTGACATCATCGCATGCGTTGAAGTGCAGTGAGTGGGTCCGTTTACAAGATGACTGCGATGCCACGCAGATGTGCTGTTCCTGGCTGTGGACAAACACCATGTTTGAATGCTGCCGAATGATCCAGACGTCAGGGAAAGCAGTTGGATGCAGTTTATTTGCAGCATATGCAGCCCGCCAAAGCCTTATTTGTTCGGTGAGTGATGTAGATGAGTGTGACAGGGCGCATGTTACTGAAAGAACGACGAGAGAGAGAGAGAGAGAGAGAGAGAGAGAGAGAGAGAGAGAGAGAGAGAGAGAGCCCCGGCCGCGCGCGCGCCTTCAAACTGTCTTGCTCTCCCTCTCTCTCTCCCTCGCGCATATGAATCAAAATCAATTGAGAATTGACACGATGGTAAAAGATCGGAAGACCGAAGTTTCACGTGGCGGAGCATTGTGTAGCCTACATGTGATACAAAATGATTAACGTTAATAATTTATGCATAAGCAGCACTGACGTTAGCCAATCATAACAATGGGCGTTAACACTGAACTCTTAAAGGGGAAACACCTCCAAAACAGACTGTTTGAACCAGAGGGGGGGAAACAGGGTGGGAAAAGGTCATAAATCACTACATTTTTAAAGTTTTTTTGTACAAAAAACAGGGGTGGTAAAAGTACTCTAAAGTTATACTCGAGTAAAAGTATATATACCTAAATAAAAAATTACTCCAGTAAAAGTAAAAAGTCCTCCATTCAAACATCACTTGAGTAAAAGTACAAAAGTATCCGATTTAAAACGTACTTAAGTACCGAAAGTAAAAGTAAATATTAAAATTAGCTGTAAATATCAATAATTAAGCAGATTAATTGTTTTCGGAGTGATATGCAATGTTTTATTTGAACAAATGATTAGATTAGATACTACAATTAAGAATTTGTTAGATTTACAATCATAAGAGACAATAAAGCACCTTAACGCAGTATAGGGGTTGAACTTGCAATATACATGTTCCATAACATTATCTGCATCAAAAAGAAGATGTGCAAGATACAAGGTAAGACTGTTTCAGAATATCAAAGAAGGAAGAACCACATCTTTAAGTTGAAATATCTTCAAAACACACCATTAAGCTACACAGAATACTATTTAAAAGTTGTAAAAGCTTCTGTTCAGCTTTAGCAGAAGCTGATTTTCAAAATTGCAAGAGTCCATCCTGGCTCTCCTGGGGCTAAATAAAAGTCCTGCAGTACTAAACAGCCTCTCACACACCGCTGAGGCAGGAAGGGGTGTGTTTAACCTGATGTACAACTTGCAGATGGAGGGAAAGGTCTTCAGCATACTGGTGTGGTCAGCACAGCATGCCAAATATCCCTCAAGTTCTTTGGAGCTTTCTTGTGCGTTTGACTTGATGGATGAGAAAAAGTCGTCATCATCAGAAGAGGTGGCATGCAAGTTACTGAGGGGATGCAAGGGCTCATTCTCCAGATTGATGTAGTCCAGTCCTGAAAAACAATGCATTACCCATACATATGCAGAAATTGAAGAGAATGGGATTCAGAACATTAGTTGATGGCCAAAGTACATTTTTTTCATAGTTCTATTCTTAACTGTAATTGTCATTTGGCAAATAGCCATATCATTCTACACCGTTAACAAACATAAACATTCCACCTCATTTATTACAAATAAATAATTATACCTATGACCTCTGCCCCCCTTTAATGTTAGGTTTAATGCATGAACTGCCATCAATGCACAGTAGACATCCCTATTCAGGTTTTTGAAAATAAATACAAAATATCTGTTCAAAAGAAACACGCTTTGCCTTACCCTTTTTGAGGACGGTTTCATCTTTGGTCCACAACGTCTTGAATTTTGGCAGCAAGATGGCGGCTGCAATCAGTTCTGGGTCTTCCAAGATTTCACTGAAGCGGTTCTTTAAACCCAGTTGAATGGCATCAATAAGTGGCTTGGAAAACTTCAATGATGGCTTGATCCGGTCCAGTTTTGTCTTCAGTTGAGTCAGAGTGGGAAGAAGCCATCCCATCTGTATGTTGGTTTCAGCCTGCAAACTATCGATGGCCTTGGCCATTGGACTCATGATTGCTGAGTATTCTGTTAAAAAGGCTAGTTCTGTTGGATTGAGCCTAAAACACAAAACAATTCATTTCAATCTGGGGTAGTCATAGTGAGAGTTTAATCAAATGTTAGGTAGTAGCTTTAGAATATAATAGAATGATCAATTAGGGATTTAGGATTAAGGAATTTAGGAGTAATTAATTATTAATTGGAGTAATTAATAAGTTTAAGAGTTGGGTTAGGAGTGGGAAATTTGCAATGGGGCAATTTAGTGAGTATGTAGTAGTTACAATACATGGGACAGTTGTAGAGAGGCTACAATAAAGTTGGTGTGGTGTGTCTAGCTTAAATGATGTAGGAGTAGTGGCATAGGAAAACAATCCCAATAAACAAAAATACAGTACTTGTAACAGTTTGACTCTTTGTTTCCCCCTTTTCTTAGTATTTTGGTTTAGTCCTGTTCAGTTTTCCCGCTCCTCATCATCCCTCAGTTAATTCACCTGTGTCTAGTTAATTATCTTCATCTGTGTCACCTGTGCCCAATTATGTTCCTTTGTCTCCCTGTGTTATTTAAGCCCTCTGTTTCTTCCTATTCCTTGTCCGTTCTCGTTAATGTATAGTGTGTGTTGTGGTTCCTGAGTTTTGTTAAATAAATCCTGTTTTCCTGATCATCCTCGTCTTCTCATCCTTCCTACCACCATGTATTGTGACAGAAGAACGGACCAAAAACAATGATGGATGCTGCAGTGCAGCTGATCTTGCTGGAACAGGGCCGGCTATCTCTCGAGGCCCACACCGCAGCTTATCTCGACCTGGCGTGCCTAACCTCCTTCCCCGATCTCTCATTGAGTGTTTTTTTTCATACTGGCCTCAATGTAGAGACGAAGGCACGCCTGCCCGGTGTGGGACCTCGAGAGAACTTCGATGCATTCGTCGAGTGGGTGCTGTCTCATAATGGGTCTCCGTTCACTGTTGGGCTCTGCGACAGCCCCTAAGAGGAGACCACCCTTGCAGAATCTCTTCAAGCCACGCCAGCCATCAGGCCAATCACCGGATCGGTCTTGGGGCGTCCACGACTAATGTCCAGTGTGATGGACCCACCGCTCATGTCGAAGCGGATGGCCAAGAAGACCCTCATGCCTGGGTCTTGTCCCACAGAGCCTTCACCGCTGGTTCCGTCCAGCCCAGCCGAGCCTTCGCCGCTGGGTCCGTCCAGCACCAAGCCCTCTTCGCTGCTGGTTCCGTCCAGCACCAAGCCCTCTTCGCCGCTGGTTCCGTCTAGCACCAAGCCCTCTTCGCCGCTGGTTCCGTCCAGCCCAGAGAACCCTTCGCCGCTGGTTCCGTCCAGCCCAGAGACCCCTTCGCCGCTGGTTCCGTCCAGCTCAAAGCCCTCTTCGCCGCTGGTTCCGTCCAGCTCAAAGCCCTCTTCGCCGCTGGTTCCGTCCAGCTCAAAGCCCACTTCACCGCTGGTTCCGCCCAGCTCAAAGCCCACTTCACCGCTGGTTCCGCCCAGCTCAAAGTCTTCTTCGCCGCTGGTCCCGTCCACTTCAAAGCCTTCTTCGCCACTGATCCTGCCCAGCTTAGGACCTTCGCCGCTGGTCCCGTCCAGCAAAGAGCCCTCACCGTCTGTCCAGCCAGAGACCGTCCAGCCAGAGACCGTCCAGCCAGAGACCGTCCAGCCAGAGACCGTCCAGCCAGAGACCGTCCAGCCAGAGACCGTCCAGCCAGAGACCATTCACGTCCCGTCTGCCCAGCCTGGGTCTGCTCACGTCTCGTCTGCCCAGCCTGTCCCTCATCCAGTCACTCTCCCCAAGAATTTTTTTGGGGGGGGGGCCATAGGTCTCCGTCATGGCCGCCCGAAGGGTCCCCATCGCCATGGCCGCCCGAAGGGTCCTCACCACCATGGCCGCCCGAAGGGTCCTCACCACCATGGCCACCCGAAGGGTCCTCACCACCATGGCCGCCCGAAGGGTCCACTCCGCCGTGGCCGCCCGAAGGGTCCTCTCCGCCATGGTCACCCGAAGGGGCGTCTCCGCCCTGGACGCCTGCACGTCCTTCTCCGCCATGTCCTCCTGCACAGCCTGCTCCGCCCTGGAGGCTTCCTGCTCCAGACTACACACTCCTCAGCCTCCAGGGTGCCCCCCCCCACCCCATTGATGTTATACGGCGCGGGGACGCGCCTTTTTTGGAGGGGGCGTACTGTAACAGTTTGACTCTTTATTTCCCCCTTTTCTTAGTATTTTGGTTTAGTCCTGTTCAGTTTTCCCGCTCCTCATCATCCCTCAGTTAATTCACCTGTGTCTAGTTAATTATCTTCATCTGTGTCACCTGTGCCCAATTATGTTCCTTTGTCTCCCTGTGTTATTTAAGGCCTCTGTTTCTTCCTATTTTTTGTCCGTTCTCATTAATGTATAGTGTGTGTTGTGGTTCCTGAGTTTTGTTAACTAAATCCTGTTTTTCTGATCATCCTCGTCTTCTCATCCTTCCTACCACCTCGTATCGTGACAGTACTCACATTGGAATTTTGAATAATGTGCAGACATCTCGGATAGCTCCCTCTCCTTGTTCTTTGACGATCCTCACTATTCTCTCCACTGCAAGGAACATCGAGTTCCATCTGGTTGCATTGGGCCTTATTAGCTGAAGTTTGCATGCATCTTCGATGGTTTCTGCAGCTAAAGCGGATCGTGCACTCTTGTTCCACAGTGCCTGGCATTTTGAAAATGCGGCTCTGGACACTTTTTTGTAGGCCTCATTCGAGTTTGCCTTTAAAGCATCTACCGTTGACACCAAATTGAGAAGGTGGCACGAGCAAGGCTGATGCTTGGGTAAATGATACTCAAAGCCATCGCCTACATCAAGCACACTTGCCACTTCTTGGAAGTTAACAACAACTTCCTCTTCTTGAATCTCCTCCTCATCTCCATCACCCGAGCTGCTTAATTCTTCAATCTAAGTCACATTGTTGTTTTCATCTTGGTCTCCATAAATGCGGAATGCTTTTAAAAATTCGACCCATTGTCAGTCGTTGTTCTAACGATCTTATCACGGATCTGGTACTCTGCATGGATGTCGTTTAATGCAGCCGCTAAAACGTCAAAAGTGTGGGAGCCTTTTAACTGCCTACATGCTAGGGCTACTGAGCGCCTGTCTTAACTATCAGGATCAAGCCAGTGAGCTGTTATGCCAATAAAGCTGCGCCTTCTGGTGGTCCAGCAGTCTGTGGTGGTTGCGATGTATTCCACCTCACTCATTGCCGCAATCAATTTCTTCTTCATAGATTTTGAAGCTTCGGCTATACTTGATCGTAGAGTGGGGCGTGACATGATGGTGGCATTGGGTTGGAGGTCCTGGATCAGGTCTTTGAATGCTTGTAGGTCCACCACACTGAATGGTTGAAGGCCTTCAACAACAAATTTAATCACTGCTTTATGTTCACTTGTGACACTCGCTTGCTAGACATATCCAACTTGAGCTGCTTGCTAGTACTGGCAGGAGGATTTTCGTGACACTTTCTCTTCTGTGAGCTGTTATGACTCTGAGTCAATTTAGAGTAACTCTCTAACTGATGGGGATGCTTTCTCTGTAAGAAAGATACAATTTATTAATAAATGTGCATTTCCCTAAGTATAAAACTGTTAATAACAACCATATAGCCTGCATGTGGCTTTCCAGCTTTATTGAAACATGGCCCAAGTTATCAATGCAGTGATAGCTAAGTTAGCTAACACTGTGTTTCCCAAAGGGTGTGCTGCCTCACACTGGTGTGATGTAAGAGCTGCCCAGGTGTGGCAAAGGAAAAATCCATATTCGCGTTTTTTTAAAAATAATTTTAATGCCTGAAATTGTAGGCTTACCATTTCTTTAAATCATGTTTTCATGTCATTATTTATTTCTAATAAAAATGCATAGGCTACATAACAACAGGCAACATAGCTGCATTCAAAATGAGAAAATATAGAGTATTATCTGCTGATATTTTGTGACCTGTTTAATGCCATGGTGGTGTGCAGTGAGATGTTTTCATAGTAAATAGTATGCCGCGAAAGAAAAAAGTTTGGGAAACACTGAGCTAACGTTAGTGTGGCAAACCTGACTAGTCAGCTTTTCTAAGTCTACCCCCGACTGGATCATCCATGACCGATCGGTAGCATGCAGGGAGGACAAGCTGAGCTTACTTACCCAGCTGAGCTGATTCTCTCCTGCATCCAGCTTACGGTTTAATCAGTCTGCCACCGTTAGCTATCAATTCGCGTTAGCTAACTTGACTAACGTTAGCTAGCTGTTTTTACAAGGCACATTTCGATATGAAATCACTTGGCTAAAAATAGTAACTAACAATAGCAACAACATTAACGTCAACTCACCTCAATATGTTTCCTCAGATTTGAGGGTGAATTTTTGAAGGCTGAAATTTCATTCACCCGTGGCAGGCAAAGAAGACATTTCAGCCGAAATGAATCTCCTTTCACTTCAGTAAATTCAAACATATCCTTGAGATATGGCCATGGGTGAAATATCTCGGGATCATTGGCATTGCTGGCAGCGAGAGCTGCACCTTCACCTGTTTCTGCGCCTGTCATCATCTTCCACTAGTCTTCGCAATGCCGAACTGACTGCTATGTGAGCTGGCAAAGCTCGCACGTTCTTTTTTTCAAAAGAAAACCAAGTTTTTCATTGGTTTGTATTTGTAATAAATACTTGGAGCGGGCATGGGGAAATGTATCGAAGTAAAAAGTAAACTTTGTCTTTAATATTGTAGTGGAGTATGAGTGAAAGTAGAAGCAAATAAAAAATACTCAAGTAAAGTACAGATCCCAGAAAAAAATACTTAAGTAAAGTAACAAAGTATTTTTACTTCGTTACTTACCACCACTGACAAAAAACTATAGTAATACTATAATTGCACATAAGGGAACATAATAAAACAAAACAAAAAACCATGTCATGACCCCTTTAAGCCTATTTGGAGAGAGAGAGAGATGTTTATAATGTGACAATATGTCAGTCATCGTGTGATAACGAAAATATGACTAGGCCTAGACTACTTGTTCTGAGCAGGTGTTGTCAGTGAACAGGCTGTAAAACTTTTGGCTAAGTTACAGACACTCAATGATGAAAAACTGATGCTAATTATCTGGGAAACATTCTCTAACAGCAGTCAAGTTGTCATTGTTTGTGGCAAACAAGTTGTGAATTTGTTGTAACATTAAAACAGGAGATCATGACTTACTCAGTCCTCAAAGTGATGCTCGAAGCTCCAGTGGTTTCATGTATGGGTGAACGAAACTTTCGGAAGATGTTGTAGCAGAATCACGTGAACAATTCCAGGATATGCTTTTTTTTCATTGGTTGTTGCGTAAAATCTTACCCAGATACAATAGTGCTATTTTCTGATTGGCTATTGAGTAGCACCTATCTTTTTTTTGATTGGCTGATAAGTGGCAGGGTCAACTGCAGTGGCACAAACGGTGCGCAACGTTTTGCTACGGTTTCCGGGTTGAACGTCTTGTTTCCTGGAAACGGCGTGCACCGGTGAGCAACCATAGACAATATAAGAAGTGGACAGAGCCATCTCATTGGAACTCCATTGAGACAAGTGAAGCCCATTTTTAGCGATTTTTTTAGGACTTCCGTTCCTGACGCGCAGACTCAAACCGACTCAAACAGATCTTGACGACGTAGATGTGACGTGAACAACCCGTCTGTCTTCTAGTGGCTGTGGCATGAGAAATCTGAATCATTCCCTTCCGAAACTTGCAGAGGCGGAGAGTGTGAGTAGGAGCTGTCCATGAGCTAGGAGTAGGAGAAACTTTTGCTAGGTGTTCTGATTAATTATTTTGTCATTTTGCCTCCACGTTTCCCCGATTGGCCGCGAGCTTCTCCTCCTGTCCATACGGTAATCTCTCTACTGTGCGACCATGCTGTGCGACAGAGAGTCGCGTGTTATGACGCAATCGTTAGCCTACTTTTACAAAAAACTGCTTCTACGGGGCCATAACATAAGCTACAAGGTAATGGAGCATTTTATACATTGTCGTGTTTTTTTAGAAATAAATAATGGACAAATGGAGTCTTCAAACGCCTCAGATGTAAAGTTATTTGCTGTCAAAGTGACGCCAAAATGAATGGGAGTCAATGGAAATGCTAACGCAAGTGAAGTTCTGCAACAAGATGGCGGCTCCCGCGAGGCTTCAACGGTCGATGGATTACCCCCTTGTGAGGGGTTTGAGATACGTTTTCTCTTGTTTGGTGGGTGTGTCAGAACTGCAGTCCAATCAGCAGCAACATGTAGGCTATATAAAGCACACGGTATTAAAGTGAACTCGCACAATGGGTTCAAGCAAGGAAAGTAATTGTGAGTCTAGCCCGGGCAGCATCGCGGAGAAACATATTCAACCCAATTGGACTTTTGCACCACGAAAACAAACACTTGCGTGCGTCCCATGATTGCCTCTCTCATCTACTACGCGATATCACAGTTTGACATGTCTGTCACTGGAAAGATCCACATGGTGTCATGAATAATTAAGAGACAGTGTCTTCTCATAGGATATGAAAACTCAGTCTCATTAATAATTATGAGACACCGATGAGTCATCAACGCACTATACTGTGCTCTGCCACGTCACAGCCTGCGATGAAGATTTTAAACCCGGAAGACGAAAATAGCGGAAAGAAACTAAAATTTAACCATTTTACCCTACTATTAAATCTAACAGATGCTAACATTGTCTTCAATGGTGTTCAACACACATACCTCTGATACAATCTCAGAAAATTTGGTTTAGGGTTTCATGACCCTTTAAACAAAAATACACCGTTAAAAATTCTTGGGTCAGTATATTGTGCTCACTAAGGCGACATTTATTTGATCAAAAATACAGTAAAATGGTAATGTTGTGAAATATTATTAAAATTTTAAAATAACTTTTATGTTTGAATATATTTTAAATTGAAATTTATTTCTATGATAGTAAAGCTGAATATTAAGCATCATTACATTACATGATCCTTCAGAAATAAATCTATATGATGATTTAATAATAATAATTTTAACTTTTGATTCATTTAATTATTCTGGCTGAAGAAAAGTATTAATGAACCCAAACTTTTGAATAGTAGAGTGTACAGTTATTAAATCATGTATTAGGAATTTAAATATATAGCAACTACTATCACAGAAATACACTTTTGTGCTCAAAATCTAGAGATAAAAAATCAGAGATAAAAAACAGTTCTTCTGATAGGTGTATAGCCAGAAAATATATTCTCAATACATATATGACCATTTTTATGACAATACATTATACGTACATTAACTCGAGTAACCCAAAATGTGAGCTCTGTTATTCAATCAACGAACATGAAAACATTTAGCTTTAACTAACTTACCACTTTAACCAATCAACAATGAACCTATTTTAGATTTCATTCAGATGTGGTAAAGGCCTGAGGATTCTGGAAGTCATTTTCATGGGCAGTCAAAATCATTTTAAAAGCCCTTTGATGAATCCATGGAGGCCATCTATTTATCACTCCCAGATGCTCCGACACACGACACACAGATAACTGTACACACAAGAGACGAGCTGAGCTGTTGTGGAGAGCTTTGCTTTTCTTTACAAAATTACATGCATAGAAGTCATAAAATAAACACAATATTTACTCATGGATGTTCTCAGGAAAGAGCAGAAGAGATTGTTCTTGAAAAGGAAGGAAACATGAAGGGTACATCCTGGGCAAACTTCCTCTGAACATGGAGGCACCTGCTGTTGTCAGAACAAACTACAAATTTGTACATTTGACTATCAATAGTCCAAATATAATATCAATACAATGATATACAGATCTATTTAATCTACATGCCAAGTGAAAGCAAGAGAAGTTAGTTCATCTTTCCACTGCCGTTAGCTTTGGCCAGCATGTTAGATTGTCCATTTTTAGTATTAGCTTTCCAACCATACATAGCATTTAGCATAGATGCTTGTCTTTCAAGAAGGTTGACAAACAACAGAAATACAATGAAAATATTACAGAAAATGAATGCAAAATGTGTTTAGTTGGATGCCAGATTGCACAAATTCATAGTTGCACAGCTACTGTTTGGTTATACTGTGTTAAAGCTACATGCTAACTCTAGCACAGGCTACAAAATTAAACTTAAGAGAGGACTTAATGAAAAATAATAAAAGTTCTCAAGGTCTGTAGCCCTTTGTTGTTGTGCTAGTAGCAATTGGTGGTTGCCGCTAGTTGGAAGTAGCCTTTGTAGCCATTAAACTACAAACAAGATGCTACTTGTCCAGATAAAGTCACACTCTCCTTTTCATCAAAAGTCTGCAGTTTTACCTCCGTCTAGAGGCTCGTAGGGTGGATTTTGTCGCCTAACTCTTGCTTTACGGTTTTCAGACACCTGCTTCCACTTTAGCGTGCGAAGTTTTTGCTGTCGCCGTTTTTCACGATACCAAAGATGTTCACAGTACTCGTCAGCCGTTAGCCCGCTAACTCCCATTAGATGTAGTTCCTTTAAGCTTCGCGGTGAGGCTGCGTAATTTCCGGCTTGGGTGTTCTGCGCTCTCGACATGTTGCTCTGGGGGATGACGTGTAGCTCGTAGCGGGCTAGCGTGCGGGAGAACGAGTGTTCGTAGGCTACGCAGAGGTACAGGCCAGCGTTAGCAGATGTTAGCTGCTGGATGAGAAGCCCATGTTGCATGTGGATGAGGTTTTCTTCACCTGGAAACAACTGAGATACAGAAATTGGTTTGTGTTAGTGTAGAAGTGAGTTAAGTGTGTATCCACTTATCAGTTTACAAATGTTTACATCCTAAAAACAGGATGTGGACGGACCTCTTTGCTGTTCTGGTTGTTGTTTGGCTGAATTATCCACTTGATTGTGGCTTGTGGTGAACGTGGGACACATTCCAGGAAGGTTGAGTTCGTCTCCACGCCGTATACCGTCTTCAGTTCAGGCTGCTCTAAACCTGCAGAGAGGAATGGACACTTTTAAAGGCAGGGTAGGCAATTTCGGTGAGGTTAGCAATAGTGAGCTAGCTTTGAAAGCGTAAGATCCCACCCACCCTTCAGAGCGTCTCCAAAGTCACGCCTCCTTTAAAACTCATGATCGCACACAGCAAAGTCTGCAAAGCGTCACAAGACGAGAGACGCTAAACTACCTCATGTCTCAAAGCACATAACATTACAATGATAATGAACAAACAAATTACAGACATAGTTGTACCACCTGACTGCTGCAGATTAATTTCAGCATTGATAGTGTTGACAGAAACGCATAAATCCGAGTCTTCGGATACGAACAGCTCTGAGTAGAACGTCACGGGTTGCCATCTCGTAATTACGGTTATGGCATGACATGAACGCAGCATAAGCCTGTTGGTTTGGTTCAGGTGTAGGGTTGCCAACCGTTCCGTATAATACGGAATCGTTCCGTATTTGACACATAAAAGGCTTGTTCCGTATTGAACTGATACGGAACGCACTTTGTTCCGTATTTTTGAGAATCAATTCAGTGCAAATCCATGACAGACGCATAGCTTCTAATATATATGCCAGACAGACTATGATGAATGAACGAAGACCCGCTGCTATAATGGCAAATTCGGGGACTTGGCGCCCCCTTGACGGGCTGACATGTAATGACGTAGAGTTGGCTCATTGGTCGCACGTCAGAGGCGCCCGCGCCATTGGATGTGCAGTTGCCGCAGCGCAGCCTGAGCGAGCCAGACGCTCAATGTGCAAGCTGTGCAGCTGCAAATGAGTTTTACAGGTTTCAGTAAATCGAGTAAAATGTGTTTCCGAAGACATTTGTAGGCTATGATAAGAAAAACTCCTAAAAATTTTTTTTTACAATTTTTTGCACCGGAAAGAACATTCTAGAAGTCTAATTCTATTGAATAAGTTCGCACAAGGCTACAGAAAACTGTTGTGTTTATTTTTCTTCAAATGCAGTCTAAGCCGATGAGTTTCGAATGTTATATGTTGTATTTGTTTAAGTTAAAAAATAAAACGTATTATAATCTAAACAAATACATGGTTCATTTTTGGCAAAATGATCATGATAGCCTTTATATATCTGTGTGGTTAAGTCTTGTATATTGATTAAGCCTACTTTGCTATTCTATAAATATATAGGCCTAATAAGTTGCATTATAATATGATATAAAATGTATGAATTTCAGGGAGCATGTCACTACCACTTATCTTACCACTACCACTACCACTTGTCAGGGTATTTAGCTTCCTAAAAGATTATTTTTTTTATTTCTTTGAAACATGTTTTAATAATTTGTCACAGTAACACCAAAAACTTGCATTAAGAAAGTAAACAGAATCAGTTTGTATTTCATATTGAACTGGTGCACACATCTTAGCATGTGTTAGTATCCATTATGCACACTAGAGGGAGTAGTGTGCATTCTTTTTTCCAGGACTGGGCAATATCATATACAACCTGATGGTGAAGAGTCGTGAACACAGTGTGATTTATTACCGTCTCTCATGTCCTGACACTGGCTCCAGGGGTCTCCATACCTCACATCCTGTCTCCGGGCGCGCCTGCGGACCACAAGAGGATATTAGCCGCCTTAGGACCAACCCTCAGATGCATTATTTCAAAGGTTTGCTGGTGGTTTTTAGTATTATTATTTAGGTCAATAATAAATAAGCTTTCACTTTATTTCAATAGTCCACTTTAGACATTCAACTAACTGTAAATAACTTTGTGACTACATGTCAACTAGTAGAATAAGTTGTACCTTTTGTTGCTGGGGAAGTAGTTAGTACAGGAGGAGCCGTCCCAAGCGCAGTATGGGTCTCGAGCTAAACAGCAGTCTACACACGCTTTACCATAGAGATCACATCTCTGCACCGGAAGCTGGACGATACCCTCATCACTGCTTACAAACAGCACTTGCTAGAGAAGATATCAAATAAAAAATGAGGATGTGTGGCGGGTTTGAAAGCAGAATCATGAAGCTCATAAAGTCCTTATTTTGTGACCACCCACCAAACACGTCCACTTACCCTCTTGGTGGAGAGCTCCATGCTCAGTATTGGGGTCGGAGTCTACAGAACGAAAAAAGAGAAAGAAAAATGTCAACACATAAAATGAATCAACTCCCGAACAAAGTGGGGGACGACACGCATTGTTGGCGCTGAATAAGAGCAGCTCATCATTACAGGCCCTTGTGAATGTTTTAAAGCTTTCTGCTCCATTGGTTCGTTTCTCTTTCATATACAGCAGCAAATGAGCCTTGACTCTTAAAACGACTCTGGCTCTCCAAATGGCCGGTGGGCAATGTCTGCTATCATATGTCTTCTGATAGGTTTGACTGATTACTTGACATACTAGCGACTCATAATGTACATACCAATTGTTTCTGTTTTGGTCAGAAACAAATGAAATTTGAGGGATGCAGTGGTATTCAATGAATAATTTAAATTGTAAGTGACATTTTGGTCTGTTCCTCAAACAAAGTTATTGTCTGACTATAGACTTAACATATAGCACATGAGTGGCATGGACTACATATATTTTTAAGTTTACATATATTTACATATATTTTATATTTTTAATACAAATCAATATTTCTGAGTTAACGTTGCCTCTTCTGTCCCTGGGTTAGGTCACTTAAGTAGACAGTAGCACCTCATTGCAGTACACGAGATCCAGGGGGCGGAGTTGGATCCAGATCTAAGGGGTGGAGATGGGAAGGATTAGGGGTGGGGTTAGGGATCAGGGGGTGGAGATGGGTAGGTTTAGGTATGTGTAAGGTGGGAGGAGTTGGATCTGGATCCAATTCCTCCCCCTGGATTTCGTGTTCTGCAGTGAGGACCATGTCTAAGTAGACAGCCATGGGAAATCTTAGAGCAATCTGTTTTTCTTCTTTAGGAGTTATTTTTGTTTGGGAAGTGCTTGACATGAACACAACAACCAATAAGAGCCCAGGGTCAGGGGTCATGAGGGAGTCCAGCAGATGGCATGACAAACCAGCAGGAGAGAGAGAGAGAGAGAGAGAGAGAGAGAGAGAGAGAGAGAGAGAGAGAGAGAGAGAGAATTACATCCTTTTCAATTACCTTGAAGACATTCAACTCCTCAAGAATGATTTCTTCAGTTTCCCAGTTCTCTTTAGGTACAGAGACCACCTTTATTACTTTGCCATCATCTGGAGATACAGAGGATAAACTGTGTGAGATTTCGATCGATAGATAGATAGACAGATAGACAGATGATGAATGAATGGATGGATAGATAGATATTCACATTAACCTTAACCTTTAAATATATCCCATAATGCACCCTTCCTTAGTTACCATGGTAAGTGAGCACTGGCTTTTGGCGTGTGTATTTATCCAGCCCCCTGAGGGCTGGCAGCTGTTACACTGTTCTAGTCCTACACAGTGTAAAATTGCAAGTCTGCTCTCTGTACACACAGGTTAAGCATATTTGTCCACTCCTGAACAGGGTATCTATTTGTCCTACATGATTCACTTAGATGTGGCAGATTTCAAGCACACACCCATCAGTCCAGGAGGACAAATGTTAAGACAGGAAAAGAAACACTGGCTCCTCGGAATGTTAGGATGATCCCAGGCAACAAGACCACTGACCAGCATGGGAACATCATGATAGCGTTTGCCGGATCCGTTAGCCTATCTAGGAGATTTACACATTTGTAGTGCAATTTAGGTCTAACACTGTGTCTACAACTGACGCGAGCGGCACAATGCGACAAAAGACAATAGAACCAATTATAAGAAGTGATGTTGGAACACCAGGGCTGGTTGTCACACTTTTTTACTAGTGTAAAAGATTCAGCTCTTTGCACATGTTAACCACTTTCCAACATACCTGTGCCAAGGTGTAAGACATCATATTGGCCATCCTCTGCATCAACCCTGTCAACCACAAGCTTCTTTAGCTTGTAGGGTGCGTTGATCCGAGTGAAGACGGGATGCTTGTGGATGGGGACCACTGGCTCCCACATCAGCTGATGGGCCCTCATGAAGCTCACAACATCGTCTGGGAAATCACGGGTGGACTTGTGCAATGGGTCGTAGGTCTCGCTCGGACACTGAAGGGACATAGGACACATAGTTAAGCTCATATTTTGGAACCCTGTGGAGAATTTGGCATAACAGTCACAGACTAAGGTAAAAATAGTCAAAAACATCTGTGCAGATGTGGATTTTGGCCACTGTTTGAGATCATAGTGCAGCAAGCATCATAATTCTTATTTTTCCATATTGAGAAATGCAGTTTTAAGGGAATCTTCTTTTGTCAGTCAGTTTACCCACTGATCAGCATAAACCAGCCTGAACCAACATGAATTCATGCTGGATTTTTCAGCAGGGATAAACATGGCATCTGAATGAAATTTTCCTATTACATGTAAAACGAGTCTAAAGTAGGTTCCTTTAGTTTCAACATGATCTTAACTGCACATTCTAGTCATTAAACCCCATAATTTGAAAGGGTTAATCTGTCTACTCAAGAGTTCAGGTCAACTCTGTGGTTGTGACTTTGACAAATAATGGAGCAGAATTCACAGCCCTGATAATTGACTTCCTTCTGGAGACCTCACAACTAAAAGGCCACACTCCAGCCACTTCACAAACTGCCCAGACACGTGACCCCTAGTGTGCTTGACGACACTTTTACGGTCCCCTTGAGCCAGCGCAGTTAGTGCGAGGAATGACTGGCCACATGGTTTCCAAGCTGCCCCAACACTTAACAACTAACCATATATCTCAAATCTTGCGTGCACTTGTGATAGCAGCATTAAGGTAACAGTTAGACTCTACCCAAAGTTGTTCAAGTTGTCAACAGAAAGCAAAAAGAAGCATCCCTCCAAATGAAATATCATCTTCTCTACCCTGCCAAACATAATTCCTCCCTGTTGGGAACTCACCGTCCCTGGCCGTGGATAAGGGATCCTCCCCTTGTACTCCATCCAGCGATAATCGGGCCCCTCCTTGTGCGCAAAGGGCCCATTGAAGGCAGCTCGGATGGAGGCCATGGAATAGACGCAAACGGCTGAACCTCTGAAGACGGAGCTTTTGAAAAGGAAACATGTATTAGTCAGATGCCAGGTTAGAATAACAGAGTTCTTCAAGCTAGGTGACCTTTCACCCCCCCTTATGGCCTCAAGCTATCCATTCCTCGGGTGGGAGCACCGAGACGGATTGTTCTAGATGAATCGGGTGGGACGGAGACCATCCTGTGACCAGACTGTTGATTTTAGGGGCGTTTTGATACTGATGTCAGTTCACAAGATAAACTGAGATAATCAGATTTAGGTTGTTGGAACGAACAAGGGAGGTCTGAGAACCTGAAGGGTTAGTTAAATGGGAATGAGTGTGACGGATTGGCTGATTTGGATGGAGCCAATGCAGAAATTGAGGTAAACAAATATAACATTGGCAGGAATGTCGTTTTAAAAAGTTAAGAGGATTATTGGGTGGTGACCCAATGAATGACAGACTTTCCAGGTAAGAAACCTACCTGGAAGTGGAGAAGACACCATAGACGACTGGATTCTGTGGATCTTTGGTCTCCAAAAGAAAGATGTCCTCTAAACATAAGAAATGGGCAGAAAGTATAACTAGGGTGATTTTTTTAGTTCATGTTGACTACAACAGATGGATGATTGAAGTGTGACTAGAGTGTGTAAACATACCTAGCTCGTCAAAGTGTGTGTCCATGCCTCCAGGTCCTGGCACTGAGCACACCAGCCTGGCCTTCAGGAAGGTGCTCCAGCGATTAATCAAGCTTCGTTTTCCTCCTATGTCATTCTTATGAACACAGAGAGCTTGATTTCAATACACTACACAACTTTTAAAATCTAGGCATCATACACTTAATGACATCATAAATAGTTACAGAGGAAAAACTGGGCATAATACACTAAATGACTAAGGATCACACTACCAGACATTTAAGCCTTTCTAATCACACCAAACTCACACAGAAACATCATGTGCCTCCTTGCTAGGAGTCGCATGACAAATGAAAACAATATGTGTTGTAAAATTGACTCAACATATCAAACATGTTGGATGGAATCATAGTCTGAAGGTAAAAACATTGGATTCTGTGCCCAAATACCATAAATCTGACTTTTGACAGCGTTGAATCCTCAAGACTGCAAATTGGTGCAAAAATCGTGTAGTGTATTCAAGCCTTAAGCAATGACATTATCTCAATAGCAAATATCGAATACATTACATTTTCATACATTACAAACAAATACAGCGTTAAATAAATAAAATATAGGAAGCACTTCAAGAATGCTCTGATAAGATAACCCTGTACTGAAAATCGAGTTTGCTAGATTTGTTGCTAGATTAGTGTTTAATTACTCTCACACAAACACTTCATTCTTTCATTATTAGATACATGCTGCTGCTGCTACTGTGCAACAGATGATACCGAGGCCTACCCGTCCATTCATTAATGCCTACAAAAGACTCATTGATTCTGTATACCAAACAAAGGTCTTTTGGATCTATTTCATGTTTTTATTGGCTCATTACGGCGCTGGATTTGGCACCCACCTTGCAGACACGGGCCACCCGACTGTAGACACGCTTGTCGAGCTGGTTGGATTCAACGGAGGTCTCTTTAAAGAAGAAGTAGACTTTTTCATCGTCCAAGCTGTGAGTGTCAGGGATGGAATATGATCCCACAAATTCTGGCTCTGTGAAAAGAATTTGGCATCAGAGAGAGTGAGGGTGGAGGAAGTAACACAAGTTAATTAGGCAGCACTAGCATAAGCACCAGCACCCAAAAACAGTGAATTGCTAACTTTTCAGAACATACACCTCCTTCTTATCCACTGCCAACAATTTCTATACCAGTATTCCCTCTTGTATTTTTGAAGAAATCACTACACATCCTTAAAACCTGCTAATGTTTTTAAGGATGAAAAAAGTAATCCGATTATATAACTCACATTACCCCAACAACGCTTATCATATAGCCTACTGTATATATATATATATATATATATATATATATATATATATATATATATATATATATATGATAAGCAGTGTTGGGGTAACTTGAGTTACGTAATCGGATTACTTTTTGCAAGTAAATAGTAAAGTATCATATTACTTTCAAGTTTACAAAAAATATCTGAGTTACTTTTCATTACTTTCAAATAAGTAATGCACGTTACTTTGTTTTTCCATGTATTGACTGAAAGCTCTCCTGTCCCCATGTTGAGGGAATTCAGTATTTCTCAAAATCAATAAAAACAGTGAAATGCAAACTCAGAATATTACGCAAACCTGCAAAATATGTTAAATAACACAAATATACGTTATATATTTAATCTTACTTTATTAACTAATGACTTTCATGCTGACCTTTGATGATCCAATTCAGCTACACAAGCAAAAATGACTTGCTTGTGAAAAGATGCATCACATTTGTGTTTAATTTTTCTTTTTAATGCTGAAGAAAGAGATGCTTTTGCATACACAATAAAAACAAAGAATGTTTTATTTCACTTCTCACCATTTAGCCAGTGGTCCTGGTAAGCTTCAGTGCGGATATAGTGTTGATTGCTGCTATGCACAGATGTGCGAAAAATGGCGGCATTTGTTCCCATGAAGTCTACGGACGTCCCAGCGTACAGGTCCCCATCTAAGGTGTGTATACACAAAATCACATCCAGAACGACTCAGAGTGACAAATGATTTTCTATGATACATAGCTCATTTTTAATGATTCTACCCTCTGACTCCAGATCCTTAGTCAAAATACTCTGTTTTACAGCAGCTTGTGTGAAAAGTAAATTTCGATTATTCCAGAGGCATCATTAAATGGTCAAAAAGGTCTCCAGTTGCAGTAATAGCCTTTAATTAGGTAGCATATGGTTTATGCATTATGACCATCTGGGGTGTACATGCTTTAAAAAAAACGAAATATATTACAAATTTTTGCAGCTGGGTTTCTTTTCCTGACCACACTGTAACAGCAACTGGGCAATTGTTTTAACTTTTTTACTGCCTATTACTGTAAGTGTCCATTGGAGTCAAAAATGGGTGACAAATCTGTTTACTGGGGGAACTTCAAAATTGCTCTGTGCAAACTAACATCTGGAGCTATACAGATTAATTTATCAGTGACTCATATGGGAGTACGTCTAACAAATGCAGTTTTGTTTAGTTAGTAACGCGCACATTTCGCATTAGTTCCTTTTACCGCCTGCAAAGGGCTGATTGGTTGTTTTAGAGGACAATGTGTTTAGGGTGTCGGGTCAGGAAACTCACCTGTCAGCTGGGCGGTAAATGTCTCATGCGGACTGAAGGGACATTTTCCTCTCCCGGATTCTCCAACATGGCTGAGAAGCCGGAAAGTTGGTTTCTAGGACACCAAGACAAAGACTGTCACTTTGTTTGCACCATTACCCTCAGTATTAGTTCAGCTTTATGGTCAATAAGCCTGTGTTGGGTCCAAATCACCCTGTCGTTGATCATATATTTACAAGATATCAAGCTTAAAATGTGTTTACTGCATTTCACACTGGTTAAGGGTCTAAAAAGATTGACTGCTCACCTCAAGATTGTGTCCTAGGTCAATGTAGGTGCATTGTGGGTGGAACGCGCCGGTTCCACATACATAGACATGAGTTTTATTGAAGTGCTGTAGGAGTCTCACGTAATTGGCACAGTCCATCTGAAAGATACATGTGGTATGCGATTAAAAGCCTGATTTTAAAGAGTATTTGTGAGGATAGGTGGATTTGAAGCTGTTTAAATCACACAGTAATGCACCTACTGATTTTTGCCTGTTATTGCAGGGGGGAAGTATGTTAAAACTTCAGACTTGCCCTCCCTTAAGACTTTTCAACTTGAAATATATTCCCCCCATAAAGCTATAAATATGATTTTTTTTCCAGCTTTTATTCTTATCTCGGTCTGTGAGATCACTTTATTAAAAAGGCATCTATGGGTCCTTGAAAGCTTTTTTCTCCATCTGTGCCCTTTTAAAGTTGTAGCGTCTTACCGATAGATTCTTTCCTGCATATTTGCAGCGTTCGATGTGTTCCTGTCCAGCTGGCCAGTGAATCTAAAAATAAAAGAGGTAAAAGAGAGTTTTCCCAAGGAATTCTATAAAGATGAAAGAGAGTTTTCCCAAAGAACAGAAAATAATGCATAACAAAACAACACATAATAGTTGTAAGTTATAGGGCGGTTTGTAAAGTAGAGAAAGCCTTAAATACTCAACAAAATATTAATAAATGTATTATTTAATAACTAGTTTAATAGTACTATAAGTTTGAATAATAATATCTGGGACCTAGTAATAATTATTACTAAAATGTCCTACACCACTTTTTAATTGATTCCTTTAAAAAAAAAAAAGTGCATCACATTAATGTTCTTGTAAAAAATGTGAGCAA
The DNA here is from genome assembly GCA_030578255.1 of Tiaroga cobitis. Taxonomy (NCBI): domain Eukaryota; kingdom Metazoa; phylum Chordata; class Actinopteri; order Cypriniformes; family Leuciscidae; genus Tiaroga; species Tiaroga cobitis. The sequence continues at coordinate 11,317,048 of CM060612.1, forward strand.
CAAGTATTGAGTTGATTAACTCTCCTTGACGCAATACCATCATCACTTAACAATCTACATGCCTCTCAAACTGTAATCATTTCCATGTGGGAATAATGTGCAGGTATTGACCTAATCATTAGCCGGCAATCAGCACACTGTACATAATGATATAATTGGAAGATCGAGAACCTGCCGTGCTTTAGTTCTTATGAAGATCACGAATGAATGACTGTGCCATGACCTTACGTTTAACCTCATCATTTCTTACAGGCATCTTTTGGTATTTCACTATTATAAAAGACAGAATCAATTAATTTGAACTAAATGTAATGTTTATTTAGCTGTGATGATGTGTAGTGGAGAATTTAGACCTGAGGTATGTAAATGCAGATACGAATGCCTGGCCAACACATTGGAAGCACTTTACTTAGCGTACAGACCTCCGTACACAAGGGGGCGATAGAGATACCTTCAAATATCTGCGTTATTAAACTGGACATGCTAGTTGACCTGAAAACTGTAGAAAAAGACGCTACGCTAATGCATGTATACTATAGCCTGCATCAGTGTTGACATTTCAATGCATATTTCGGTTGACGGCATTTGTGTTCAGTTAAACTTGTGTCGATTACCTCAGAAAATTATTTCAAACTTGTCCCTCCGTTTGTAAAAACAAACAAAAAGTGTGTTTACAATAGTTAACTATAATAGTTGAGTTCAAAGATTGGATATAAATAGAAATAGAAAGGCCTGTTCACACCAATGACTATAATGATAACGATAAAAATAGTTAAAAATCATTCTAAATATAAACGAATAGCAGAGTCCACACCACAACTATAACGATAACTTCACAGAGCAGCAATTATTTTTCAGCTGATGAATGATAAAAACATTGACAGCCAATCAGAATCCATCCTGTTTTAAAGAGCTCGAGCATTTAAAGCGGCAGACGACAAAACTACAGCGCGCGCTTAAAATAAACAGACTGATATAGTCCACTGGTGTAGCCTGGGAAAACCCAGACAACTTCCGGCAAATTTAGATTTGCTCTGAAAGTTAGTCTGGCAAAGAGCTCATTCAAGCCCATTTCCAATCCGTCGAAATCGAGGCACCAATCATAAACGTTGGGGCGGGCTTTACACGATGACGACAGCGCTGGGATTTTGAAGCAGATTTTGTAGCCCACATTACAAAGATGGATGCCGCCGTCGAACATCACTCGTTCGAATCAGCTATCGCGTCTGTTTAAGCGATTTGAACGTTTCCTTTTTGTTAAAAACCGAGCAAAGAACAAAACTCGGAGATGTTTCTCCGCCGCTCTGCATACGTCATCTCCTTCATCGCTCTGATTGGTTTTAGGTCTATCCGCGACGTCCGTTGGTGACGCCCCTCTGGAAATGATTTGTCTATGATGCTTTGCCAGACCATAACTCAGTTACAACTGAGAATGGTCTGTTTAACCAGGCTACCACTGGTGTGGACGCTAATATCATTTTTTATGTATAAAGAACATTTATTTGTGGTTACGTGAATGTTAAGTTCCAATTTATCATTTTGAAAACGTCATGAGAACGTTATATTTGAATGTTCACTCAATGTTTAAAACAAGTTTAACAACTTTTTCTTCTCAACAATACGAGATATAATACAAGAACGTTCCATAAACATTATTTTAAGAATGTTTTGTCCTTACATTTACATAACCTTTAAAAAACATAATAGGAACATTCCATATTAGCTGGGAATATACTAATGAAACAAACATAATACCAGTTAAGCATTATAGTCTTGTTTTACAGTGTTGCTAGGAAGTTTTTAAATTTTACGCTGTAAAAAAATATTGTTGGTTTAACTTAAAGTAACCTGGTTGCCTTAACATTTTGAGTTAATTGAAATAAAAAATTTAAGTTAATACAACGCAAGAGATTGGTTTAGTCAACAAAACTCAAAATATTATGTTATCTGAACCCCATAAACTATCTAAGTTGATATGACAAAAGAGAATTTTTTTTTTTTTACAGTGTATTTGTATATTTTTTCACAATACACATTGTTTCAAAGCAGCTTTACAGAAAATCTTGATGTTAATACTTAGAATATCATACTATCTTTATGCCTTATAGTCACATTTACAGCTGTGCGATAATATACTTTACATTTTGTGATGATATAAACAATCAAGTTGTAATTTGCTATATAGTATATATCGCTTTATGTAAATATATTGTATATCCAACTTTGTATATAGAGCTGTGCGATAAAACAGTTTACATTTTGTGAGTTAACCACCTTGTAAACATTTTGAATAGTTTACTATTGTAAATATACTACAGTAGATGCATTTTCATACACTTTTACTGAGGGACAAGTCATTTTCTGTGCATGAGGTGGAGCAGCTTTTGGACGGAATCCTGTAACTTCATAAGATTCATGTGAACAGTAATGCATTGTAATCACGCTCTGTTTTCACTTTCGTGACCCTTGTCCTCTCGGTCTGTAAATGACATCATGCGCTGTCAGATTGAGGTATTTGCGTGTACTGACCTTGCGTGTCGGTTGGGTGAGGCTGTCAGAGTTCAGCATGTAGATGTGGTCTCGGCCTCCGACCAACAGCCATCCGCGGTCCTCATCCAGCAGTAAAGCCTGGTACGCTCCCGCCTCGCCACCGTCCCAGAACACCGCAGAGCTGTTCCTCGACCTCAGTTCTGACAGACAACAAAAAAAGTTTGTTTAGATGTTCTCCCAAATGTTCTGGTACCACATGCCGAAAAAACTAGAATATCGAATGTATGCTGGTTAAAGATAAGCTACACTCTAAAAGGGATACTTCACCTCTGGAAAGATGAATGTGTATTTAAAATGGGTCATTTATGTAGAAGAAATGTGAAATTATTTTTGAATTTGGAGCTTTCTAGACTGAGAAAAGCCAGAAAATGTATTTTGGCTTATGTGGGTGAAAGACAACAACTCCCAGAATGCAGTTGCTTCGCTGCCCTAGGAGGCCACGCCTACCGGTAACAGAGCGCAGTAGTTCAACAACAAGTCTAGGCTACTCCGTGATGAGTCTGCCCGGGATTTCGAGATCGCCCAAAATGTCCGGGATTTGGCTTTTGCGTTCTACAGTCGCCATTCATCATGTTTACTGTGGCGAGCAGGACGAGTGAGGGCCGCGGGAGAACGGCGCGAGGCCGGTGGCGTGATTACCGATGAGCGACACCTGTGAGACGCACCGGTCTCGTATCTCTCACGGAGGAGCGGGAACTTTCTTAGCAATGTTAAAACGCACATCAACCGATCACTTGTTTAGCGTTCATGTAAACACTACATTCAGATTCACCAATCGGAATGAATTCAGTTAGATTGAAACAAAAGGTGTGCATGTAAACAATGAATGGCGACTGCAGAAAGCAAAAGCTGAATCCCGGACGTTTTGTACAATCTCGACGGCCGGACATGTCCAGGAAAAAGAGGATGAATGGTAACCCCTACTACTCTCTAGTAGCTTTCTCCTATTAAGTTACTCAGCTTTCTCCACAGAACAAGAGCCTGCTAGCTTAGCTTCCAAAAAAAATGGCTGACACTATGTGTACATTCTGTGAGTGAGATCCCACCCTCTATGGGCGAGTTGAGAACATGCGGGATAGTTCCTACTACTGGCTATAGTCGTTAGCCTCCGGCCAAAAAATCCTCCGATGACGCAAAATGACGATTTTTGCATCATCGGAGGATTTTTTCCAGACAAAAAATACATAAATCTCTCGTCTCAGGGGGATATGAGGGTGGAAAGCATGGTCATTTGAAAAGACTACAGGTTTTCTACTAATACAAAGCTTAATGCTAAATCCTGAAGTATCCCGTTAAAAATAAAGGATCTAAAATGGTGTTTTCACAGCGATGCCATAGAAAATAAAGTTGTTGCCATAGAAAATAAATGGCATATGGCATTTATTTGCCATAGAAAATAAAGTTGTACACATTGTTGGTTCCCCAAAGAACCTTTCAGTGAACAGTTCTTAAAAGAACCATTTAATGTAAAGAACTTTAAAAATCTAAGAACCTTTTCCCACTATAAAAAACCTTTTGTGGAACGGAAAGATTCCATGTTAAAGGTTCTTAATGGAACCATCGATGCTAATAAAGAACCTTTATTTTGTATATCAGTGTATGACTTATTTTAAAAGGATCGGGTTGCAGTTTAAAACTTGTTAGATTGACGTCATTGTGAAGTGGTTCTGATCTTTGATAGATATGTAAAATAAATATGCCAATCATGTGCAGAAATGGTTTTGGCATGCTCACATTCCAGGTTACAAGTATCAATATTCCCCTACAGTGACATTCACACATAATTATACATGATACATTCTCATTCGGACACATTCGGACACGTCCACATCTCTGCAATCCCCCCTCGCTGGTGCTTAAGCAGGGGAAAAACAACCCGCCCAATTAAAGCCAATTAACCCTGAACACGTTCCTTGACCGCTGCACTCCAACTCCAGTGGGACGAGGGGCCTACATATGTGGCATAAGTGTGCATAATTACACGTCGACAAGCAGTTTGAGTTAGCAGAACGTCCAGCTTTTGGAGGTGGCGGGCATTAGAGGAGGATTGTGGTAATAAACTTTGACAGGTGTTTTCTTAGCCGCACACCCTGCCGATGAAAGGGAGTTGAGATGTTGCACAGGAAATAGCTCAAGGTCTAGAGACTGCATTCTTTGCTTGGTCCAGTCACACCAAGGTGAAGGTTAAATGGTGCATCTGGATGTTGCTTTCCTATTTTTTTTTTTTGCTTTTCTGAGATAAATAGGCCCTATTATGCCCTTTCACAAAGGCTTGGTTTTGTTTTTAGGCTATACTAGAATAGGTTTTCATGCTTAACCCTTGTGCACTGTTCGATTTCTGTGCACACCCTGTATGGAGCGGGTCAAATTGACCCTAATTGGATTCAATACAATTCCTCAAAAATCATACTATGAAAAACAACAAAGATTTAGATACAAACTGTAAACTTTTAATATCAACATTTGTCAAACATTACAAAACAACATATCTGAAAATATGATTCATGAAAATGTTTTTTTTAACCATTTTTTAAAACAGTTTTATTTTGACAAATTTTGAAAATAAACAGTATACTGACTTTTATGCATATATTTTACGTTTTAATTTTTTTTATTTTTACATTTTATGCTTTGAACATCATAACTGAACAATTAAATTTAGATGTATAATGAAAATGTTTAATTTTCCTAATTTAACTTTCCCTAGTTTCCTAAGACCTAGTTCCCAATAGTTTCCCTAGTTTCATTCATTTTCTGTATCTTCAACAACATTTTCCTCAATCTCTGAAGCATCCTCTAACTCTGAAACATCTTCATCTGTATCAGTAGCACAGTCAAAAACCTGTGAAATTACTTATTTTACCGTAATTTTTTCTGCTTTCTATGTTGAATTCTCGTGCTACACTAAGCAAAATTGTGCGAAAGCTCATTATTCACTCACAGGGGATTGAGAAACCAAACATAACAAAAACATACATATAATAAATGTTTTTTTTTATAAATCGTTTGGCTCTGTAATAATGCATTTGAAAATCCTACATAAAAGTTTTGGTTAAAAGCTAGGTATTTCAGATATATTGAATATAGAACTGAGAGCTTATTTTACTCTCTGTGTCTGACAAAGATTTTCATCTGTAATTTGCAAATAATTTGATAAATTTGATAAATAATTAAACACTGTGATTTTAGCTTTTTCAAGTGTGTTTGGTTAGAGCACTTTTAGATACACTTACACGTTAGAACTGGAGTTGAAGTTCCCTGACATACAAAAAATAAATGTTTTTATTTTGTGTCTATACAGTTGCTTTTGAATGGCTTCCTATGAGGGTCAAATTGACCCGTAAACACCACGAACGTAATATTATTATTTTTTGTATATGTCAAAACACAGCAGCATGTTCAAACTTTACATGCATGTTCATGATGATAGATGAAAAAAAGTCACAAAATATCAAGAAAAAAAACAAAGGTTTAATATTATTTCAGGTAGCTTGAAAAAATAAATGATAGCTCATTTTTACCATATGTGGCTGACAAAATATTTTTCTGTATTGAAATAAGTGTGGAAAAAGCTCATTTTTTAGCTTCATAGGGTTGTAAAAATACGAAAAAACAAAATATAACCCAAAAATATTATTATTTTGGGTCGTTACAGTTGCTTTAGAGATTTAAAATATGTGGGTCAAATTGACCCGCGAACATCACGAACGTAACAGTAATTTTGTTTGTATATGTCAAAACACATCAGCATGTTGAAACTTTGCATGCAGGTTCATCATGATAAATGAGAAAAAGTCACAAAATATCAAGAAAAAAAAACGTCTCAGGTTACGTATGTAACCCTGGTTCCCTGATAGGGAACGAGACGCTGCGTTTGAGACGCGGTGGGAACGCTCTGCGTGATTGCGTCATGAAGCACGTGTAAAATCAGTCCAATGGAAGTCCGATACGTCATAGGTGACGTCATAGACCAGGAAACTATAAAGCACCCTTGCAAACAGACCGCGCCAGCTTCTGAAAAGTCTGAAGCAAGTCGATCAGGGTGTGCAGGAAGTATGGCAGGCAAACGCAGCGTCTCGTTCCCTATCAGGGAACCAGGGTTACATACGTAACCTGAGACGTTCCCTTTCAAGGGAACTCGAGCTGCGTTTGAGACGCGGTGGGAACCCCATACCCACTACGCCATAGTGACAAATGCCCGTTCTGTGTGAAGTCCTTGCGCACACTAAGAAGCAAGCAACCTAGCCCCTGGAGTGGAGAGGTCAAGGTCATAAAACCTGACAAATGTATGCGGAGAGGACCATCCTGCCGCATTACAAATATCAGGAAGGGAAACCCCCGAAATTAAGGCCGTAGAGGCCGCCATACTCTTAGTAGAATGGGACCGTACAGCCATAGGTGAAGGCTGACCGGCCGCTTCATAAGCTAGTGAAATAGCCTCGACTATCCACTTGCTCATAACCTGTTTAGATGCAGGGCACCCTCTTCTGAGTGACCCAAAACATACAAATAATTGCTCTGACTTACGCCACAGGGCAGCTCTGTGAACGTAGGCATCCAATGCCCGAACTGGACATAACAGGTTCAATTGTTCCTGATCTGGGGTATTAAAAGGTGGAGGATAAAAGGCCTGCAGCACTATTGGGCCCCCAACATTGAATGGGACCTTAGGAATATAACCCGGTCTAGGGTATAGAAATGCTTTCACCATACCAGGTGCAAATTCCAAACATGACGGAGCAACCGACAGGGCGTGTAAATCTCCAATTCTCTTGATAGATGAAATAGCAAGGAGAAATAAAGCTTTCAAAGTGAGGAATTTTTCTGAAACCTCTTCAATGGGCTCGAACGGAGCCAGAGCCAGACCCTCAAGTACAATGGCTAAATCCCAAGCCGGTGCTCTGGAGTGCAGTGCAGGTCTCAACCTCAATGTACCACGGAGAAAACAAGTTATCAGAGGATCTCTCCCAATAGAAGTACCCCCCAGAGGGGTATGGTAGGCCGATATAGCCGCCACATAAACTTTTAAGGTGGAAGGAGATAATCCAGCAGAGAAACGGTCTTGCAGAAAATCGAGAACTGAACCAACAGGGCAGTTAACAGGATCTAACTGACGCTCACCACACCAGGTGGAGAATAATTTCCATTTCAGCGCATACAGTTTTCTCGTGGAAGGGGCTCTGGAATGGAGAATGGTCTCAACGACCTCAGTCGAGAGACCGGATTCTATGAGCCTGGCCCCCTCAGAGGCCAGGCCCACAGTTTCCACAACTCCGGTCGAGGGTGAAATATCGTGCCCTCTACCTGGGACAGCAGGTCCCTCCTGATTGGAATCTCCATAGGAGAGCCGCTCAGAAGAGACACCAAGTCCGAGAACCAAACTCGAGTCGGCCAGTAAGGGGCTATTAGTAACAGACGGGCCCCTTCCCGGCGAACCCTCTCCAGAACCCCCGGGAGCAACGATATCGGGGGGAAAGCATACAGGTAAAGCCTCGGCCAAACCTGCACCATCGCATCCAGTCCGAGAGGAGCTGGGTGCGTGAGAGAGAACCACATGGGACAATGGGTTGTATTTGAGGATGCGAAAAGATCTATCTGAGCACGACCAAATTTCTCCCAAAGGAGCTCCACCACCTCGGGGTGAAGTCTCCACTCCCCGGGCCTCAGCCCCTGCCTTGACAGTATATCTGCTCCCACATTCTGACGCCCCGGAATGTAAACTGCTCTGAGAGATAGCAACTTTCCCTGGGCCCATAGGAGGATCTGATGGGCCTGCTTGCAAAGGTGACGTGACCTCAAACCCCCCTGATGGTTGATATAAGACACCACCGACGTGTTGTCCGTACGGACCAACACATGATGGCCTCTCAGGTCTGGCAGGAAATATTTGAGAGCTCGAAATACCGCCATCATCTCCAAGCGATTTATGTGCCATGACAGATGATGGTCCTGCCAAAGACCTTGCGCCGAGCGGCCACTCATGACCGCCCCCCCATCCCGTGAGGGAAGCATCCGTCGAAAGCGTGACGCGTCAACAAGAAGCCCCCAGCACTGGGCCCTGGGCGAGGAACCAAGGTTTCTTCCACATGACCAAGGCACGAAGGCATAGCCGCGTGACCTTGATCTTGCGGAACGGATTTCCCCTCGGAGAAAACCCCTTGGTTCTGAGCCACCACTGCAGGGGTCTCATGTACAGCAGGCCAAAAGTAATCACGTTGGACGCTGCTGCCATGAGCCCCAACAGTCTCTGAAACTGTTTCACAGTGAGTGACTGGCCTAGTTTTACATTTTTTACGGCTGTGAGAATCGCAGAAATCCGAGCAGGAGATAGACGTGCCTGCATTGTGGTCGAATCCCAAATTACACCTAAAAAAGTGGTCCTCTGAGCAGGGAGGAGAACACTCTTCTTGATGTTGAGCCGCAACCCCAACTCCTTTATGTGAGACAGAACGACATCTCGATGCCGAACTGCCAACTGCTCTGACTGAGCTAAAATCAACCAATCGTCGATATAATTTAATTCGCGAATGCCCTGGAGTCTCAAAGGAGCCAGAGCTGCATCCACGCATTTTGTAAAGGTGCGGGGGGATAAACCTAGGCCAAACGGTAGAACCCGATACTGGTAAGCTTCGCCCCCGAAAGCGAACCTCAGGAACTTCCTGTGATGAGGATGGATGGATACATGAAAGTAAGCGTCTTTCAGGTCTATTGTGACAAACCAGTCCTCGGACTGAATCTGTGATACAATTTGCTTGAGTGTGAGCATTCTGAACTTGAGTTTCTGAACTCTGCTGTTTAACTGGCGCAGATCTAGAATAGGATGCAACCCTCCATTCTTTTTCGGAACAATGAAGTAACGGCTGTAAAACCCTGACTCTCTGCTGGGAGGAGGCACCCCCTCTATCGCTCCTTTTTGAAGAAGTGTCAGAACTTCCTGCTCCATAACCAGAGCCTGCTGTGGGTCCACCACTGTGGGAAGGACCCCTTAAAATCTGGGCGGACGAGAACCGAACTGAATTCTGTAACCCTTTTCTATTATATGCAGGACCCATAAAGAAATATTTGGCAGAAGTTTCCACGCTGCCAGAAATTCTGATAAGGGAACCAGTCTCTCGAGACTGGCCTCTAGATTTGATTGAACAATCATTTCGGCGCCCTGAAGCGGCGAACCGGCAGGGAACAACCGAACTGACCGTTCTACAATCCTCCTCAGAGGATTGCATGGGGACGCTGACACCTCGGTGCCCTGAAACGGCGAACCGGCAGGGAACAACCGATGTGGCAACGCTGCGACTCTCCTCGGAGAACCGCCCCCCGGAGGGCGCCAAAGAGAAACGGTTCCTCGGAATCGTTCCTCCCTGGAGGGGACCACCCTCAGAAGCCTGGCACACTTGGCGTCAGGACTTCTTCTTAGTCCAGGTTCTTTTAGACATGACAGTCCTCAGATCCTGTCTGCCCCCAGCAGGCCTGGACTGCGAACGCCACTCGGGAACCCCAGATTGTGGAGGAGCCCGAGCAGCAACGCTCTGTTTCTGCTGGTATCTGTGTGAGGAGCTCGTAGACGGACGAGGCTGCTCAACCTTTATATTGCGTGCAGCCTTGGGGACATTAGACCGGCGAGGAAGAAACCTCTGAAACGCAGCCGCTTGTTTTTTATTTTCTTGAAACCTATCGGCAACACAATTTATAGCATCGCCGAACAGACTTGTAGGAGAAACCGGTGCGTCCAGAAGAACAGATCTATCTTTGTCTTTTATCTCAGAAAGATTCAACCATAAATGACGTTCCGTGGCCACCAGGGCTGCCATAGAATGGCCCACAGATTTGGCCGTCTCCTTGGTGGCCCGGAGAGATAAATCTGTCGTGCGACGTAATTCTCGAATTGTATCAGCACTAACTTCCTCACATTCATCTATGTCCCTCAGCAGGTCAGCTTGATAGGCTTGTAATATCGACATTGTATGTAGGCATGCCGCCGCCTGACCTGCTGCCGAATACGCTTTACCCACCAGCACTGATGTATTTTTTAATGGTCTGGTGGGTAACGTCGGGGCTTTCAGTGATGACGCTGACTCGGGGGAGAGATAGCTCGCAAGCGTCTCTTCCGCACGAGGCATCGTCAAATAACCGTAATCATCAATACCTCTAACTTTACTGTAATTACTAGTTTGAGCATTATGAACTCTGAAAGACGCCGGTTTATTCCATGATCTAGACACCTCAGTGTGAAGATCAGGAAAAAACGGGAGTTCCCGACGAGGAGGTCGTGATCTAGATGGTAAATAACGATCATCTAGAAGACTCTTTTTTGATTCAACATCAATATCATCAGCTGGCCACTCAATATTTAATTTAGTAACAGCACGAGATAAAACCTCCATTAACTCCTCATCACCGGGGATATGAGCTGGCGAAAACTCAAAATCCCCCATATCAACGACATCCGGTTCCTCAGAACTGGATAGCCGCAACATTGGTGCCTCAACCTGGGGAGGAGAAACCGCAGAGCGGGCTCCTTCCTGGGCTGGGACACCGGAACCAGCAGGTAAGGGCTGAGAAAGGGCTGAGCCCGTCTCAAACCCCGCTACTAGATCCATCTGTGAACCCCACGATGCACGCCGCCGCTGTGCCTCAGCAGCAGCGGGACCCGCACCACGGGGAACACGAACCGAACCATCCTCCTCAAAGAATGCCCGGCGGGAGCGGAGAGTTTTCATGGACAAACTCATGCAATGCTCACAATCAGCCCCCTCGAGGACTGACTGGGCATGCTCTACTCCCAAACAAGCAACACACATCTGATGTGTGTCCCCACCCGTAATGAAACGAGGGCAGGGAACAACACAACGTTTGTAATCTTGCTTGCTCGCCATCATGATATATATATATATATATATATATATATATATATATATATATATAGCAATATGATCGGACAGACAACAATAAATAGACAAGGACAGAATCACAGAGAGCGCTTGCTGAAGACAACAGAAGCTGGCGCGGTCTGTTTGCAAGGGTGCTTTATAGTTTCCTGGTCTATGACGTCACCTATGACGTATCGGACTTCCATTGGACTGATTTTACACGTGCTTCATGACGCAATCACGCAGAGCGTTCCCACCGCGTCTCAAACGCAGCTCGAGTTCCCTTGAAAGGGAACAAATGTTAACCAGTATTTCCAACAACTAGAAAATGTAAACGGGTCAAATTGACCCGCAACATAACACAAGGGTTAAATGTTTAAAAACACAATATTTTTCACATATTTGACATTGTTGCGGCACCTCTCTTCCCAGTCTGTCAGTAACGCTCTGGGTTAAGTTGGACATAGAGACCAATGGTAGCAATGGTTCTACGATACTTAAGCCTATGATGCATTTGGGAAACTCAGCTCTGTTTAGTTGCTGTCTCTATAAAGCCCCTCCTTCTGAAAAGCATAATGTGCTCTGATTGGTTGGCTGAACCAGTGTGTTGAGATTGCTCAAGTGCTTCAAGTGTGTTTTGGAAATGTTGACCATGATTTTAGTCATCTTGTTGTATTAAATTAGCATTGCCTAATACTTCAAATATAACTCACACTATACGTTTTATTCTAAAAAATCAAACATGTATTGTTGTTATTATAGTTATGTTTATAAAAACAATATACTTCGTATGAAATGTCCTCGTTTAGACAAATTGTCTGTGTGTATTAACTGACATGAAGTGGCCATGATTAACTTCCACCTGTGTGAGGAAATTCCACTGCTTGCTAATAAGGTTGTAGCATTAAAAAATACATAAAGCCTATTTCTGTGAAAAAAAGTTGCCATGCTGCCTTTAAAAAAGAAACATCCAGTAACATGATCCATTAAAATACATACAGTTAATTACTGAATCGCCTGCATATCTGTAATGCAAATGAATGCAATTAGGATCTGTGATTAATGCAAGCCAAATGTCTTTCTGGATTATATTTCACATCTCTTCCTGCTTCAGTTTTCTTTTTAAGTTTTCATACTCCATTAAAGCAGCACATTGCATGACTCACCATTAAAGGAATTCTTTGATGAAACAAGGTGATTTCTCACTGACAAGTAAAATAAATCTCATAATTGGGGCATGTTGATGCTATTCATCATGAAACACATTTAGCACGAAGGCCAACACACAAGTCACAGCACCTGCAGGAATCCTTTCCACTGCGGCTTCCAGCGCTCGTGTGTTGAGTGTTTCCGGAAGGAAGCTGTTCTTTGGGGAATTTGGCTCATTTCATATGGAGAGTTCACATATAGGTGACTCTTATTGGTCTCTTGATGAATATTTTTTTTACTTTCAATACAAAAAAAATCAAAAAGGATGTTTTCAAACTTATGAGTTTGAAAGATCCAAACCTTTTAAAAGAACCAAACTTAGACCAATTTAAGTGAATCAAAAAGTGAACAATAAGCGAAAAACAAACCAGTTCTCGTTGCATTCACACTGTTCCTGGCCTTAAAAGTAGATCTCATTTCGATCTGGTTCAGTGTTGAACAGCTCTCCGCTTTCTTATTTAATATTTGCACATGAATATTAACTGAATATGAATATTCATTTTATGTAATTTTTGAAACTGAAGAGCAAGACCTTTGAGTCTAAGGTCCTGTTCACACCTGGTATTAAGATGCTTTTGGTCGATCGGATCACAAGTAGACGAGGGAGACACATTCCTGTTTACACCTGGTGTTTTAATACGTCTCTTTTGTCCATTTTCAATCACTTCTGTCCTGATTTCTTCAAGAGGAGGGTCTATGGGCAGGTAAATGTATGGGCTTTAAATCTAATGGACAAAATAAGCTTACGCAAATAACAAATGGATGCAACTGGAGATGACGGAAAAACATTGCAAACGTGGTAACAGTGTTCGGCAATGTTTTTTCGTTGTCTCCAGTCGCATCCATATGTTATTTCTCATCTGAAAGTTGTCGAAAGTGGACAAGCTCAAAACGTTTTAGACACCGTTTACACCTGTATTTAGCGTCATCCACTTGTGATCCGATCAACCAAAACACATCTTAATAGCAACAGGGCCTGAGTAGTTTACATAGTTTTCTAATACGCCCCTCATAAAGGTTAAATCCAAAACGCTAGAAGCTCATCTGTTCCTCTCCTGTGATGTTTTGTTCGCTATAGGGTCTGAGTTCATTTAGAGCGTTCACATTTTGCATTACGCAATCTTACCAGACATCTTTATTTTATTGTCGACAAAAGAAACAGCCTTTGGATGAGATCATGGCTATTGAGAGTCTAGCATGTGTTGCTCGTGTGTCATGCGCTGGATCAGGAACAATTCCCACATATTTCTGATAAATGAGAAAGAAATCCCCCTTTCCCACCCACTTCCTAAATACACAACTTCTCATTAAAAACAAGCATGGCCACGAAAGACTCCATTCCTTATATCTCTTTCAAAGACACATCTGGATGAGACTCCACCCCGTCCATTGGGTCCAGTTATCAGCTCGATGGACAGACTTTTCCAGGCTGTTAAGATGCTGTGCCAGTGTACAGGTTCACATCAAGTCTTATGAATGCAGGAAAGAGTTCTGCATGTCTAGCCATAATCTGTTAGAAAATGGTTTGCTTTAATGTGTCCCAATCATAAAACACCCAAGCGCTGACCCAAGTCAATGACGTTTGCTCATAATATGATGGTTTGGAATAGTTAGTAAATCATATCTGAACATGTGACCGAAAACAATGACGTTGTGCTAGCAACTAGCATGCTAATTGACTGATCTGTGATTGATGAAATGCTTCGGATATCAATCATTCGGATATTTATTTAATTGTTCAGAACATCATGTCATTGCAACAAACTGTTTGGACAATGTCAGAAAGAAATCTTCTGTTTTCTTCTTCAACAAAAGGCCAGTGAAGCTCATATATATATATAGTATACATAAGTTTATATTGTTATATATAGTATATAAGTTTTACTTACTTTTATAAAACATATTTGCATTTTTTTCCACCCTCACTGTAATCTTTTTTTTTTGCTGACTTAATTTTTAAGTACAATCAACTTGGATGTTTAGGTCGGTTTAACTTAAATTACATTAAACTGATGTTAAAAAAATGAGTTGAATCTTGCATAACATAAAAACTTATGAGTTAAAACAATGTAAAAACACGTTGTCATAACTCATTGATCATATATTGTTGTACAGTGCTTTGACTAATATTTAGGACGTGTCTAAATACGTTTAGAAAAAAAAACACTTTTTTGTGTTTTTTGTTACAAAAAAAAATTATTCATACAATTCATCATCTTTAAAAAAGCAACAACATCCGAATTGATAACAGGTTTGCAAATGTAGCCTAGTTTGTAATTAAGCTGTCACTTAGCAGCAGTGTTATTATAGTATTATTTAAAGGATTATAGTATTTATTCATATTTTAAATTAGCTTTTTCATATTTAAATTTTCTGGGCGCCAGATTTTTTTTTTTTACAACTGAAAATCATGCAGTAACAGGGTTGCACACAAAATATGGAACAGAGCTATATGTTTTTGGTTTTCAGATTAATTACTGAATTTCCAATCAAGAATGGGAAGACCTCTGAAGTGGGACTGATGTTTAATGTGGTTTGCGTTATGTGGAGCTTAAAAAAAAGTAAAGGGCAACCAATTTGTCCACTGTCAGATACTGTTCCGTCTTTCAGTACATCAGCTATCTGACATTGATGCACCTTTTGTTTAGCCTCAGTTAAGTGTTTCAAAGGCCAAGTTGCCAAAACCTTCAAGATTTAAGGGGTCAAAGGTGATGTCTTGATTACCATTCCTCTTTACGTACTGAAACTTGTGGATTAGGCTTGAAAATGCAATTAGGCCACCCAGAACTCTACTCCGCTTTGAGCTCTTCGACAAAGTATCTTTTCGAATCCAATATCAATAATAGCGAAATCCTGATAATCAAGTCCAGAGTTGTTTTGCTTCTTGTACGTTGGAATGGAGTGTCGGTGAGTTCACAGTCTCGAGAGATCATAAAACTCAAGCGTTTGTATCTGACGCAAGACAATTGCGAACATTTGCTTGTAATCCATGGGCACATCAAACAGAGAGGTTCGCTGGGACTCTGCCAAACACCTGTAACAATCCCCCGCCTATCACACAAGGTCAGAGGACAATGGAAATGAGCAAAGAATGGTGAAACTTCTAAGCAGCCACTTCTGAGATATTAGGAAGTGTGTCTCTAATGGAAGACAGAAACTCAAGAACTTAAAGAAAGTTCACCCAAAAATATAATGTCATTATTTACTGACCTTCATATGCAAACAACATCATAACAACGTTTCTGCAACATTGCGAATATATGTATTTATTATGTTAAAAAACATAAGTTAACAATTTGTTTCACAACATTTAGAATGTAGTTCTATCTGAGTGCACTTTTATGGATTTATTCCCCTTTTTTTTACGGTTCAAGCCACTATGATTTGTCATGTGAAATAACCTGTAAAGTGAACTTTCCCTTTACTAAAGACCGGCTTAGCGGTGATTGCTTGCGTGAATGCTTTTAATCAGACTATTCAATTTCTCCATGGGCATGAGCGTTTGAAACAGTGCTCTCATTATAGTAGATGGCTGATTAGCCGAAGGAGGGACTCTATTGACAGATTCTGTCACTCCTCAAGCACCAGGGAGTCCGTTTCCCTCGTTATCTCGGATTTCATCAAGTGCTGGTGGCCTTTGATTGGGTGTAAAGCTTGAGTGATGGGAAAATCACAGGAATGCCAAGGGTCGGAAGCTCATTGGAAAGGCAAAAGTCTCAGATGTAAGGATAAGATCAAGAGAGCATCTCCATGCCATTGCATCTGCGTCCGACCACTTGAATAAGCAAACTGTTCAAAATCAGAATCAAAACCAACATGGACCTGAACATGTAGATCTTTTCCATCTGCTAAAGCAAGGGATGCGTGTCTATGCAAAACAACATCAATCAGTCGGAGAATCACGCAAGCTAACTTCTGTTGGCCTACTGTACGGTTATCCATGCCAAATTTCTTAGGTAGTCCCCTGAAGTGAGAGTGACGTATAGAAAGCTAATAAACTTTACTCCGTTTCCTCCCTGAGGCCCTATATATCCTAAGTGGTGAGAAAAATATAGCGGCTTATTTATTCCTGTTGCTGTTTTGGCTTTCTACGACTGTTTTGATCATTGTTGGCACATCTGTAATGACTCAAGACCCAAGAATTGTTCCATATACATTAAATAAAGCTTGGCCAGGGAGTAATAATGAAAACTTAATGAAGTAAACATTGTTTATACGCTTTAATGTTGCAACACCTAGTGAGCACCTAGGAAGCATTATAAGGTGGAATGAAGCATTATAAGGTGGCATGAAGCATTATAAGGTGGCATGAAGCATTATGCTGCTATCTATCTTTTGGTATTTAAAGAAATTCTAATTCAAACAAAGGCAGCACTGCACAAATTCATTGTAATGAAGGCAATCCCAGAGTGCAATGCAACCATGTCAGTAAAAAATGTAATCCAAGATGGCGGACGAGTCAAGAGACAAGTCAATACTGAAAAGCATTGATAAAGAAAGTTAAAATGCTTTGTTTTACCCAATATTTGTGTGCGTTACATATTTTCATGTTCAGCAACATGTTACCATTAAACTCCTGGAATCAATTGTGATTGTACAAGTGTTTCAAATCAGTAACTGCAAAGCATTTAGCATCTAGCGCCATGAGATAAGTCAGTTAGAAATACATTTTTATTCAATTTCAACAGCCTTTAATAAAAAAAGGGCAGATTAATTATTTAATTTTTACAATGTTAGGGTTTTGTGTTTAACATTGTTACCTTAGCAACATGCTAACATCAAACTGAATTAAGTCGAATGCTATTTGAACTCCTCACAGATTTACTGCATATAAAGCATTTCAAATAAGTAACTTGTGAGTAACATTTCAGTTAGAATGCCATTAGCGCCTAGCGTCACAACAGTAAGAACGTTTTAAACACAGCTCAAGATTCCTGTACTCTGTTGCATTTTGTTGCGCTCCATTTTCGTTGTTCTGGAACGCCATAACACACGTGAATGGCCCCTTAGAAGGCAACTGTCTATGTACAGTAGGCAGTAGGTTTGAGAAAAGTGCTTCAGAGACTGAACTGTCCTTGACCCGTAACACATTCTGAACATCTTGCACAGAACATCTGGAATCTGAGGTGGAGAAGAAGCTGGCTTCATTACGGTTTGGACCAGACGTACCTTTTACTAAACAAATCAGAATTTCACACACCAACCATATCATTCAGATCGTAATCTTTCAGATTTGATAGAACAAGCTACAATGCAAACATTTTCTCAAACATTCAACTTATGTGTAGGTATAGAAGATTTGTTTGTGCACTAAGTGCAGTGAGATTTGATTTGTAGTGAGTAAAGTCTAGGCAGAAATGGATTTCGGGACAGTAAGATGAGTTTCTTGAGTTTGTGGAGAGTATAAGTTAAGATAATGCAACAGCGAATACAAAGCTTGCTTAGCAATATTTGGAGATAAGAGGTTTGATTAAGTGGAAAAAGGAAACAGTTTGATTGAGAATCAAGAAGGTCAGGAAAGCATTATGAACTTTAAGTGACCCGTCTAGTCAACAGTTCTGCTAAAAAGAACATTAGGAGCCAGTTTCCGAGATAAAGATCAGGTTTTGACTGAAAACTAAATTTCTGATGAAAATCAATACTACAAGACTAGACTTCAACCGTTATTATAAACAACCGATACAAGTGTAATACCATTAGACTCACTGGAGATTTGATATCATAGTTTTCTGAAGTCTTTGGGGCAATCAACGTGTTTATCTTGTAGTAATAGCAGCACAAAGTGTCCGAATAAGATCTGGATTAAATGGATCTGGTTTGGATTTGTCAAAACGACTTGCAATAAAACAGAACTGGCAAGACAAAGGCTGCAGGCGAGCGCCTAATGACAACTAATTAAACATTAAGAGTTTCCCAAGAGCTGTATAAAATATCTCTCCTGATAATTCTGTCTGTTAAGAGACAGTAATGTTGATGACATTATTTTTATTTCGCCACAGTTGCGTGAGCCGAAGTGACCACATAAATATAGTAAATCCGTTCAGTAAAAAGTCCTTGGCCAGTCCTCGAAGCCTGAAACGATTATGATATAAGCAAAATAAGTCAACGGGAATTCTCAAGTGTATGTGTGCTATTACTGTGAGAATGACGGCGATGTTTGTTTTGTCTTTGTATCAGGTGGCTGACCTACATCCTCTTTCTGTTTATCAATGCTTGGATGCATCAAAGTCTCATCGTTTTCCAACTGTTTGTTCAGGACGAACACAAGGAACGTTCAAGGTGTGAATGTTCTTCTTGCCATTATGTTTCCTCCTGTATAAACAGGTCTGGAGAAAATTGGCGTCAGTGTGCACTGTTGATCTGTTCCCAAGGCAAACAGCACAACTTCAAAAGAGAAATTACATTTAAGTAGCGTATATATTCAGCCATGCTTGAACTTTTAATATACTTTTAGAAAAATAGTCTTGAATTAAATTCAATATCTTTTTGTGGCTTTTATTTTGACTTTACAGAGTCTTCAACAAAAAACTCAAAAAGTCAACGAAGAGTAAATATTTCCTCTCTAAATAAGAAATCTCATCATCACGGAAAAATATACAGTTGCATTTGCTGCGATTTATGAAACTGAAACTCGCTTTGAGAGTGGGAGAAGTGTTAACATCAATATACCACCTAATTTATCTCCCACATTCATCAATTTCCCTGTCTTTTCCCATTTGTCTTTTTTTCAAACTGTCCAGAAAGGCTTTTTGTGGTGATGGGAGACATAGACTGACTCCATTTAAACTGACTTCTTTTTTTCCTTTGGGTCAGTGACAGCTAGTCATTCGAATTACCCACAAGCGCCGGTTGTAAGTTGTGTTCTGGGTCACCCGCATTAGCAGAAGCAGTGTAAAAGAGTGAATGGGAAACCAAAGGCATCTTGTTCATTTATCAGCGTTAGGTTTACATTCAAATGGCAAATAATGGATGGCTTTGCAGGAGTAGGTTTTAAAACCCTTTTTCATGGAGTAAAGTCACTGTCTAAAGACTTTAAAGAGGTATTCGTTTCCCCAGACTCAGTAATCTGCAATTGTTTACCCCTGTTTATTGGGTCTTTCAAAAAAGTCTTTAAACTGACTGATGCACTTCAAACCAGCAAAAGAGAACGAATTTGTAACTAAACACCATTATTGTTTGTTTCAAAGAGACCGGAGCAGGCCATTAACTGCCTATAAAGACAGTTTTTGTCAACTTTTGTTTCTGTCAGCTTTTACTAACTTAGTTAGTATCAAATTCCCTCCATCTAAACATTGTGATATACGACACAAATGTCCCAGAGTTAAACCATATCTATCTATCTATCTATCTATCTATCTATCTATCTATCTATCTATCTATCTATCTATCTATCTATCTATCTATCTATCTATCTATCACATTCCCCAGTGGATTTGAGGGCATCCTCATGTCTTTGTCTTATGAAACACTGTACTATGTAAGCCTGGTCTGTAAAATTACCCACAGATGGTGATTAATCTTCCAAGGCGGGTTTAGATGCTAATTTTTCATTTGTGTCCTTGCGTTTGTTTTTACAGGCTTCGTGAGACTTCGCAGCAAAGATTAGGAGGTTGTTGTACTTCCTCAAACTCGCTGTTGGTGCCAAACTTCAGATCGGTGAACTTTTGCAAACTTTGTGTCAACCACAGTCAGCTAGCACTGTGAAGTAACATTAGATTCAACAAGAACCTCAAGATCTTTTTAAGACGAAGGAATAGTGAGACTGCTGGAATCATGTGATAGCTTTGTGTGAGGAACACAACGGAACTTAATTTGTTATTCATGTGATTGTTACATGAAGATTATTTTTCTCTATAGCTGCATAAAGATTAAATTGTTTTTTTTTTATTTTGTGTTCCACAAAAAAAAGAGCATACATGTTTAAAATGATATGAGGGTGAGAAAAAATTAATTGTTTTAATTTTTTAGGTAAACTATTCCTTCAAAGCTAAAATGCAATAGGACCTAAGCTATAGCCTTGAGGTACACCATTTATCAGATGCCTGTAAAGTTGGTTTAGACGACATGAGATGAGTAAATAACAACATAATTTTCTAATAAGAGGAAATGTGTTGTCTACAGAATGATAAACAATGACTTCCCATTCATTGTGTGAAGGAAAACATACACTGAGAATAATGGTCTTCTGATGACCAGCACATCCCACTGGAGGTTTCTGTGGTTGTGACCTACATGTTTTTGAGTTCACTGCCTCTTTAGGAAGAGTGTGGACTAAATTCCTCTCTCTAGGGGGAGAGTGTGGCTCTACAGACGCCCAGCGCTGATGAGAGGCCTCCTGCTTTACATTCGGCCCCAGAGTTGTTTTCTTCATCATGCTCTGGAACACTCTGAACGATGTCATGTCCCTAAAGGGCCATGGGGTGCATGTTTAATTGCTTTAGTCCTGGGCTGAAGGTGTTGAAAGTGTGCTCGCTAACACACATGGACACACACATGGACGTATTTGCTACTTAAGTGCAGTTTGTGGGAGATAATCAAGTTAAGTGAGGCAACCCAAGTCCTGTCAATGACCCGAACCAAACCGAAGCCCATGCTGCTTTGCTCAAGACACACTATCATTATCTATCATCGTTCTGCAACTTAAACTGCTTTAGATGAGAGTGGAATGGCTTTGGCATTGATTAATTGCCACTTGCTGTGTTCTGGTGTGAAAGTATGATTAGAACAATTCAGCAGATCATGATGTTTAGGGTTTGGTTGGACGTTTTGTCTTGCATTATAAAGAATGAGGTCAGGACACTTAAACAGGAGACACAACTGAAATGAAATGTTGCTCTAAGCATAGATATGAACGAATAATAAATATATTTTTGAAGGTTAGAGAGAAAGAGGGAAGAGTGACCGACTTCCAGGTTCGTGCACAAGTAGAAATCAGTTCCAAGTTATACAAGAAACATACTTTGCAAGTAAGCAAACGCAGATGCGACAGCTTGTTCAGTGCACTGTACTGTACATACTAAGCATGTTGTGCATATTAGCGTATTAGGCTGGCGGTAAAAAACTAGAGGAGTTACCCTTGTGGAAAAGTAAGTAGTAAAAGTATGTACTAGATAATATAATATTAACGAAAAAGGTCATTAAATGGTACTTAAAGAGAGTGCACTTTCATGACTATGTTTAACACTCTTAAGTACACTTGAAAAGTGCACTTTGTCAAATTAAAAGTTTTACTATAAAGTCCATTTTAAATCATTGCTTTAATAATCTTGTCATGCTTTAAAGAAGTACACTTTTGTTGATGTGTTGACTAACATAAAACAGAAGTAAATTACTTTATAATAATTTTAACTGCAGTGTTATTCAATATTATATTTAAAGTTAATATATTTTAAATGTACTAAATTGCAACTTCATCATTACAAATATTTTTAAATACATGACATACAAGTTCAAATAGAAATGACATTCGAGTGTATTTTAGTTTACGGCTAATCTTTTCACTAAATATTCAGACGGTTTATTCTGATAAACTTCATCGTCTTCACCTTTCCTTCCTCTAATTAGCAGCATTCTTCTCCCTGGCTCTGTTCAGTGTTAATGTCCCGATAGTGTCACTATCCCCTGCCAGAGTCATCTGCTGTGCGTATCTCCTGCACCTTTTTGACACAGATTCAAAGGAGTTTCACAGGCAGGGGGTCATCACTGTGACGCAGCACTGAGTCAGCTATCAGGAACTACATCCCACAGGTCACATTCCAAGAGCCAAAGAGCTGTATTTTTGCAATGACAGAGACTGTAATAAAAATGTTTTACCGTCTTACTAAGATTTGCCCTCTGAGGGGTATTGTGAAAATAACCCAGCTTAATTTAGTGGTTCTCTTTGAAATATGCCACTGTGAACCAGTCAAAAATCTTGAAAATTTCAAATAAAAACATGGACTATGTAATTCCATATGAATCTTCTTATACAACCAATATGACTTGTGTTGGACATTATTTCGTTTATTAGGTCAAACTGCAAGACACAGTTGGTCACATGATCTAAATATATTTTATTCACGTACAAATGCTAGCAGTTTCGGAGTAAAGACTCATTTTAATCATATAAATTAGCATTTCAGATTACGGAAAAAATCTGTTTCCCAGGTTTATGTTGATGAATCTTCATTGTGTGTCCAATGTTTTGATAATATCTGAGATATTCCTCTCAAATCTTCCCGTTACACACAATGTGAAGCGAAGCTGTCAAAATGACAGTGGGTGTGGAGCAAAAAACCCTTCCTGTCGTGGAGAAACTGAGACATTTAGCCAGTCTCAAATGCCAGGAATGTTTCTTTTGGTTTTAATCCACCCATCTGTCAGAAAGAAATCCACAAATTTGCGGGAGTTTTACTGGTAAATACCAGTGGGAAAGTCAGCGGATACTGGAAAATCAATTGTATGTGTTTCTGCCAGAAGAACTTCATCTTCAGAGGTTAAACAAGCAGTTTAAAAGTGAGGAAGTTGACTCAATTCAAAAATAATGAAAAAAGTCATTGTAAGATAGTTGAGATGAAAGTACGATAGCTGCTTTTCAATAAAACACGAGGAAATCAGTGCTGGGTAGTCAACTACACTTCAGACATTAGCAAATGAGCAAATTAGATATTACACTACACATTTTTCAGTCATATAAAGAAGAACCGCTGGGGTTTTTTTGCAGATTTTTCAGTATGAAGCTACCTTTTCCGTCATTTGCATCATCATTTCCAAATGCTAGCATCACACTGTAGCACACGCAGCTTTATAGCAGAGCAAAAATGAGGTTATAATCAAACACACTTGTCTAGGTTATTGGTTCAAGTCGAATGGTCCATTTGACTGATTCAAATTAGCTACTAGATGTTACACATTAGCATTAGCATAACAGGACACATTAGCTACTCATTAACTACTGTTTGGTGTCAGTACAGTTGAGTAGATTTTACAGCCAGTTAAAAAAAAAAAATAGATTCACTGATTTATTTGCCCTTTATAACACAGTGCTACAGGGTTGGTATAATATTGTAGGTGGATCGACTATGATCAGGGTTGCCAGGTCTGCGCAACAAAAGTAGCCCAACAGCCAATCAAAATGAGCCCAATGCGATTTTCTCCCTGGTGGGGAGATAATCAAAATAATCAACCCGCAGAAAAAAAGCAACTCACTGCAACTTAAATGTAGCAACACTACGGGTTTTCCACCAAACAAGACTTTTTTAGCATAATCACGACTAGCTACTGTACATTTTTTGGCAGAGTGAAATTCAGCAGGTTTTTATTTTATTTTATTCTTTGTACAGATAATATAGGGTTGGTTGCATGATGTGTATGATTTTTCCACCAAAAAAAAAAAAAGTCCAAGATGCAAAAACCATCATGCCCCTCAAAAGCTTGTGTTTGACCTCTTCATAAAACTGTCATATTTAGCTATTTCAAAAAGACTTTTGTTTACTTGATCTAATTTCCTGTCTTCTTTAGTGTGGCTTTCAAATCAGTCTTGAGATACCTGCAAGCAAAACAAGTCACTCCTCTCCGTTAATGTAAAACGTCTGGCTTTTTGCGTCTCGCTGCCAACCGCTGTATGTCTGCTCGTAAACAGACGGCGCCCCTGAGATCATCTGCATGTTTGGAGTCTTCTATTAACAGCCCTGGAGATAATGGGAAGCACATTACCACTGAAGGTACAGCGCGCCGTCCGACGCCACTGTATACAGAACCTTCCTGTGAGGAAGCTGCCGAGTCCCGCAGGTCCCGGGAGGTTCTGAGGGGTCAGAAACAGGGCCGGCTGGGACGTGCTGATAATGGGAGATGGCTCAGGGGATGCGACTGTGTGGCGTGGGTGTTCAGACAGACAGTCGCAGAGCAGTCCGCTGACGTATCGCAGGGTGGCTGGAGGTTTTGCTAATGTGGCCCAGAGATTACGTCCTTATAAGTTATAATGTGGATTTGGAGGGGAGGTTAGTTCATTACAATTCATTAGTTATTGGTGTAAATTGAGTTTTGTTGGGTAATATCTTTGGTAGCATTTTATTTCGATGGTTCACTTTAAACATTCTACTAACTATAAGTAACTTTGCAACTACATGTCAACTTACTCTCATTAGAGTATTAGTAGACTGTCTGCTTAATATCTGCTAACACTTTGATGGTCAGACCCCATCAGAAATTCAACTGACTATAAGTAACTTTGCAAGTACGTCAACTTATTCTACTAACCCAAACCCTAACACCACATGTGAGTTAGTTGGCCTGTAGTTGCAAATTAGAGTTAGTTGACCTGTAGTTGCAAATTAAAAAGAGTTAGTTGACCTGTAGTTGCAAATTGATGAGAGTTAGTTGACCTGTAGCTGCAAGTTAAAGAGTTAGTTGACCTGTAGTTGCAAATGAATGAGAGTAAGTTGGCATGTAGCTTCAAGTTAATGAATTAGTTGACCTGTAGTTGCAAGTTAATGAGTTAGTTGACCTGTAGCTGCAAATTAATGAGTTAGTTGACCTGTAGTTGCAAGTTAATGAGTTAGTTGACCTGTAGTTGCAAATTAATGAGAGTAAGTTGACATGTAGCTGCATGTTAATGAGTTAGTAGACCTGTAGTTGCAAATTAATGAGTTAGTTGACCTGTAGTTGCAAATTAATGAGTTAGTTGACCTGAAGTTGCAAGTTAATGAGTTAGTTGACCTGTAGTTGCAAATTAATGAGAGTAAGTTGACATGTAGCTGCAAGGTAATGAGTTAGTTGACCTGTATTTGCAAGTTAATGAGTTAGTTGACCTGTAGTTGCAAATTAATGAGAGTATGTCGACATGTACTTGCAAGTTAGGGGGCTTTTACACTGGGCTCGTTTGCTGCGGTCTGGGCCCGAGCGCGTTTGTTCCAGGCGCCCCCCGCAGTGTTGGTCTGGTTTCACACTCAACTTGATCCTATCGAACCTTGGTGTGTTTGCGTGCATATTACGTCATTGCAAACATGCACGGCGCATGATAGAAAACAGAACGCGGGTCAATATTGTGTTTTTTTTTTATTAATTTGCTGCTATTATGCGCAGTTGAGTGAACAATACAGGTTTACTGTGCGTGTGTCACATAAGGTGGCCTTCTGCTGCTTGCAAACGGACTCTTTTGAGGAGACAGTGGATTTCCAAATTTGTTGCCCTGATTCCACGCCCAATGCACGAATACACTGCAGGCTCACACTCGCTCGTATCCAAGGTAAATCATCAACACTATCATCCCTTACAAGTGTTTTATCTAACAGGTTACTTTACTTACTGAACAAGAGCGCACCCGAGTCCATGCTGCTTTCACATTCACGCGAACCGCGGCACGGTTCGGGAGCAACCGAACTCAGACCACCTCCTCCAGGTAGTCTCGGGTTCGGTACCCAAGTGCGCACCCGGGTCCGCATGACAGTGTTCACATTAGCGATTTTTCATGCGAACCGTGCCCCGTTCTGAACTAAACTGCCAGTGTGAAAGCACCCTTAATGAGTTAGTTGACCTGTAGTTGCAAATGAACGAGTTAGTTAACCTGTAGTTGCTAATGAATGAGTTAGTTGACCTGTAGTTGCTAATGAATGAGTTAGTTGACCTGTAGTTGCTAATGAATGAGTTAGTTGACCTGTAGTTGCAAATGAACGAGTTAGTTGACCTGTAGTTGCTAATGAATGAGTTAGTTGACCTGTAGTTGCTAATGAATGAGTTAGTTGACCTGTAGTTGCAAATGAATGAGTTAGTTGACCTGTAGTTGCAAATGAACGAGTTAGTTGACCTGTAGTTGCAAATTAATGAGTTTGTTGACCTGTAGTTGCTAATGAATGAGAGTAAGTTCACATGTAGCTGCAAATTAATGAGTTAGTTAACCTGTAGTTGCAAATGAACGAGTTAGTTGACCTGTAGTGGCAAATAAATGAGTTTGTTGACCTGTAGTTGCTAATGAATGAGAGTAAGTTGACATGTAGCTGCAAATTAATGAGTTAGTTGACCTGTAGTTGCAAATGAATGAGTTAGTTGACCTGTAGTGGCAAATAAATGAGTTTGTTGACCTGTAGTTGCTAATGAATGAAAGTAAGTTGACATGTAGCTGCAAATTAATGAGTTAGTTAACCTGTAGTTGCAAATGAACGAGTTAGTTGACCTGTAGTTGCAAATTAATGAGTTTGTTGACCTATAGTTGCTAATGAATGAGAGTAAGTTGACATGTAGCTGCAAATTAATGAGTTAGTTGACCTGTAGTGGCAATTAAATGAGAGTTAGTTGACCTGTAGATGCCAATTACTGAGTTAGTTGACCTGTATTTGCAAATGAATAAGAGTTGATTGACCTGTAGTTGCAAATTAATGAGAGTTAGTTGCAACGTTACTTATAGGTAGTAGAATGTCTAAAGCGGAATATTGAAATAAAATGAAATCATACCTTTTAATACGATTTATTAAAAGTATTTATTGCAATTAAATTCATTATTGTATTATTAAAATCGTATTTTACTAAGGTAAAAATGGGGAGTGGCTAATGGAGGAGGGTTCGATTATCAAATACAGTACATTTTTATTTCAGACATTTCTGATATTCATTTTAATATTGTAATATAAATGAACATATTAATATATGATTCATATTAATTACTATTAATATGTTAATATAAATATATATATTACTTTTATAATTTAAATATTGTTATATACTTTTTTATACAATTATATTGAATTTTTTTTGATATATAAATACATTTTATGTTTAACAAATCATCAATCTATAATTATGTAGGAGAATAATTATATATTTGAATAAATATTGCTAAAAATAAATCACATTGCTGTCGTCGCTGTTCTCATATCACAATTATTATATACATTTTATTATGATATTTAAGATACATAGTGCAATATTATGTGATATCATTGAATTAAATTTTAACAGAAACAAAGCAAAAAAAAAAAAAACTCGAAAGAAGACTTGCAAAATACAGTAGCCTAATTAACTGTGTACATTTTCAGGAAGCAGAGGTTAATGGCACTCTTCCTCTGTTGCATTGTGTCTGTTAAAGCTGCCTGACCCTGCTGATGTCCTCACGGACAAATGGAAAGAAGGAAAGGCCGCTTGATCTGTGTCTACTAGCACTCTTCATTAAAGACTTCAGAGAGAAGATTAACCTGAAGATTTGCAGACTGCCACAGCAAAGAGCGTAACTATTAGTGTTGTAGACATGATTTCACCATTTTCTGCTGCCTTTTGATTCTCTCTATGAAAGTAAACGTCAAATTTAGTTTTTGAGTGTCAGTATGTAAGAGTGTGAGTTCTGACCTGTATGAGTGAGCTGTAGTCGTGGTATATTCTGGTTTGCAGCATTACTGGACCGTATAAGAGGCAATAGCGAGTGGAGCAGAAAGACCAGCAGGGGACTGTATCGCCCAGCCCTCCACAATCCCACAATCCTCATCTCCAGCTTCCTGTTGTCTGACAGTACAGGCTGTCTTCAATGTCACATCACCTCCGTAGCGCTGGAGAAATGACAAGCAGATATGAGCATGTACGTTGAAATCAAAGGTACACAATGTAACCTTTTTGTTAAAAATGTACAACATGTATATAATGAGCGAGTACATCATGAATCCATCTTCCAAACCATGTTTTTGTCTTATCCTAAATCACTACGGTACGCCTATAATAAGTGTTTATATTCAGAATATATAATATAATAGAATAGAATAGAATATATAAATTAAATAAAAATAAAATATATTTACAGTTAAATTAAAAACTATTAATCTATATGAAAAAATAAACAGTTATTTACAGTGGTGCCTGATGTCACTGTTAAATATTTCATATTCATAATGATATAACATTTTTTGAAAATTATTTTTAAGACACATAAACAGTGCAATATTACATTAAATGATTAAATATCATGACCTTTTAGAAATTTCACTGGAGAAATAACAAACCAAATGAGCATAAAAGTCTAAATTAAATATAGTAATAATACTGTAAACATGAAAAGCCATTCACAACCTATTTTGTTTCTGTAATCTGTTGCTAATTAGATTATAATAATATAATATAATATAAAAAATTTCAAAGCAATGGCTTGAAAACATGAATATATACAGTCTATATATATATATTCTTTAAATGTTAAATATGTTGTCATTCAATTTTATATAAAATTGAATGAAAATATATTTAACATTTATTTATAGAATTATTTAAACGTTAAATAAATGTAACATTATGTAAACATTAAATGCTAAAAAAGATGTTTCCCAGTTGAAATTGAACATTTTTTCAGTTTCATTCAGAATCAACAACGTTTTTCCACATCAAACTGATTTTTTTCCCCCCTCAGAATGGAGAAAACTCCAGATGGCATTCTTTCACAATGACATTAACCCTGTAGATGTCATCTTTTATAAACAGAAAACAGAATGTGCCACATCGGCCCAAGCAACACTAGCACCACCCAATGTGGTTTACAGTCTCCTCGGGTCAAAAAGTGCTTAAACCAGGAGGGGCAACAGATGCTACCCCAAGTACAAACTGATTCTCAGCACCGACTGGAAACCCGAAACCCTCCAGAGCGCGTGAGCGGCGTGCCGAGCTCACACGACTCCGCGAGAACAAGCCTCGCGCGGAGAAGGAAACCGGAGCATTGTCTCGAGAAAAGTTCCCATGGCTAATCAGCTGCCCTGATCTTTATTCCCTTTCCTTTCAGAGGTCACCCTACATAAACAAATCGCATGCGCAACCTAGAAACACTCGAGCGGCTTCCTCCTGTAAACGCTAGCCGCTAGCCACTGTCAAAGGACACGCAGGAGTTCAGTCCAGTGGAATGGATTTCGTTTGTCCGTTTCATGCGACGCACAGTATAGAAAGTTCAACAATTGGCGAGCTCATTGAAAGAGCAGCACTTTTTGTGTTGGCGCTCAGGGGAAGCATTTTCCCATCATGAGGGTATTGTATGTTGCGCCACTTAGACCCGCGAGGGGACCCCTGGGGACGGTTTCGACACGAAAAAAGGGCTTGAGCTCAAACATATGCAAAATGAAGATAGGCTTTTTCTATTGCTCCATTCATCACCTCAAAATCTAAGCTCATTACGCTGTTATTCGGACATAATAACTCAATTCAAGTTCCTCGAGTGACGGAAACCAAATGCTCTTCGGTACGCAGAAAGATTTATTGCGAAATGTGTTTTAACCTGAAAATCAGCCATCAAATAGCCAGAATTCATTTCCCAGTTTAACTGAAGAGCTCGGGTTCAGGATTTACTGTGCCGGCGTGAGCGCAGGTGCTCAAGGACTCTTATTAGCTCCGTTTGTTGACTCAAACCTTATTAATCTCCATGAGAAAGCAAAAGAAAACATCATTCCTGGCCCGACAACAACTATGTGTGAGCTGTGCAAGTTGGTGATGGTCTGGCAGATACTAATAACATTTTTCATTAAATCATTAGAGCACTTGTGGTTTTCTTTATGTCTCGCTTTAGCAGATACGTATTCAGTTGGGAGAGCAGGAGAGATTTGAATTATGTTGTATTAAAACGTCCCTTCAGTGGCCTTGGTTTTTATAGAATGAGTGGGATATGGTTTCAATCATTATTAATGGCTCTTTGGAGACTTGTGACCTATTATGTGCTGCTGCTACTAGAGTCGGTAACATCGTGTGCTTACTTTTGACTACTGGCGTAAAGTCTGGTCCACTTTGCAACTTATTCTGAGCAGAAAACTTTGAATGCAGTGTAAGTCGCTTCAGATAAAAGTGTCTGCCGAATGCATAATTGTAAAGGATAGTGAGCCTTTGTGAATATTGATGGGGAAGAAAAGAAACACAGATGTGGTGAATCAGATGAAATCTGCCATCAGATTGGCCTGCTCCCTGCAGACAACAGTTAGTCATCAGCTTTTTCAATATGAGGAAAGACAACAAACAAACACTAACTGTGGGAAAATCATCAAGCTTCGGGAAGAGGAAGTAGTTGATATTAACTCACTTCCAGGCGACAAAAAACACACGACTTCAACCAGGAGAGAAATTGCAGCTCACTCCGGATATAGAGCCTGTTTCTCTACAATGGGACCCCAGCCTGTCGGGGTCACGTTCAAAAAATGACCTAGTTTACAACCTTGACTGGCAAAGCTTGAAGAGTTTTTTTTTTTTTTAAACACAGCGCTCCGTTCACGTGTGGTGGAACAGTTTTCTGTCCAAGCCTCAGGAGTTAAGCACACTGAGGTTTCATCTGGCTCAAAAAGCCTCTCCAATGAAGGTGGAAAGACTGCAAACACCTTCACAGGCAGACGTGGAAATAATGATCCCTGCAGGGCGACACATAAGGGACTTTGTTGGATAAGTAATGGATGAGCACTCTCACTTCCTCTTGGGCTTATGACCGGACAGAATAGAGGGACCGGCGGGGAGTCTTTCACCGCTCTAACCAACAATCTCTGATCCGACCCAACAAAAACCCAAGAGGCTTTTGCATCTGAAGTCTTCATATGCTTATATTAGGGTGTTTCTTCAGATATGGCCACCTTCATGTTTCATATTTCTGCCATTTATTTTCTGAAAGTTGTAAAAAAAACAATAATCACATTTTGCAAAAAAATCGAATCATACAAATTGATACGGAAATCGCCAACATGAGATCTCATTAGAACTAACATTGGAAAACGAAGACTTCTTATTGGCTGGTCCACATTCGTAGACGCGCTAAGTTGTGAAACATTTAGGAAACAATCAAACTGCATTTTACATTTTTAAATAGTTCTTCATTGACTTGTTAGGGACTCTTACCAGTTTCTTTACGTAAGGTCAAACCAAACTAATGGCCGTACAAATACCGTCACACAATAAACGTCGTCATATCTCCCAGCTCTAATTAAATTTGTTCTACTTAGTTACATTTAACTGTATAAAATGAAAGTGGATCGAAAAAATGAGCAGCCAAACGCACATTGTACAAAGAGAGTTGCAGAAAATTACTTATTCATTGAAAGCCTTAATGTGAATGAAAAGGGGCGGGTCTGCTACCCGTGAACAAACAACACTGGGCTCAACCAGCCGAAAAACAAGCAACTCGTCTCCCGTTAAACACTCACAAAGACACCAGCTTAACATGCTGGGACACTAAACTCATTCAAAATCAGCCCTATTCTTTCCAAACCGCTGCCATTCAGTTCAGAAACACTGCATTTTATACAATTCATTAGTCTTTTTATAATGCAAAAATACGCAATTTAGAGAAACAACAGTCTAAAGGTTTCATGTTCCCAGGGAATCATTCACTGAGTGAGCAAATGTAGATACAGACGTCTTTAAGCCGTTCATCCAGGTGTCCATCATTCACATGGGTAATGTTGCACTGGTGAGCTTCTGGCGACACAAACACAGCCAATGCCAGCTGATTTTGTTGAAGAAAAAAGGATACTTTACATGAACTCCTCCGCTTCACAACTCATTAGGAAGACTTTAGGTTTTCAGGAAGGATTACAGTTTCTCTGCAACATAATATGGAACAAATGAGCGACAAATGTGTCGAGTGCTAGAGGGCGGGAAGGTTATCTGAGTGTGTTTGGTAGGTGTCATGACGGAGGACCTCCAGCCTCACTGCAAATATCTATACAGAGGCAAAAATGTTCAATCTACTAGACTATTAAAAGTAATTTGTTCTTTTGTTTTGACACGCATTAAACTGTTTAATGTAGAGTGTAAATTATAAGTTAGGCAGAAAGCCATCTATAAAGCTCTTTGAGACCCTTTTAGGAGGTTATAAACTCATTCTCAATATCAAAACCTGGTAGGAATTCAAAACCTGAAAAACAAAGTGGGCAAAACTTTTGAGTGGTTTGTTTAATTTGTTTTTGTGGTATTATCAAGCTTGTATTTGTGTGTTTTTGTATTAAGTTTGTTTGAATGTTTTTGCTAGAATTGCTAGAAACACTGTAAAGAATCATGATCAATCAGTTAGACAACCTATATTTTCACATTGCTTGCAATTTTCAACTTGTTTTATAAGTTATACAAGATTCATTTTTTCAAATCATTCTAATATGATGATTTGATGCTCAAGAAACATTTCTGATTATTATCAAGAAATCATGATACATTTTTCAGACTTCTTTGATCAATAGAAGTTTCAAAAGAAGAGCATTTATTTGTAGTTTTTTTTGTAACATTATAATTGCTTTTACAGTCACCATTGATTGATTTAATGCATCCTTGCTGAATAAAAATAATAATTAAAAATACATCTTACTGACCCTAAACTTGAATAAGTCATTTTACACCTAGCAATTTATGCATCCTAAATATACACAATAAATTATATTTTCACACTTCATAATATATATAAAATGTCTTTTAAATTTTCTTCACAAAAACGTTTTAAAATAGGACATCAATTAAAATTACAAAAAAAAAACTGAAAATTAATACAAATTAATCAACCAAAAAAAAAAAAAAATCAACCACTGAGACATAAAAGTGCTCAAAGTTGAAGAAACACCCATTTATCAAAATCTAACATTTTGCTAACGATGTTTCAATTTACATTTAGACAACAGTGAAACTTTACTGACTTTTTGAATAATCTTATAGTAGCCCTTTTATTTAAATTTAAGGGTGGTGGGAGGCCAATTGTGGTTTGCGATCATGTGAACGTTCAGCTGGACAATAACTCCCTCATTCCTCAATAGATGGACCCCCTAGGCAGTTTTGGAAACTCTGGTTTCCTTCATAACCAAATAACCAAGCGTGGCCGTGTTGCATGGCTGCTGTGAAGGCTCAATGTTTTGCCCTGCATGAGATCGTTCAACCGTACAGCCCTAAAACTCCCACACCAACACCCCAGTGATCTTGAACATCCCAATCTGCACCTCGAGTCCAGTTCTGCACTGAAGTCAGTGATCAACAGACCAGAGAAAGCACTTCTCCTTCACATACCAGCCCAACTCTGCAATCCTCACCTCCAGACACCTATGTCTGACAAGGTGGGGTGTAACAAAATGAAGAGAGACAGATGAACTGTCCACTTCTGTTTTCAATCTGACAGGATCCAGGGCTATTGGCCACTTCTGCCTTAAGGAGTGATGTGATGGGGTGCCTGAAAAGGCTAGAAGTTATAATAATATTTAAAATGGTAAAACATCTGCCTCATCTTGTCCAGGAATCTGGATTTTCAAATATACAGCATTGATGAGTATTGTTATTTTTTACTACACATCATTGTTTCATGTTTTGGTGAGTAAATTCCAGCAATTCTTTATGCGTTTGTTTCTTTTAACCATTTACCAGCAAGAAACAATGAGAAGGGGGAAAAACACAAGGGCTCCTTCTCAGGATGTGTTTTTAGAGTCGGTATATGAGAGAGTTAGTGAACAATATACAACATCAACTATAATTAGGGCCCGCGCACCAATGGTGCGAGAACCCTCTTGGAATTGCTCTGTTTAAGACCTATTATTACCTTATTATTACTGTTGTTAATATTACATCGACTACAGTCCCATTTCCTGAAAATAAGAAAAAGAATAGAATTGAAGAACGACAAGATCAATAACAATTCAGTATGAAAATACTGTGATGATGTCATCGCTGTTGACATTTTGAATGCAAAACATTGTTTGAAGGTAATGGGAGATACTGTAATCTTAAATAATTTCATACTGTAATCTTTCATTTCAGACCTAGAGTTTACAAAAGAATAAAATAATTTGGGCACCGAAAGTTGAAATTACCTACAAAACAAAGATTTTTAAATAGTGTATGTTAAGTAGTTTGAACAAATAAAAAAAGCGAAGCAAAACCAAACGAAACAAAGGAAAGCAAAGCAAAAAAAAAAAAAAAAGGCTAAACGAAACTAAATGAAACAAAAACAAAACAAAACAGCAAAACAAAAGCAACCCAAACCAAACCAAACCCCCCCATCCCATCCCCCCCCCCCCCCCCCCCCCCGAAAAAACGAAAAAAAGAAGAAAAAAAAAACAGGAAACTATAATAAAAATAAAATAAGCAAAACGAAATAAAGTAAAATCTCACAGAAACGAGTGCCACTTTTTTTTAAGAAGGAAAGATTGGTCAGTCTTTAATTAAAATAAATAAATAAAAATAAAATTCAGAACATATGTAGTGAAAGAAAATTCAGCAAAATCCTTCTGTGCTCTAAACGAATCTTATACTTGTTTCTTCATAAATCTGAATACTGTCTAAAAACTCCATAAAATAACATACTGATTTACAACCTACAACTCCTTTAGCCATTGCACAATTTAATGCCAGCAAACCATGTGAACTAAATCTTTGTTTTCTTGATAATACAGAGCTAAGTAGACGTCATATATCAAAATAACTCTATATATTTCCGTAGTGTAAAGGAAAATTTCCTGTCTAGTTATCCACAGTAAGTTTCTGTTTCCTATCAGCATCCAAGAAGCCCATTGGCTCTATATGCCGAATGTAAATTGCGCACAACATGGAACAATTTCGGCACGCTTAATCCATGATTGTCTGGAGGAGGCCATTCAGAGCAATTCACTTTGATATCTGAGGCTCCAGATTCCCATTCCCGCACCCTTAATGACGTCCAACATCACCACAAAGCATCAAAAAGCGTCCAATCTACATTCTTAACTCTGTTATTGTCTCTCGGAAATGCTCCACGCTCATCTGGGAATCACAGCAGTCGGAGAGGGAAAAGCTGGGAAAAAAATGTATGATTAGCAATCCGTCAACTCACGTTCTCCTACTGGAGGTTTTACATCAACAACTGTACATGTGCAACTGTAAGTGATCGACTGTCCGGCCCATTACGTCTCACCACATTAAAATAAACAGCCGTTAGTCTGTGTATTTTAAAAGCGAGAGAATATCCAGCATGTGAGATGCGAAATTGAAATGTTTGAAAATACAGTTAGACAAATACCTCTGGGGAGGGAATGGGCCGAGCGAGTCGCCCCGGTTCAGGAATCCTGATGGAATGTCGTGGTATTCATTCCAGACAGCTGATTTGGAGAAGGAGTCAAACAATGTTGCACAGCCCTCAAAAATAGGAAAACAACTGTCTGGAAGGTTCTGTAATGTTCCCTAGAGAATCTGAATTACAAACCGCCAGCCCTAACCAATATGCCACTGGCGCTTGCAATGAAATAGGAAATTTGAAAGACAATGTGCAGAATTCCACCTCATTTCCTCCTTTGCAAGGATTCCGCGAGCCATTCCTGCTAGTAATTGTGAGGACGACTAAACCACAGTGTAGGACTTCACAGTGGCATGACCTTGGGGTGGGGAACAGCCTTAAACACACGGACCCCCTCTCCTGCACTCTTTAAAACCCAGCGTGAACCTGCCGGGCGAAGGATGGTGACCATTTTCCCATTAGCTGTTTGGTTAAGATCCACGTAGGAGATTTCCTCTCAAGACTTCACTGCAGAAAACCCTCAGGCATTGGACCCATCATGACTTGCACAACCTACATGCTATAGTTTTATTCCAGCTTGATCACATTAAAATTCGTAGGCAACAATATGGAAGTATTTAAATATGCACAGCTTTAGAAATTGTAGATGTTGTAAATATATTTAGCCCCTAGAATCCCAACCGACCTAGAACCACTTCTCAACAATTTAACAAAAATCAGGGTAACATTTTATTCTGACAGTCCCCTTTATTCTAACTAGCATCTATGTCAACTAACTTCATTTAGATTATTAGTAGAGTTGTCGGTCTGCCTAATATCTGCTAATATTAATCTGTATATATTGCACTTACCAATTACTTAAAGTCTGTAGTTTTATATTTTATTGTTGAAGTTGCAATTACATCATTCGCAATGCTTAGGATAGGACGAGTTCTTCCGTTTATAATATAATATATAACATATCGTCGTGTACCTTTTTCAAGATCCAATTAAAGGTTGTCATGTTGTGATTCATCTCTGTGATTCACTAACAATATCTATGGAGAACAAACTGGAAAAATACTTCTTTGGCCAAGGAAAAGGTGGGCGTTCACGGTTTCACTCTATTAAAGCTCATCTCTTCTCTGTACTGGGAGTTTTACAACAAGGGAGTTGTTAAAGGCAGCTTGTTAACATTACCGTCTAGACGTCACTCGTTATGTAGCTTTGTTTTTTTGTTTAGTCTGAGATTGGAGAATGCCATACAACACCTGCTGGATTTAAAACCAGCTTGTTTCAGCGTAAAGACACAAACAAAACACACTCATCCCTGCTTTGGATCCACTACAAAGGCTGTTGTGTAATAATGGATAAGTGTGTGTACATAACATGCTTTGAACAAAAACACAAACACCAGGGAGAAATCAAAGTGTTTTTCTCACAAGTCAGTACTGAAGGAGGTTTGTGTAAATAAAAATGTGTTTTCACATCTCATTTAAAGTCAATATTTCCCTTCATTAAAGGCAAACTGAGCAAAAACTAGTAAACTTTAAAAGAATGTTTAAGTTATTACAGGCATCGTCTTAATCAGAAGATACATTTTGAGCTAACTTTCTTAAGAGGCCAAATAAAAAACGCCTCTTAATAATAAAATATATTATTTTACTCAGATTAAGAGTTAGCACTTTTTTATTCTTTTTGGACCTGAATTATTTCCTGAAATTTACGAACCTGATCTTTGGATCAAATGTTTGGCGCGCAGACCTTAGCTCACAGTCGATCTCAACATAGTCAATTTTTGGTGGCCCGATTTTTGAGTGCATCGTTCTTTTGAGTTGCATCTTTTCAATCCATCAGTTGACTCAACTCATCAATCTGGTGTGAATAATTTGTCCATGAATCGGATTAATCCGTTTCTTGAGTTTTGTAACTTACTTAAATTTCTGTTTCTCGCAAACATTTTATGGTGATTTTGGTGTCATTTTTGCAGCTTTACAACTACAGTTCTCATTCATTGTAACTACATGGAAAAGAGCGGCCAGCGCAGTATTAAAATCTCTCAACAGAAGAGAGAAAAATCATACGGGTTTGGGGAGGGGGGACTTAAAATGACAGTTTTCTCTAATGCAGGCAGACTTTATATACTCATTAATGTCATTAATCATTCGAAGTCCTCTTTAATTATCTCATAATTTTGTCATTATTACCAATTATCTTGTGCGACGCTCCTCATTTGTCTGACCACACTGACAATGTCAACAAACTCCTGCTCAGATGATACAGACTTATTGTGTGTTTTCCTCCCCGGTGGTCCGAGTGACCTCAATCCAGGCACTGAAGTCACACCAGGCATAAAACAGGCTGTCACGGTTCCCTGTGGAGCAACCTCAAGTACTGGTGTTCGGACTGCACTCAGACTGACAGTGGAGCCAGTTTGTTTAAAATGGCCAGCTTATTTTGTCTTTCGCCTCTTCCTTTTGCTTGAGGCTTTTGTATGCTGTATTTGGAACGCATTATCGTTACGCTGAGAGGAGAGAGAGGACCTTTTCCCTTGTGTGTTTGTGTTTGCAGAACAGTCCCAATATGAACCATAGATTTTTCAGCTGAAGGGGGTTCATTTATACACCACTGGAAAACATCTGCCACTTTTCCTATATTGGCCTTCCCGCACCACTTGCATCATCAAACGCAATTGTTGTTTTTTATTATTATTGGTATTATTATTATTATTAGTCTCTTTTATTAAGATTTAGTTTTTGATTAATATTAATTAATAATCGAGATAAGAGAATATTTCAAATTAATAATTATAAATTAATATATAGTTTAATTGTTAATTTTTTGTTGATGTGTCTGAAAGACGTGGTTCAATGCGTCTCTTTTATTAAGTTTTATTAATTGATATAAATGACTAATTAGCTTATAGGGTAGTAAGTATTAATAATGATTAATTGATATGAAGTAAAACTATTATTAAGTATCTTGTTGCTGTGTCCGAAAGAGACAGTTCAATTAGCTTAATTACTAATATATTCATTTGAATTAATCAATAAAACTAAATAAGTTTTTTTTGATTAATTAATATTATTATATTAAACATTAAGGTTATATAGACTGAAATGCATAATAACTAATGTTTAGTTCCATGAATATTTATTATTTTGTTGACATGAATAAAAGAAGCACAGTTCAGTTCACAGTTCAAGAGTCACTGAGTTGAACCGCTCGAACAAATTTAAATTTATGAACGAATCATTCAGAAATGAAATGATCCCATTCAAAAGATCTATGCATTGACTTGTCAGGATGCTTAAACACAACAGTATCAGACAGTTCATACTTTTCGGGAA
The DNA here is from genome assembly GCA_030578255.1 of Tiaroga cobitis. Lineage (NCBI taxonomy): Eukaryota > Metazoa > Chordata > Actinopteri > Cypriniformes > Leuciscidae > Tiaroga > Tiaroga cobitis. The sequence continues at coordinate 11,355,927 of CM060612.1, forward strand.
ATCAACCAAGGACTTGAAGTCTCTGCATAGAATAGAATAAAATAGAATAGAATAGAATAGAAATAGAAAATGTGCATATAATCTAAAAAAAAAAGTGTCTGTCTGGCCATGATTAAAAGCTACTCCAGTGGAATTAAGTATTTCCATAGAGACTCTTTGTACATTAACATGTTCCCAGGGCATTTGAGGGGACTTGAATTTACAGCAGCTATAGATTAAAATTAGAGGGGTTGTTTTGGACTCTGTTTTGCCTCACATGACAGCCCTGAGAGGACATTAATTAAAGCCAATTACAGATAGCTACGAATTCCCTCTGCTAAGCCTTTGAGAGCAGTTTGCAGGTCCCGGAGATGAAACAGAACGGCTCAAGCATCACAATAAAACAAAAGAGTGCATCTCTACAACATGTGGCCCTCGACAGGAGTTAGCCTAGCGATAACTTTAGAAGATGATTTACACAAATACACCTAATCCGAAACAGATAGTGAGTGGGTTACTAAATTACGAGGACAGCTTTTATTCTTTTAACTAAAACTATTAGATCCTCATACCTTTGAATTCAACAACCACATCACAGTTACTTAAGAAACGAGGCTTGTAAGACGCTACAAAAAAAAAGACGACGCTAAATCACAAATGATAGCAACTCCCATGATTTTTTTTTTTTTTTTTTATCTCTGCAGAAGCGCAGTCCTCTATAATCTTCACTTGATTTATCTTTGGCTCTTTGGCCTTGAAGAATTCCAGTGCCGTCCATTTGAAAGGATGAGAAAACAGAGCGAGAGCCCCATACCGGGAGGTAGGGATCCCCGCGGAGCTCTCTGACAAGCCGGGACCTCAAGGGTCATCCAGCCAGAGGGGGTGCTAGTATCCTTGCTCCGGGTGGAGCGCTATATGACGGCCTGGAACGCAGGGTTCGGAGGTTTAGACAGGCATGTCATGATGTGGATAATCAGATATATGTGTCCAAGACACCTTAGTCTCTGAGGTCTAGTAAAAATTTGTATCATGATATTAGGGTGTAAAGGTTAAGTGTGGGATTCCTGCACCGCGAGTACTGTAATCTGAGCAACTATAGAGGCAGTAAAACACCAGCAACTTTTACTCCTTTTCACACAAATTATGATTACAGGGCTATATTATCCATTACTACTTATTTTCATATGTTGTGACCTCAAAACACCTTTACCATAGTGCATGATTTGTAAACTAATACATTACATTTTGACCTTTGCATCACATTACCAGCTCCATAAATATGGCTTTTCTGCTGTCCCGTGAAACACTAGATGTCACGATGAAAAGCTTGGAAACAAGCGAAAATGGCATGTGTAAAGGACATAGGCCAGTTAGAGCTGTGCGTGTAAACCTCACTCCCCTCAAGAGGAGCACTAGCGACTGCGATCTTTAGCGCCCTTCTTAGTGTCCGCCTCCCACGCCGGAGACCCGGGTTCGAATTCCGCTTGGAGCAGGTCGAGTAAGACCGGTTACATTTGGTGCCGTGACCCGGATGGGGGTGAGGTTTAGAGGTGTGAGTGTAACAGACGTAGGCCAGTAATGGGGCTTTTCCATGTGTGGTATGACTCGGCTCAGCTCACTTTACTTTGGCTCGGTTTGCTTTATCACTGCAGTGTAGCACCGCTTCAAACTGGGGGGGATTATAGACTGCGGCGTTATTATAGTTGCGCCGCCACCTCATCTACTGACCATGATACAGCCATTTCTCTTTTCAAGTTACGTGCAACGGTTGTTTAAAGCAAGTCGTTTTAAAAAGTTGTGGGAACAAATGATACTGCGATGGCTGTTGCTGACTACTTAAATCTAGCGGGTTTGGTGTCTCGTGTAGCAAATCCAATGATGCTGGTAGTGACGATTCTCTCTGACCAATCAGTGATCCGCAGCTACGGTCTTTAGTGGCCATGTTAGCGTGCCCACCTCCCATGCCGAAGACCCCGGTTCGAATCTTTCTCGGAACGGGTAAAAAGTACCGGTATTGCTTCAGAAAACTTATTTTGATGTCACGTTTGCTTTTGTTAACACTATAAGTTAGATTTAGTGTATGGTACATCATTTTAAAATTCGATAGAGCATTAACGGTTTAGCTCCACTCACTGAACATTTCATTTACGAACTGCTGCGATAACACTTTGAAAGTGTTGTGAAGCTTGTAAGAGACAACATAATAATTGCATTCCTTTTTTTCCCCACTGCGCTGGTTTGTGTTTTGGTGGAGCTTGTCATTATTTTTGCAATTCAGTTGGTTACCACTATAGTGGAGCAAAAGAACAACAACCTTTCTTTCATTCATCAGAACACAAAATATATTTTGAAGACCGTTTCAACTGTTTTCTGTCCATGAAATGGAATTCAATGGGGTCCAAAGTCTTAATTGCGAAAAAAGACTAGTCTGGATTGTGCTTGATTTTTACATTTTCTAAAGAAAATGTCTTGTCTGTGCAAAAGTGAACACCGTGATGATGCTACATGTGAGATGTTATCAGACTGTTGCAAAATGGTGGCTAAAGTGTTCTGGTAGATGTTACATTGATTAGCTCCCTTTTAATAGCATTATACTGCCAGTGTGAATACATTGCTACACAGGAGCTTTCTTGAGTCTTTATAATTATAAAACAACACATGCAAACAAATGAAATTATTGTTCCCTATTCTGAACTTTTACTCTGGAGCTCCACACACTCAGTCCCAATTCTGGAAGAATAAACAGCTGCAGATTACAATGAAATCGCTAAGAAACAATGAAAGACAAATATATACATGAATCATGATTGACACATTGCAAATCTCAGTTGGTTTTACAATGATAACCATGCTTGTTTTGGGCTCTATAAGCCATAACACAGCAGAGTTTAGCTTGGCTGAAGTGTTCAGTTAGGCTGAATGATGACGAAGTTACTATTATTTGTCGAGAACAGCTGGTTGGGTGTTTAGACAGAGCTTCCCCTCGCCCTGGCCCACACGGAGCCACTTCCAGTCTTATTATGACCTCCCTGGGGTTGGCGCCAGACAGCAGGTTCGAACAGATGCATTCTGGGAAGGAAGTACCGTGTTTGCCAGAGCATTGTTATTGTTGAGCTGATAGAGAGAAGGGCCAATTAATTAAGATAATAGAGAGGCACTACAATGGGTTATTGAGTCATTAACTCGGGATGTTGTTTGCTGTCCCGCCAACACACGCACATTCAGAGCAATTCGTTTACGGACACCTGAGTGCAATCACGACTGATCTGCATCTCTGGCCAACTTCCCCAGATCCACCAGATTCAATGAAGTACTCAAAAATGCTTACACACCCCAGAGTTACAATGTACATTATCTATCCATCCATCCCATCCATCCATCCATCCATACATCTAACCATCCATCCATCCATCCAACCAACTAACCAACCAACCATCCATCCATCCATCTAACCATCCATCCATCCATCTAACCATCTATCCATCCAACCAACCAACCAACCAACCAACCAACCAACCAACCAACCAACCAACCAACCAACCAACCAACCAACCAACCAACCACCCATCCAACCATCTAACCATCCATCCCTCCATCTAACCATCCATCCAACCATCCATCCATCCATCTAACCATCCATCCATCCATCTAACCATCTATCCATCCAACCAACCAACCAACCAACCAACCAACCAACCAACCAACCACCCATCCAACCATCTAACCATCCATCCCTCCATCTAACCATCCATCCAACTATCCATCCAACCATCTAACCATCCATCCATCCATCTAACCATCCATCCATCCATCTAATCATCCATCTAACCATCCATCCAACCATCTAACCATCCATCCATCCATCCATCCATCCATCTAACCATCCGTCCATCCATCTAACCATCCATCCATCCAACCAACCAACCAACCAACCATCCAACCATCCATCCATCCATCCATCCATTTATCTATCTATCCATCCATCCATCCATTTATCTATCTATCTATCCATCCATCAATCTATCTGAACACGAGGCAAATCTTAATCAACGCCGGCATCCGATTCCTCTTTTCCATAGGGATGAGAGCAAATGAGCTTTTTCTATGGGAAAAGGATTTCTTTTAGATGACCAAGTTATTTTTTCCCCCATATATTTTCACTTTTTTCCCCCCACAGAATTATTCACAGCGGTTACTGTAAGCTGTATTAATCCATGAGTGAATGATAGAGGCATTGGGCACTTTCTTGTTGGGTGGTCTGTGTCCTCTACTTTTCCATAACTTTTTTCTCACATTGCATACTAAATTTGGATGTAAAAGCACAAATAATGAATCAGTCAAAAGTTTGACCTTGTCCATCCATTTTATATTCAATGTAAGTCATAAATAAAATAGAATGAACAATTTTTTGTTCACAATAAGTGTAATTTCAAAGGGTTAAACAAGGTTAAATGTTTATTTGAGCTATCGTCCCTTTGGTAAACTATGATTATCAGAATCCATATAAAAAGCATCAAATTCGGCTTTATATTCAAAAGGACTATCAGCAACATGGAGGTAAATCACAAATGCATGTCTGGATGAAAGATCTTGAAAATGAATTGATATATAAGAAGCGGCAGATTGCCAACAGAAGAGTGTAAGAGAGAAAGACATTAACCAGATACAGATGCTCAGATAATCCGGAACAGATCTGAAAGTATATATCAGTCTAAGATTGGGACATTCCCAAGAAACTGTAGATATGCATAGCAAGTACAAAGGACATTGATATATCAGATTTTTCAGAGCCAAAAAGTGAAATGATTCATCACACGGGATAAAAAGGTGAATAACTTCTCCCTAAACTCTATAAAATGTCATCTGATATGGCTAACACAAACTTCAGCTGGTCAGATGGGTATCACACAAACCAGAATCCCCAAACGCTTTGATTCCTTTACAGTTTTTTTGCCAAGTAAACCACAAACCACAGTGGAAGAACTCCTCTGGGCACGAGATATGAACGTTTAACCAACCCAAAAACCTTAATCATAAAACCAATTATAGGCATTATTAACTTCCCAAAACACACATTAAGAATAAAAAAAAAAGAATTAAAAGGAATATTTCAGGTCAAACCGAAGCTCACTTATTGAATTAATATCAATATAATAATAATATTATAATAATAAAAATATTTTATTAGATTAAATAATTGCACTCAATTTGTAAAAACAAACAAACAAGCAATCCTAAATTAAAAATCATTAAAATATTATTTTAATAAATTGTTACAAAATTAAAAACATTAATCAATTTGTAAAACTAAAACAATAATATGTTGTTAAATAATGTTATAAATATAAAGTTATTATTAATCAAATTGTTTAGTAAAATAAATAATAGCACTAAATTTGTATGAGACAACATATTGTTATTTAAATAAAAGAAATGATTGAATTAAATTAAAACCATTGAAAAACAACTGAAAATATTTGAACATTTACATAAAATTTGTAAAAACAAAACAAAAACATATTTAAATAAAAATAAATGTATTAATACAATAATTTAATATTATAAAGAAATTCAATCAATTTGTAAAAAAAATAAAGGTTAGGTATATCAAAATTATTTCTGTAAAATAAATTAAAAATACTTTACAATAATTGCACATATATTGTTAACATTAAAATATATATCTATCGTTAGTTAAATTAAAATAATCTCAAAAATCTCGTAATATAATTAAAATGGTATTTTAGTGAAATTAATCATTTAAAATTAATAATTAATTAAAGACATTAAAGTGTCCTTCAATACTGTTGAAAAAGCATCGCAAGATTATGTCACACTTTTGAATGCTAAAAAATACAAAATAATGTGTAAAATATAGCGACAATAAAGAAAGTGTAGGTTTATTTTGACTGGTAAATCAAAGCACGGCTAGAGGCAAAGTAACAGTGTGTGTGCTGAAAGTCACTTCAAGTGTACTGACTGAACAATCATAATGTAGACTGCAGTCACAGGGAGCTGAGCTATTGTTACCAGCAGAACAAAGCTCACCCCAGATAAAACAACAATAGCCGTGTCCCGCGAGGCAGCAGTGCTGGCCTGCACAGATAAGGGTCTCGCAGTCCCCGCCTGGCTTTCCTCATGCGGCTCTACGTGAGGACTCGCATCACAGTCAATCTGTCAGCTTCTCCTCTCCCTTTCAAGTGCTCAGAGTGGGTGTGAAACAAGACCTTGCAGCCACTATCACAACAGATCCCAATAATGAAACCCATCCGTCTTCAAATCAAAGGATCCGGCGACTTCACAAAACTTGTAGATGTTTTATACGGTCACTTGCTGACCTGGTCTTATGGGAATTCACAGCTTTCTGGAATACTTGATTCTGATTGGTCGTCCATTGATTGCTCTGTTTTTTTTTTTCTCCTTGTAATACATTTTTTATTTTTATTTTTATTTCATTATTTATGTAAATGTGAAGTTTTATATTTAAAACACATCTAAAGCTACACCCATGACATGTCAATAAATATTTTTGATCAAATGAATCACAATGATTCGAGATCATTTTAGAATATTCCTATGGGAGGAAATTTACAAGGACGGAAACAAACAAATCAGAGTAGCACAATATGCACACCATACAGCAAACAGGAAAAGGAAAGAATCAGGGGACAATGAACATCACTGACGTCCAAACCTTTAAATTCATTCAATGCACATCCTGTCCTGTCCAGTGAAGTTGGTGTAAAGCTACACTGTACATACTGTAGAAACAGGATATTTGATATCAGACTGAATTGTTTTGAGGTATTAAATGATTAAGCCTCAAGCTCTGATGTTTGATCAACTCAGACACAGCAATAACAGGTTGACACTTCTTTTTTCCAGTTTTATGATTTTTTTTTTTTTTTTTTACATTTCTGTTAATGGTATAGTTCAACGCTGTAAAAAACATATTTTTACATTGTTTTAACTCGTCAAAATAAGTTAAGCAATTTTCAACTTTTTTTTTTTACCAGTTTAGATTCAACTAATTTTTTGAAGTCAGTTTAATGTCATTTAAGTTGAAATGACTTAAACATCCAAGTTGATTGTACTTAAAAAATTTAAGGCAGCAACTTTTTTTTTACAGTGTATAAATGAAAATCCTGTCATCATTTACTCACCCTCAAGTTGTTCCAAGCTTGTAGGAATGTCTGCTGAACACAAAAAAAGATATTTTGAAGAATGTCTGGTGAGTAAATAGTGACAGAATTGACATTTTTGGGTGCACTGTCCCTTTAATAAAACTTTTCAAAAGTCCTCCATTAATCATGTTACATCTTCAGTTCAACAGATAGGCTACTTCAGTTTGGGGTCTCAGAAACACTCAGGTAAAACATAAATACAGTGTATATACATACAAACCAGACTTTAAAACCATACCCTCTGTAAAATCCCCATTATTACTTATTGTCAACAAACAAATAAAATATCAAACTTGAAGGCTTCACTTAAAAAACAATGTGCCAAATGTACCCCGGTATTGCCAAAAGTACCGTAGTAAAACATGGTATAATTTGAAGAACTCCAAAAAAGTATGTAAATAATATGAGTATGGTAAATTGGCAATTCATCAAAGTATCATGGTATTATCACCTTACACCATCCGTGGTTATTTAAAGTTGTCGAAATAGCCAAAAACAACATTTAAAAACCTACCGAGTGTTATTTCCCCTCGTTCTTGACGCTTTTATTCCACTTTCTGGTGTAATGTCAGTGATGTGAGTCTTGTGAAGATGCTCGCGCGTGCTGTCCGCACCTCCTTCACTATAAACAAGCGAGCAGCAGCGCGCGCCCGGAGCGCACGAGACACTCCTCCTCCTCCTCCTGCACGCGATCCTCTCCAAACCTGTCATATCCGTCCAGTGTGCTGATCACGCGCTGCATGAGTGCAGGTGTGTGTATATCCGTCAACAACAGGTCAGTGCAACTTCCGAAGGACAGTAGAGCAGGGGCGTAGAATTTAGTAGGGACGCTAGGGACGTGTCCCTACCAATATCCAGTGACACTGATATATCCCTAGCAATAATTTCGATCAAAACTTAAAATATATTTATATATTGATGTCCCCGTCCCCACCAATTTCAAAATCAAACCTACGCCTCTGCAGTAGAGTCTCCGTTTGATGGGAACATTAAGTGTCCTATAAAAGCCACTAATGTAATAAGCACCGGGGTTAGTTGTCACATATCCCAGTAGTCTATAAAATGTAAGTTAAAAAGCTCGATAACACAAGTGTGTGTTCTCTAACAGAGGTTTCCACGGTGACAACTTCCATATACACACAAACAAAAAAATAATAATAAACCCGTTACACAGACAAGGCTGACGCCTAAAATGCATGTTTGAGCTGTTTTAACTGAACGAAACTTGCACTGACAGATCTTGAAATATGTCAGGGTCATTGTTTTGTCTCAGGATGCACACAAGTAATGTTTTAGGCACGTTTGTAAAGGCTATTAATGTCCTTGAACTAAGGCCTAATCCTGGCTGCCTTGTCTGTGAAACCAGACCTAAGCCTCTTTAGTAAAATTCCATAAAATTGAATTGAATAATCCTTACATATTATGAATTAAGAAAAAAAAAATAATAATTTAAGTACAGTAAAAAAAAAAGTACAGCTTAATAAAATATTTTCGGATTTAATGGAATATTGATTCAATAGTTTTAATATCAATGGAACAAGGAAATGGACCATTTAGTTTCTGATTCACATTCTTAAATTAAATAAATAAATAAATAAACTGTTTAAATTTATGAATGCGAATCACATAAATGGTCCATTCCCTTGTTCCATTATGATTTATACAAAATATTTTATTAAGCTCTATTTTTCTCTCATTTAAAATTCTTATTTCATAATATGAATAGTAGGGTTATTCAATTAAATTTGTCAATTTAAATTTTACTACGCAATTGAAATTCGTAAATCTTAAAAAAAGGCTTAATTTTTTTTTTTAGTTTAGTATGAGTTAGGATAAACGCGTAAATGGAACTGTATATTTTTCCTGGGAAATATATAATATTTTTTCCCATACCAAAATCCCTCTATACAGGAACTGACTTTCAGAAATAAACATAATCTGAGAAATATAAAGGCATTTTTAAGCACTATCAAATTATATGACAACATATCACTTTTTTTTTTAAGAAAATCTGTTTTTTGCACTTTTTTATGGTAAAAATAAAGTCACAATAATTGTACTCAAATTTTTTTTTAATTCTATTTAAATATATATATATATATGAAACAGGTTAAAAAAAAAAAAAAAAAAAAAAAACATGCTGTTGTATGAACGAAGAGATATATACCTTCATTAGGCCACTAAGCATTTAATAATTTTTCAGTTGGTCAATATGTTAAAATATAAATAGTTTATATAGGCCTACTGTATATTGTGTAATTAACATGTTATGAAAAACTATTGTAAAATGATTTTGGACAAGACACAAAGCAAAGAGAGTTACTACAAAATGCTGCAGGAAGTGGGGTATTTTGTAATGTGAACCTTGTTTTCTCTCCCAAAAACAAAGTAATCGTAGTCTTTCCCACTGTAGGCGTAATATACATGAGTGAGAGGAACCAGCTCGATCGACTGACGCTGTAAGAGAAAAGCCAGGGAATGTTACTTACAAAGAGTATTACATTTGAAACATTTGAGATATTAACTTGCTAATATTTTCACATATAAATATGGAAAACAATTAAGGGTTAAGCTCAGTTTAATAGAGGCCTACATATACGTTATAAGTGTTTAGTTGTTCAAGGCAGTGCTGCCACCTAGAGGTCAAATTTGCAGTTGCATTCTTATAACCACTGCAAATGCTATTCACCAGACACGCGATTTTTAGCCTATTATTTGAATGTTTTGATTATTACATTCATTGATAATGCCATATTTCAGCAGGTTTCTGCTCACCTGCTGCAGGATGCGGCTCACAGAGGAATATTTTAGCAGGTGGTTCTGGATGGATGTTTTTGAGGCGTCACAGATGTCCTGGTCAGCGAAGCCCTCTATCGGATAAACCTGCAAACATGCATTGCGCTTTTTATATCCTATACACATCTGTGCACGTGCTAGTGTATTATATATATTTTTAAAACGCAGTTATGTTAATATATTAGATTAAACATGATTAGACAGGATGTAAGCACATTGTTTATGTGTTGTTGTTGTTCTATATTACAACTTAAACCCACATGTCCATATTCAAATAGCCAAATGATAGCCTAATATCTAAATTATTTTACATCTTATTTTGCTTGAAAATGGTTTTATAAGATCTTCTGACGATCTGACCTGATAAAAGGTATTTAGAAATACTGTTTGTAAGCACAAATAAGTTTGAAAAGATGGCTCAGTCTGTTGTGATTGGTCTACTCTGCTGTGATTGGTCAGATGGCCCAGTCTGTTGTGATTGGTTTACTCTGCTCTGATTGGTCAGATAACCCAGTCTGTTGTGATTGGTCTACTCTGCTCTGATTGGTCAGATGGCTCAGTCTGTTGTGATTGGTCTACTCTGATTGGTCAGATGGCTCAGTCTGTTGTGATTGGTCTACTCTGCTGTGATTGGTCAGATAACCCAGTCTGTTGTGATTGGTCTACTCTGCTCTGATTGGTCAGATAACCCAGTCTGTTGTGATTGGTCTACTCTGCTCTGATTGGTCAGATAACCCAGTCTGTTGTGATTGGTCTACTCTGCTCTGATTGGTCAGATGGCTCAGTCTGTTGTGATTGGTCTACTCTGATTGGTCAGATGGCTCAGTCTGTTGTGATTGGTCTACTCTGCTGTGATTGGTCAGATAACCCAGTCTGTTGTGATTGGTTTACTCTACTCTGATTGGTCAGATGACACAGTCTGTTGTGATTGGTCTACTCTGCTCTGATTGGTCAGATAACCCAGTCTGTTGTGATTGGTCTACTCTGCTCTGATTGGTCAGATGGCTCAGTCTGTTGTGATTGGTCTACTCTGATTGGTCAGATGGCTCAGTCTGTTGTGATTGGTTTACTCTGCTCTGATTGGTCAGATGGCTCAGTCTGTTGTGATTGGTCTACTCTGATTGGTCAGATGGCTCAGTCTGTTGTGATTGGTCTACTCTGATTGGTCAGATGGCTCAGTCTGTTGTGATTGGTCTACTCTGATTGGTCAGATGACACAGTCTGTTGTGATTGGTCTACTCTGCTGTGATTGGTCAGATGGCCCAGTCTGTTGTGATTGGTCTACTCTGCTCTGAATGGTCAGATAACCCAGTCTGTTGTGATTGGTTTACTCTGCTCTGATTGGTCAGATGGCCCAGTCTGTTGTGATTGGTCTACTCTGCTCTGAATGGTCAGATAACCCAGTCTGTTGTGATTGGCCTACTCTGCTCTGATTGGTCAGATGTCTCAGTCTGTTGTGATTGGTCTACTCTGCTCTGAATGGTCAGATAACCCAGTCTGTTGTGATTGGTTTACTCTGCTCTGGTTGGTCAGATGGACCAGTCTGTTGTGATTGGTTTACTCTGCTCTGATTGGTCAGATGGCTCAGTCTGTTGTGATTGGTCTACTCTGATTGGTCATATGGCCAGTCTGTTGTGATTGGCCTACTCTGCTCTGATTGGTCAGATGTCTCAGTCTGTTGTGATTGGTCTACTCTGCTCTGATTGGTCAGATAACCCAGTCTGTTGTGATTGGTCTACTCTGCTCTGATTGGTCAGATGTCTCAGTCTGTTGTGATTGGTCTACTCTGCTCTGAATGGTCAGATAACCCAGTCTGTTGTGATTGGTTTACTCTGCTCTGGTTGGTCAGATGGACCAGTCTGTTGTGATTGGTTTACTCTGCTCTGATTGGTCATATGGCTCAGTCTGTTGTGATTGGTCTACTCTGATTGGTCATATGGCCAGTCTGTTGTGATTGGCCTACTCTGCTCTGATTGGTCAGATAACCCAGTCTGTTGTGATTGGTCTACTCTGCTGTGATTGGTCAGATAACCCAGTCTGTTGTGATTGGTTTACTCTGCTCTGATTGGTCAGACGGCCCAGTCTGTTGTGATTGGTCTACTCTGCTCTGATTGGTCAGATGGCTCAGTCTGTTGTGATTGGTCTACTCTGCTCTGATTGGTCATATGGCCAGTCTGTTGTGATTGGTCTACTCTGCTCTGATTGGTCAGATGGCTCAGTCTGTTGTGATTGGTCTACTCTGCTCTGAATAATTTTACATCTTATTTTCCTTGAAAATGATTTTAATTAGATCCTCTGATCTAATAAAAGATACTTGAAAATATGTAAGCACAAATACTTGTAGCAATGCAAACTTGATTGCACATACTCCATTCCAACACATTTGTGTTGCAATCCCAGCATCACCTACAGGGGCGCTATCACGGGCATTAGCGTTTGCATACAGTATTACTGAAGCTTTAACCCTATTGGTTTTACCACCGCGACATGAGGGAAGACAACTTAATCTCAGACAAAAATGCTAGAAAAGTATATACTCAAGTCAGATAACCTCATCATGTGAAAAATGTATTTAATTAATTTATGTTTTACATGTAAAAGCAAGTAAAATTTCTCACGGAGACCGGTCGAAGCGTATTATAACATCACGGAAAGTCTCAAAACATTACAGAAAGTCATGAACTTGATTAGGTAACATGAGCCTCGAGCTGAGAACATGAAGGTTAAATATCTGACTAAACATCTGAATAAGTGTTGAAATATCTGCATCAGAATGAACGATAAATTAATCAATATATACCAGGAGGCTTTCATCTACGAAGAACGCTTCCCCAGACACCTTCTCAAACTTCTTCAGCGGCAATTCAGGCACCCGGTCGGGTATAAACTCAAATATCTGATTCTTCCTGTGAAACAGTGTGAAGTTATACGCAGATAACCACATAAAATAAAAAAAATGAACAAGCCAGATTATTGTGTAAACCAAAACAGGAACTAAAACAGGAACTGAGATCATAAAAACTAGTAACAGTCTGATGCGTTTACCACAGATTGTGTAACATTTCACATGTAGCTTGCTTCACACTTTCAAAACGCACAAAAACTGTTTCTTTTTTTACCATGTAACAGTGAGCTGAATGAAATGCACAAGGTTTCTGTAGCCGTTACACGTGAGACAGCCTTTGTCACCCTTTCCATGACAAGACACACACCTGAAAGAAGGGATTGAGATATTTGTTTTTATTTTTACATGAGGATATAAAACACATTAGAGTGTGAATGTGTATCAGTTGACCTTTTCCTTCCCCTTCCGTGGCAGGTTGTGCAGCGTCGGTTGCGACTGTGACCAGTGCCGTGACAGAACATACAGCGAGTCTGAATTTGTTATTCAGAAAACAGTCAGTTTAATAAAGCTTTGGCAGATATGTGATCATGATAATTAAACATCCACGTACCAGTCCTCGTCCACCACAGTGTGTACACCTCACTTTGCCGTTACCATGACAGCTGTGGCAAGGCTGCAAAGACAATGCACTAATAAAATCCAACAGGCAACAAAACACGTATAAAAGTCTGACTTATGGTGATAAATTTAGAGTAGAATGCAAATTAGGTAAAATAGTTTTTATTTTGAGCTGGTTTTGATGGTACATTAAATTTATATGAATATAGATAGTTTAAAGTGCCCCTATAATGCTATTTTAAAGTTTCCTCATTTTGTTTTGGAGGTATTCTACGAAAAGTTTACATGTATCCAAGGTCAAAATAACTTTACTTTTCTAATAATATACATTGCAGCATCACCTCTTTTCTCAGTGTCTGAAACGGTTTGATACAGGATCCTGTCTCTTTAAAACCCTCCTTTCTGAGAGCCTTTGTCTGCTCTGATTGGTCAGATGTCTCAGTCTGTTGTGATTGGTCTACTCTGCTCTGATTGGTCAGATGACCCAGTCTGTTGTGATTGGTCTACTCTGCTCTGACTGGTCAGATAACCCAGTCTGTTGTGATTGGTCTACTCTGCTCTGATTGGTCAGATGGCCCAGTCTGTTGTGATTGGTCTTCTCTGCTCTGATTGGTCAGATGTCTCAGTCTGTTGTGATTGGTCTACTCTGCTCTGATTGGTCAGATGGCCCAGTCTGTTGTGATTGGTCTACTCTGCTCTGATTGGTCAGATAACCCAGTCTGTTGTGATTGGTCTACTCTGCTCTGATTGGTCAGATAACCCAGTCTGTTGTGATTGGTCTACTCTGCTCTGATTGGTCAGATGGCCCAGTCTGTTGTGATTGGTCTACTCTGCTCTGATTGGTCAGATGGCTCAGTCTGTTGTGATTGGTCTACTCTGCTCTGATTGGTCAGATAACCCAGTCTGTTGTGATTGGTCTACTCTGCTCTGATTGGTCAGATAACCCAGTCTGTTGTGATTGGCCTACTGTGCTCTGATTGGTCAGATAACCCAGTCTGTTGTGATTGGCCTACTGTGCTCTGATTGGTCAGATAACCCAGTCTGTTGTGATTGGTCTACTCTGCTCTGATTGGTCAGATAACCCAGTCTGTTGTGATTGGTCTACTCTGCTCTGATTGGTCAGATGACCCAGTCTGTTGTGATTGGTCTACTCTGCTCTGACTGGTCAGATGGCTCAGTCTGTTGTGATTGGTCTTCTCTGCTCTGATTGGTCAGATGTCTCAGTCTGTTGTGATTGGTCTACTCTGCTCTGATTGGTCAGATGGCCCAGTCTGTTGTGATTGGTCTACTCTGCTCTGATTGGTCAGATAACCCACTCTGTTGTGATTGGTCTACTCTGCTCTGATTGGTCAGATAACCCAGTCTGTTGTGATTGGCCTACTGTGCTCTGATTGGTCAGATAACCCAGTCTGTTGTGATTGGCCTACTGTGCTCTGATTGGTCAGATAACCCAGTCTGTTGTGATTGGTCTACTCTGCTCTGATTGGTCAGATAACCCAGTCTGTTGTGATTGGTCTACTCTGCTCTGATTGGTCAGATGGTCCAGTCTGTTGTGATTGGTCTACTCTGCTCTGATTGGTCAGATGGCCCAGTCTGTTGTGATTGGTCTACTCTGCTCTGATTGGTCAGATGGCTCAGTCTATTGTGATTGGTCTACTCTACTCTGATTGGTCAGATAACCCAGTCTGTTGTGATTGGTCTACTCTGCTCTGATTGGTCAGATGGCCCAGTCTGTTGTGATTGGTCTACTCTGCTCTGATTGGTCAGATGGCCCAGTCTGTTGTGATTGGTTTACTCTGCTCTGATTGGTCAGATGGCTAAGTCTGTTGTGATTGGTCTACTCTGCTCTGATTGGTCAGATAACTCAGTCTGTTAAAAAAAAAACGCTGGTGGGGAAAGAGTTGATAAACAGCTATATTACACACTGCATGAAAGGTAATATCTGGAAAAAAAACAAAAAAACATAATAGGCACACTTTAAAGGCATACCTTTATGAACGAAGAGTGTGGGACCCTGACTTTCTGAACGGCGTCAGTGAATTTGGGTGGGTAAGACACCTGGATGAGCCACGGTGGAGGACTCACTCCGTTCGGAGGCCCATCCACACACTGACCTGAGAAAAAAATATCAATTTGATACAGGCATTTTTATCATTTGTTTAATTGTATTGGTTTCATCAGGCACCTGTGTGCGGCTCCGATCCCCACGCACTTGATCTGGACTCAGTAAATGTTTCCAAGCGGTACTGAAAAGACAAGGGACAAATGGCACAATCATATAACTATTATGATATGTAATAATAATATAGGAATCATTCCACATCTAGACTGGATAATATCGTGAAGAGATTTACACGGTAAACTGTAAAGGGCTTCAGCTCTTTGAATATCAGATTTTTGGCAGGTTTGCTGCTGTATGTCCATTTTTTACCCACAAACTGGAGTAGAGCGTCTCTCGCTACATCCTCTGAGACAGTGGGAACCCTGTCAGTGTGTAAATACATACACAGATCTATATGCAAAATAATAACGTTATGGCAAATTTTTAATATATACTGTATGTATGTTTTTGTATTCATAACATCCTACAAAAAAAGACATTGCACACAGAAAATACATATTGTACCTACATGACATTTGGGACTGAGGCATTCTTGTCATTTTCAGGCTTAGGGGCAAAGTCTGGTGGAGGAGGACAGATTTGATCTGTACAGTCTACGATCAAGCACACACACAAAAATAAAAGTTGAATATAACTTAAGCATTCAACATATAACTATGATATTAGGTCATATATATACGACATGCAGGATTTGTTGTTATATGTTAAAGATCGACCAATATTATGTTTTTATGACCAATACCAATACATTTTTTAAAGCATCCAATATGTAAAAGCAATCTTTATTTATTTCAGCATTTTCAAGCAACAATGGTCATAATACAACAAAAAACATATTCATTATATTTTAATACTATTCGTATAGTTATTAGATATAAATAGATATTAATCATGTATAATAGTGTATTATCATAATAGTGTCTTAATAATAATAATACTAAAATATTATTGTCAATGTGCTTTAATGTATATAATAGTTTATTATAACAATAATGTCATAATAATAATAAAATGTATAGTATGGTGCCTTAGTGTATTTAATAGTGTATTATTATAATAAAAGAGTCTTGATAGTAATATTTTTATAAAAATAATAATTATTATTATTATGCCATAGGGTATATAATGGTGCATTATTATAATAGTATCTTAATAATTTGAGTAATAAAAAATATGGTTGTTATTGATGTTATTATAATGTGTAAATGCATATTATAATGTATTATTATAATAAGTGTCTTAATAATAAAATGAATATATTGTTATTATTTATATTATTATACTTCCATAATGTATTACTGGATAATAATAACAATAATAAAATGTTGTTATTATACTACATTTTAATAATGTCTTAATAATAATAAATTGTTATCATTGTAGTGTCTTAGTGCATATATTAGTGTATAATAATAATAGTATTAACAATAATAAAAATGTTATTATATTATAATACAATTATGGTTATTATTATTAATGTGCCTTAGTGTATATAATGTATTATTAAAAAATACTATCTTAATAATAATAATAAATGTTGTTATTATTGTTAATGGCATTATATTATGGTGATCAAATTTATTTTCAATAAATTCTGTTCCGGGCTGTTATTGGACTGTTGTTATCAGTCTATCTGTAATGCACGAGTGATAAACATGAAGCTCGTTCACCTCCGCCGTTGTGCTCTTCGTATCCCGAGACACTGTCCAGCCAGCCTGGGGGCGGAGCAGACGGACCCTCCTCGGGAAGACTGGGGTCAAAGGTGTCTGCAGAAGACAGAGAGACTGCCTGATATTTCTCATTTATCAAAGAGCAACATGTTCCTGTATCAACATCCCTCGTTGGCCCTGGAACAACAGTCCTATCAAACAGCCACCGCCTTAAATCAGTGACACAATTTTCCATGAAGTCCCTTGAACATCTTTCTTGTTGATCCTGGAGCATCATCAATGTGGTTTAATAATTTGTTATAATCTGTTGCGTTGCTAGGCAACAGAACAAACACATTTCTTAGCAATCAGTAGTTGGCAGCTGTTCATTAAGTCATTAGGGTTCTTTCCCTCAGCAGTGCATCAGTAAAATTGAGTTATATATACTTCACATAAATAACTTGTTAGTTGATGAACAATGCCGCTAACAAGTGGATATAAATATCAGCTGGAGTGGGTTTCCTTCAACAGAGATTGTGCTTCAGATTTAGCATGAAGAATGGCCACGAAATGGGCCTGTATGCCAGAGAAACAATGCCCTCAAAATATAGCAGTGAATGATGGGTGGAGCAGGCTGTCTGTGATACAATTTAAATGGTAATTTAGCAAAGCACATTCATCAAAATGTGATTAATGATTTTTTGATATGGCAGGGATTTTCTTAGGTGCTTAGGGGATTCATACAAAACTTAAAAGAAAAAAAAGCTTACAAATTTTTTTTTAGGGCTGTCAAAGTTACTCTGTTCACTCGAGATACAAATTAAATTGTGCGTGTGTGTATATATATATATATATATATATATATATATGTATGTGTGTGTGTGTGTGTGTATCTTTAACGGTCCACCTGGAAACAAAGCTGTCGTGATGCCAAACCCCCTCATGGAAAAAAGCTGTTTACAACTGTGCCAATGAGCGCTTATCAGATTTAACTAAATGCTGGATTTTCAAAATCATGTGAAGTTCAAAGCTCCATTGGCACACTTGATGTGTACTTGCTCTTGATATGTAGTACTCGCTCTTGACATGTAGTACTCGCTCTTGATATGTAGTACACGCTCTTGATATGTAGTACTCGCACTTGATATGTACTCGCACTTGACGTGTAGGCTACTTGCGAAAGGGAAAATAACCTTAACCCCCTGAGAACTCCTGAAACCCTGAGAAGCCTTTCTAACAGTCTGGTTCCTAATAATATCAATGCAAAAATAAAATGCACTGATAACAGAAATAATACACATAAACAATTGCTTCAGTCTGAATTCAGTTGGTCGTGTTGCCTTTAAGAAGCTGGAATGTGATTAATTGTGCTTATACTGACAGACATGTGCGGTTGCTTTGTGAAGCAGAGATCTATTTAGCAAACAGGATATGTTTATTTGTAAGATAACGTTTGCAGTTAACAGTTTCAGACTGTTAATTTGTCCTCAGACTGCATTTTTGCGCTTGCGATACATGAAAGCATTTAGTGTTTGGTGTCATAAGTGAAGTTCAAAAAAGGTTCATTTCTAGATTACAAAGGCAGTATTATGCACAACTTATCAGTAAACAAAAGTGTTTTAGTATAATATGTTTATCGGTGCATTCGGCAGTACACTTTAACTATATTTCAAAGACAACATAAGTAATTATGAAATTACATATGAAGATGTAAAGGGGTCATGACATGAGAAGTGGAATTTGTAAAACATTCTGCAAGTTTCATAGTTTAAAATGTCCAGAATATAAACAAAACTTTTGTTTAACTAAGCTTAAAAAATGGCTGGTTTTGATGATGAGGGATCTGTGATGTCACATAGGCAAATACATTTGGATATGATATGACTGCCTCCAGAGCAAGACATCGACGAATAGTTAAACATCATCGCACCATGAGCCCCGCCCACGGGCGTTCAGTTGCTTAACGGGTAACATTTGCCTACACTGGATGTGAGCGTTGCGTCAAAGCAAATACAACCATTATAATCACTGATTCTGTCTACACTGGATACAGTATACAGATGCGTCTTCTGTTTCTGACATCCTTCACACACAACAGGACAAAAGGAAGAGTGAAAGAACGTTCGCTCTGGCGCTTCCAGTTTAAACAGCTGGTTTGTGTCTCTGTACAGAATTCAGAAGGATCCCAGCGTCGGAAACAAGTGGATGGTTTATTTTAATGGCATCCCGGATCATGTCGGAGGACTACAGTATATGTTTGTTCGGAGCATTTTATTTTGTAACGAGGCACTGTGCAATGAAGAGTTGGCAAAGAAACTTTTGTTGATTAATGAAGCAGCCGACTGTATTGGATCTGACAGCAGCTGCATCACAAACATAAGTAAATTATTTTGCTCTGTCTGTAAATGACAGTTTTATATGTTTTTAAAACACTTATTCACGTGCAATAGTGAGGGGACGTTGATACTGTTTCCTATGTGGCCGTTTACGTTTTACGTCCTATTGGCGTATACGACAGCGCGTTCCAGGTCCTGCAAATATCCAGCAACTTCGCACAGCCATTGAAGAGGAGTGGACCAACATTCCACAATCAACAACCTTTTTTTTTTTTTTTTGTGGCCAGCCTAAGGCACACCTGTGCAATAATCATGCTGTTTAATCAGCATCTTGATATGCCACACCTGTGAGGTGGATGGATTATCTCGGCAAAGGAGAAGTGCTCACTAACACAGATTTAGACAGATTTGTGAACAATATTTGAGACGAATAGGCCTTTTGTAGCCTAGAAATATAGACGCACCTTAGCGGCAGCAAAAATTATTTTGCAGCCAGTGTGGCCTAGCAACTCTCCGTTGGCTTTCGAAGTGGAAAAAACAAACTCTGGTCAGGCCAATCACATCGTGTATAGAGTTGGTGGGCGGGCTTAACACAATAACGGCAGAGTTGTGACGTTTCTGCGCCGTGATTTCCATAGGTGATTTCACTGCTACTTGAAAACAAAGAAGATTCTGCTGGCGAACAGCGGGCTTTCGATTCAGCTTTGGCCGCGATACGTCACTTAAGTCATTCTTAAAAAAGGAAGATGTGTTCAGAGTTTTGACGACCGGATACGGCAAAAGTGTAATATATCAATAGCTCCGCTGGTGGGAAAACGCATGGGACTCACTCAGCCACAGCCGTTCGTTGCTCTGGTTGGTTAGCGCTATCCTATGGCGTGCAGAGGGATATTGAAAGACAACCGTTTATCCCGCCCCTCGGATTGAGGTAGGCCAATTGTGAGTTCCCAGACCTAACATCTTGATGTAGGTCTGGCTTGCCAGGCTAGGCCTTTTGTGTACATAGAAAAACTCTTAGATCTTTGAGTTCAGCTCATGACAAATGGGGGCAAAAAAAAAGGGTTGCGTTTATAATTTTGTTCAGTGTATACAGTATATATATATATATATATATATATATATATATATATATATATATATATATATATATATATATATATATATATATATGAAGAGTTCAGATGCAAAAGCCTCTAAGTGCCATTTGAAATTTTCTTCTAGAATGATAATTTTTATCAAGCTTGTATATTTAAGTTCAGTAATTACACTTAAATGGCAATGAAGATTACCTATTAATTGTCATTGAAGTGAAATTACTGAACCTAAATATACACGCCTGATAAAAATGATCATTCTAGAAGAAAATTTCAAATGGCACTTAGACGCTTTTGCATGTGAACTCTTCATATATATATATATATATATATATATATATATATATATATATATATATATATATACAGTATATATATAAGTGTCCGAAAACATTAAATTCAGTTTGCACTTAAGTGTATTATAACTCTTTTCAGAAGTATGCTCAAGTGTACTTTGTTTTCACAACAGTGTCAATCCTCAAACTGTCAAATATCTATGTTAACAGATGTTATTTAACATTCCTTCCACTTGACTGCCTAGAGGGAATTCTTTTCAGAGGGAATTTTCACAGAATTCTTCTACAAAAAATAAATAAATAAATGACCAGTTAAACACTTGGCCTGGTTTCACAGACATGGCTTAGATTAAGCCAGGATTAGGCTAGGTCTCGATTAAATTGGGACATTTAGTAGCTTTTATAAAAGTGTCTAATAAAAACATTTCTGGTTTGCATCTTGAGATAAAACAATGACACTGACATATTTTAAGATCTGTTAAAACAGCTATGCATTATAGTCTGAGACTAGAAGTAAGCCTTGTCTGTGAAACTGGAGGTTTATGGTTCATCTCATTACAGTAGAAAGGAAAATTTCTCATTGAATCACATTTAAATGTCATTTAAAACCGGAGGCATAGAATGTTGCTTTATAATAAAATTAATTAAAATATTAAATTAATATTAAATATTAAATGATTCATGCATTATTTGGTCACACAAGTCAAATAAACAAATTGGTGTCATTCAACATGTGAACTCCTTAATGCAAAAGGTCAGATTTCCTTCCTTCCGCTGAAGTAAGGCTATGAGATGCTCTTTGGATCATTCTCAAATTAGATAACATGGATATCAGGACCTGCACAACTAAAGTAAAATAAAAACGGACATTCGTTAAACTTTTCACGCAAACTGTTATCTGGTGATATAAACAATGTGTATTGAATTATATAGCAGTTAGAGCACTGATGTTTATACACTAAAATACACTGAGAAGTTTCACTTTTTCAATCGATTAATGTTTGAGGCAGTTCAGATCAGTGTATGTGAGCAATATGCTTTTCATTAAAATCTATAAACATGATCCTCAACGTGACTGTTAGTGACTTATAAATGTTTAAAGCGTTGGAAAAAGTTTTGTTCAAACTTTAAACTGAAACAGAATGAATGTTTTTGTTGAAAAACTGTTTAATTTGACGTTGTGCAAAAGGAAAACACAATCTTTCCAGATTATTGTGCAAATGTGGCGTCATCATAAGTAGAAAAGTTGACATGCACACTTCATCGCATTTAATCACTTTAAATGTCGTATGCATAATGAAGCCTATTGAATAAATGTAGGCCTATTTTCCTTAATTTACATTTAAAAAATTACCGTTTTGCCAACATGCTACAGATGTGAATTGTTTATTTTCTTGTAAGCTATTCAGAGACAGTGAACATATTAAATATTCAAGTAAAACTTCAGGAAAAACAAAACAGCAAAAATATAGTTAGTTGTAATATGCACATCTACCCACCTATATCTTCGTCTTTTTCGTCCATCACGCACAGAATGCTGATAAAGTCTTGTTTCACAATGATCCTTGCCACAGCAGTGCTCTACATTTATTTACTGATCGCCTTTGTTCAGTTTTGATCTCTGGATCTTGCACAGGAATGAAGACACGCCCACAATAAGTTCTGGCAGACAGTTTTAATGAAGCGCGCTATAACTCACATCATTTACAGAATCCTTAAAGGCACAGTTTACTCAAAAATAAAGCTCTGTCATTTATTCACGCTCTCATGTCGTTGCAAACCCGAATGACTTCCGCGAGACACAACATGTGATGTTCGGCAGAATGAACGCGTCAGTCGACATTCTCTTGAATAGAAAAAAAAGTATGCAATGAAAGTGGATGGAGACTCACGCTGCCATTCTGACTAACATCTCAATTTGTTTGTTTTTTTTGCGTAAGAAAGAAGTCGTACGGATCTGGAACTAAACTTTGGAGACAGTTTAAAATGGCTTTCTGGGTAAATTATCCCATTAGGACTGTAGGATCAGCTTGTAGTGTATACAAACGATGCATTTGCCTAATTGCATAACATAAAATTAAGCCACAAATAAAAATATGAATAACTACATGTGAAAACATTGTAACAGTACACTTTCATAATGGTCTATGTGCAACAACTATCAAAATAATTTTTTTCAAAATAAATTGACAGTGAATTGTTTTTTTTTAGCAAAAGTAAAGATATGACAGGCAACAATATAGTGTAGCATAATATTTTACACCAAAATAAAAGGTAAAAATAAAATAAAGCCTATTTTTAAGGTACATTAAGATTTTAAAGAAGAAGAATGTGTCAGATAATTTTCATTATTGTGCATTGAAAATGATTAATAAATGGAAGCTTCTTTCTGCCAAGGAATACAAAAGGTGAAACTGAATTTTTTTTATCTCACAATATTACTTTTGTTCTCTCAATTTGTATAGCTCACAATTCTGTCTTTTTTCCCTCAGAATTGCAAGTATATCTTACAAAAATCTTTTTCAGAATCCAATTCGGACTTTAAAACAAGCTCAGATCTCACAATTCTGAGGGGACAAGTAAGAATTGTGAGTAATAAACTCAGAATTGAGGAAAAAAGTCCCACATTTAAGATATAAACTCATATTAAAGCATGGTCTTTTTTAATTTGCCTACCGTTTCTTTGTAATGATTTCAAATATGTATATGTATATGTATGAAAATGATATTACAGCTCTTTTAACATCTGACAGTGGCCTATACTGCATGTTTAAAGGATGGAGCAACAGCAGCATTTAACAGGATAGTCCTTGGTGTAAACTTTGTGTTCAGTACCATATACAAAATAAATGTATGTTTTTTCATTCCAGGTGTAATGCACTCGTGTGATGGGAATTAGCTCAATGGTCTGCCTCTGGAAAATAAAAATAAAACACACACACAAGGTTAGAGCTTACGGTTCGTCTCTAACTGTCTGTATAAATGCATTTTAACGTCCAGTTCTCTAGAGAAGAGCATGGAATGGGTTTCTCCGTTTCTTTTCAATATTCGTGTTTATTTTGTTTAAATATGGGATTATTCAGACTGCTTGACAATATGACAAACGACTTGGTATTAACCGCAAGCTCTAATCTGGTTTCTTTAAGGATTCTGGGAGTGAATTAACAGGAAGAGGTTTCATTAATTCCCAGAAGAGCGGAGGCTGAGATGTGGGTTTAAAGAGACAGAAGCATTATGATTTGTTTTATCAGATGAATTATACTCAACCTGTTGCAGAATATGACAGGTGGTGGAGAACTGAGCCTGGTGTTCCCTCACGGCACTTTCAGACGCTACGTTCACAGAGCTGTCCGGGAAACCCACAACCGGATAGACCTGCAGCGATGGGTCGAAACTTCAGTGCCAAAGCCAAACAGGGTTACGTTGCAAAGTAATTGTCGTATTATATGATTAAATTTGAAGATGTTTTAAATGTTTCAAAGGGGTCAAATCATGTATTTTTTATTGCATTTTTACATATACAGATTAAAAAAATTTCTTTTACAAAAAAATTTAAATCTTATATTTATATTATACTTATTTTCAGTTCTGTGGAAAGTTACTTTTAAAAGTGATCCATTACGATATTGCATTACTCCCTAAAAGAGTAACTAATTACATTACTAAGTTACTTTTTATGAGCCGTAATGTGTTTGTAATGCAGATGTTTGTTTTTTTACTGAGAGATTGTTTTTTGCATATGTATTCAACAACATAGTCTATATAACATGCACCTTGATTTTCTTTTAAAAATACATTTAAAATATTATTATAGTCTGACTGCTTAGAATATTTTCCTGAAGCCATACAAGTATTGCATACAAGCAATCTCTTAACATTGCGCCTTATATTACCTGCTGTACAACTCTTTTTTATTGAAAGTTGAAAGTAATGTGTTTTGTTATTTTTGTACTTTGTCTGTTCTCATGCAGACAAGTGACTATGTTATGGAGAACAGAGCGAATTTTTTAATCAGTAGATTAGAAAAACGTTTAAGCAAATTAATTAAACAGAAAAGTAATGTGCATTGTTTTTTTTTTAAGTAGGCTAACTCAAATATTAATGTGTACATTTATAAAGAAATTCGCTACTTTACTCGTTACATCAAAAAAGTAATCCGGTTACATAATGCACATTCTTTGTAATGCGTTACCACTGGCACCAACACTGCTTATTTCAGTTTTTCATGACCATTTTCAACCTATGTCTAACCTTGAAATGAAACCATTTATGACCTTTTGGCATGTGAAATGAGAAACAGCTCTGAACTCTTTCTCTGGCTCTACTCACACAAACCAGCAGACTGAAATAACCAGAGATTTTGTTAAAAGTATACTTCATTGACTAACACTGACATCTTTTGAAAGGATATGCAGAGCTGTAGGTGCTACACAGCAGTGTGGTTTGAGTTTTATTATACTGGTAGTTTTAGAAATATTTTCAATTAGCTTTTATTTTTAAATTTAAAATCGTTTTCATGTTAACCCTAGTGAAAAATTGATTTTATGCTAAGTGTACTATAAATACATTCAACTATTTATGTACTTAATATAAATACCCTGCAGTTGAACTTAATGTACTTTAGTTAGCCGGAAATAGTGCTGAGGTCCAACTAGAGATATACTTAAGTATATTTGATGCTAAAGTGGAACTATTGCAAGTGGAACTTCTTGCATTTAAAGACTGATATTATACAGAGATCATACTATCCTTACTAATAGTGATATTAAAACACATGTTTAGGCTTAATATTAAAAAAATGTGCATTGTGCAATAAAGAAGTGCTCCAAATAAAGTCTAATTATAATATTTATTTCAGTGAGTCTCAAGCAATATGTCAGTAAATATGTTAATGTATTTGTAGTATACTTAGTATGAAATACATGTATTTTAAATACATTTTGATATAGATTTTTAGTTTAATTTTAGTTCATTTTGTTATACGTCATTTTATTCATTAAATATTGCCATTTAAGGTTTAATTTTTTTATTTATTTCTTTTATATATGTTTTAGTTTTTATTTATGCCCAGTTAATAATTTAAATGCTTCAAACTTATTTCAGTATATTGTCAAGGCAACATTTCTAATTTTTGTTTAGTTGAAGTTTTTCATCTAATATATGTATTTAATTTAATTTCAGCTTTATTTCAATTAACATAAATGTTTTTAATAGTTTACACAGCAGGCAAAGTTTCTGAACACCTAACAGACACCAGTAACCTGTAAATGTGGACGGGCGTATCTCAAATATACATATAAATATTTCTCAGATCTCAAATAACCTAAAATAATAACCTAAAATTCAGAAAAAAAACCTTCAAATAACAAAGGCATCATGAGCACCATGATGTTTTTTGCTCACCATTGAAGCCATATCAGTTAGAAGTTTCTCTCCAGCAATTTGGTCGAGATATTCAACGGGGAACCCAGAACGCTTGTCAATCACAGCAACATGAATGTTGTTCTTCCTGAACAGATAAACGTGTGGAAGAAAAATGCATGAATAAAAAGGTACGCAAGCTTGCTTGTACTTATTAGTGGTGCTAACTGCATGTCTTCTCACCATGTAACTTTAAGTTTGATGAAGCAGAGGAGCTTTCCTTGCCCTTTGCATGTTTTGCAGGTAATCGAACCGACTCCTCCACAGGAATGACACCTGGAATACAGATCATTTAACACACCGGTAACATTTCAGTCATTAAGGTTCTTTTTTCATTGTGATGTTTCTGGCAATAAGGAGCAATGTCTTCGGTGATGGGTAAATACCACATTCACAAAGCGAGATATCTTAAATTTAAACCCAAATGTTAAGTATTTGCTTTGGATTTACGTTTACTATTATCATCACTTCAAAAAATCTCCTCCAAAAAAAAAAGCTATCTGACAATTTTTTCCTCCCTCTGTACTATTCCCTATGGAAGCTTGTTTCCGCCCCAGAATGAAAAATAAAGAAGGTAATTGCGACTTTTTATCTCACAATTCGGACTTTTTTTCAAGTTTACATCTCACAATTCTCTGAATTGCGTGATATAAAGTTGCAATTGTGAGATATAAAGGCAGAATTGTGAGATAAAAACTCGCAATTTTGA
Organism: Tiaroga cobitis; assembly: GCA_030578255.1. NCBI lineage: Eukaryota > Metazoa > Chordata > Actinopteri > Cypriniformes > Leuciscidae > Tiaroga > Tiaroga cobitis. The sequence goes on from CM060612.1 coordinate 11,382,976, forward strand.
GAAATAAACTTGATATTCTAACTTTTTTCTCTGAATTGCATGTTTATATCTCGCAATTCTCACTTTATAACACGCAATTGTGAGATAGGAAGTCAGAATTGCATGATATAAAGTCGCAATTGCAATTCTGAGGAAAAAAGTCAGTCTTTTTTTTCCTTAGAATTGGACTTCATAAGTTGCAATTGTGAGTTTATATCTCACAATTTGGAGAAAAGATGTCAGAATTGCGAGATATAAATTTGTAATTGCGTGTTATAAAGTCAGAATTGCAAGATACAAAGTCGCAAATGCGTGTTATGCGAGGAAAAAGTCTATAACATTCAATTGCGAGTTTATATTTCGCAATTCTGACTTTATAACACTTTATAATAGCATTTTAAAAATATAAAGAAAATGTTTCCATTATAAACTACCTTTTGTGTAATGGAAAGATTCCATGGATGTTAAAGGTTCCTCATGGAACCATAAATGCCAATAAAGAACCTTTATTTTTAACAGTGTAATGGTGCATTTTTGTTGAAATTTGAATTCAAAACCAGAGGTTGACTCCATACTTAATCATGCCAGAGCCCCGACACATCGTACAGTGTCGCCGTTCACTGGACTCAGTCCAACCCGTGCCACTACAGGCTCCACATCGAGTCTGTAACAATATAAATATTATAATGAAATAATAGAGAGTACGAAACATTAAAAACATCATGTCGTCATACTTACCCTGCCAGAATTTACGCATCTTCCGCATGCAGATCTTCCAAGATTCAGGCATGAATGGCAACCCTAAATTTTGGATTTAACAACAAAAAAGAATTGGTCATTGATGAACTGTTGATTGAATGCGTTGAATGGAAGACTGAAATGTGTTACTTTGACAGTAGACGTGTGAGGAACGCGGACGGCTTTCTCGCAGTCTTTAAAGAGGGACGGGATGGGCACAGGAATACTCCACGGACCGGGGGCCACTCCGAATCCATCCACCACCTGACCTGATCAGTCAATGAAGTCACATTCAATATATATATAATATATATACATAGACAAACTAGTGCTGTTAAGGTCCCAATATACTTCAAGTGAAATCAAAGAATGAACTGGTGTTTAGGCCGTTCATTTCTGGAGTTCAAAACTGCTTGCCAAACTTTCCGGAAAAGTGTGTGTGTGTGTGTGTGTGTGTATGTATATATATATATATATATATATATATATATATATATATATATATATATATATATATATATTAGTAGTTAAGAATGAAAATGTGACTCTGCTCACCATTGTATGGTTCACTGTCCCACTCTGTGGTTCTAGACTCTGTAAAAGTCTCCAATCGGTACTATAAGGACAAACAGACATTCAGCATGTGATGTGCATATATATATATATAGCTTGACGTGATGCTTGTGACTGTTGATGCTGACCCGATATGTGTTGAGGGACTGCAGGTCTGTGAACACCATCTCTCTGGCTGGTTTCGAGCCGTAACAGCATTTGCTGGAGACGTATTTTGTGAAGGCCTCCTGTGCAAGTTCTTCACTGATCGCAGGAATGCTGAGGACATGACATGTGAAATTTAGCATGTGAACTTTTGACCACTCATTTATCAAGCATTTGACTTCAGGAATTTCAAGCCAGGTTTAACAACTTGAGGGTGAGTAAATGATGACAGAATTTTCATTTCAGAATTGTCATCGTTGCATGAGTGCCCAGTCTCCCCACTACTGGCGGAAGCTTTACAATAGGCTGAATTGGAACGTGCCAAGCCCTTGATCACTTAGAATCCACTATGGGGTTGATTTATTTAGTTTTTTTTCCCCTTACAAAATTGTTTAATGCAGCATTATATATGTATATAGGTGTGTTTGAGTTGTTTTTGTTTTTGTATATATATATAATTATATCATAGAGTTGTTTGTGGTGGGGTAAATTAAACCCAATATGCATTGACGTCACAATCGTGTTGCATTGTGGGATATGGAGCTGCATGAAGTGTACATATGAAGTAGACTCGCTCCCTCGGTCAAAATCGAGTGAGCGAGGGTCCGTCCATATAAACTTCCCTCGTCCACTTCACGAAGTGGAACGCACTTCAAAATGGCGGCAGGGATTCCCCCGAGGGGAAGTGCGCAAGTGTGTGTCTAAAAGTGCCCAGGTGTGAGTGAATATACCGGTACTCATTTGCATATTCAAAGAACCGTGAACTAAATGAGGCAAGGGGGTAAAGTTACATTCAAACTATATTAAGGAATGGAGATTTTTTTTCAAGGAAAAAAAGTTTAAATAGGTCATTTTGGTGATCAAAGATAAGTTTTAAGAGATACAATTATTGAGGGGATTGAATTATCAGGGGGAAGTCACACGATTTACTTTTTCCCCCTGCATGACATCATGTGCGGGGCTCCGTAACTTTAACTGAAATAAAATATGTAAAAAAAAAATTGACTCGATTTTACTTTTTACTTTTACTCGAGTTTCCAAGGCAACATTTCAAATTTTCGTTAAAGTACTAAAATAAATCAAAATAAATCAAATAAATCTAAACTTAAAACTTAATACACATGTAAAATAAATAAAAATGACAAAAACACACAACCAAATTATGAAAACTTCAACCAAATTTAATCTTTATAAAAAAATGCATTCATTAAATTAGCAATAATAATTTATTACTTTTCATTATCCTTACATATTTATTTATAGATTTATCATAAATTATTTACGTATACACTTTATTTCCTATTCCAATATGATCAATAGAGGGGCTGATCGATCATAAAATGTCTTGCTGACCCTAGTTCTTCTTTCTGTTACCTGGTTATGCTGCATTTAGATATGTTGCACTACTAACTATGAGTCTATGCTGCAGGATACATCACCAACCATTGGTCTAGTGTTCTGACGATGACAAAGGAACAAGGTGGAGTTAAATAAATAAATAAATCAAAATCAAATGCATGCCATGACAAGAAAACCAGTCAGGCAAGGCAGGAGCATTCATCAACATGTCCAAATATAGGAGACAACTAAAATCAAACTCCTAAAGCTTGGAAATCGTAATTGCAAAGTGATGTGCATTAAAGTTATTTTTAACGAAACAAAATAGACACATTTGGTAATATTTCATTCTATTTTCCACTTACTGAGGCATTTTAAGCCCCAATGCACCAATAAAGAGAGTGAAGAATGTGCTCTAGATTTATAATAATGTGTATTTGATCATCCAAGTGATTTAAACTAATCATTTTATTGTGTAAGTGCTGCGGTTCTTACTCAAAGCGTCTCTCTGGAGCTCTGGATGGGGCTTGAGGCTGCGCCGATCCAAAATCTGACGGTGGAATGACTGTGGATGTGATAACAAATCCAACATTACCAACATTTTGCTCTCCGTTTCAGATGAAGCTACTGAAATCAATCTCACCATTAGGCCCAAAACTTTCATATCCAGGAACAACAGGCATTAAATCTGCAGGAGGAGCCGTCGCCCCGTCGTCTGGCACGGTGTTCGGATCTGTTTAATGTACATCACAAATTTAATTCACCCTACTGTCTTCTTTAAACATGCTTTAAAGCTGTTACTGTGTTTTTCCTGCAATGAGGAAACAGTAGAAATGTAAACGGGAAACATGCTTCTCGAATGTTATGCTAAAAGAAGCTTTGTTGAAGTGAAAACGGGGTGAACTATAGGCCTATAAGGTTTTTATTATGTGATGTGGTTATGTGGGTTACACTTTATTTTGGTTATCCTTGATAGAGTGTAATTAAGTAATGAGTAATAATTAACTACATGCAGCCACTTACTAAATAGGGTTAGGATTAGGATTAAAGTTTGGTTTAGGGTTAGTTTAGACATGTAAATATGCATAATTTAACGTTTAACAAGGACATGATAAAGTGTTACCAATAAATGTGTTTACAACTGCTCATGTAAGACGGTTGTTTAGGGATATTTGAGTACATCTTTTGGAAATAATTTTTGATTACCTGCATAAGATTGACCAGTGTGGACTTCATCCTGGTCACTGTTGTAAAACCAAAACAATATGTTTTTATAAGCTCACTAACACATGTAGACAGCAAAATACAAGAAAGAAAGAAAGAAAGAAAGAAAGAAAGAAAGAAAGAAAGAAAGAAAGAAAGAAAGAAAGAAAGAAAGAAAGAAAGAAAGAAAGAAAGAAAGAAAGAAAGAAAGAAAGAAAGAAAGAAAGAAAGAAAGAAAGAAAGAAAGAAAGAAAGAAAGAAAGAAAGAAAGAAAGGAAGAAGACACTCAAATGACTCGTTGCCTTTAGTTCGTCATACATATTTTGTAGATTCACGAGATAACACTTGTTGCACGATGTTGCGTTTATGTTATTTCAATATTCGTCGCTATTCTCTAATAAAACCAGCATTTGTGTCTTCCTAACGGACTTCTTTTCATAATTTCGTTAAGTTAGTCGACCATACCTCAGAAGATGCGTCCTGTCCATCCTCATTCCTTCTGCGCGATCCACAACTGTAACTTTCGTTTAGTGAGAAGCGAGAGTAAACGGAAGAAAGCGGAAGGGCAGCACTGTAACCTGAGATTTTTTCATCATGAAGCTAATATCAAGTTGAGACTTTTATAGGACATTTGACATGGCAAACATCAACATGTTAACTCCCTAGACTATATAGGCTTTAACTTTGTAAAGAAAAAATGTTTAATGATTAGTTTATTTAGTAGTTTATTTAGTATTTTTTTATTTATTATCTAGTAGTTTGTAAGCTTTAGCATCAATAATTGAACGTCGACAACAGTAGCCTAAACAGTGTTGAACATGTAACAGTTGTTTTGCGTACCTGGTACCAGTATTACGGTTATTGGAATGAAGCCTGCTATAACGTGTCTTTCAGGTTTAGCCAGTATTTTTGTGATAGCATAGCGCTAATTTATGTAAAGGACAAACAATTCAAAAACAAATATTAATTTCATTTAGGCTTCAAATATTTATTTTACATAATTTTTGTCACTCTTGGGCAAATGTAATCAATTGGTTGGCCTACTAATCTGTAATCCTAATCCTGTTATTGTTGCAATCAGTTGTGTTTAAACTACTGTTTTTTAATAGCAATGATGATCCAAAACAGCGACTCACATGAATACATTTTTAATCCAGCAAGATATAAATTTAGTTTGCAGTTTTTGTATAAAATGTTCAAACTCATCAAATGGACAGTAGAGTTGAATGCATTGCATGGTGGGATTCAATCTCCATTCATAAATATTTTCCCGTGGCCGCGTGGGATAGTCTCCACACATCAGAATCTCCCTTGAAGTAGTAGGTCATCCGGGTAGACTACTTTTTGCCTACTGTGAATTCGGACTTATTTTGTCACATACTTTTTTTCGCCTATAAGTATGTGATTTTGGATGCAGCCAACAAGTCAGCTTTCAGATGCAGGCAGCCATTGTTTGAATTCATACAAAATCAGTTTTTTTCATGAGATCGGTTTGGTGAATTCATTTTGCCTTGAAACGCGCACCATTATTCCATGTGTTGTCGTTATTTCCACTGAAACAGGAAGACAGGGTAGGAGAGTTTCTCCCCAAATAGCCAATAGAATTTAGTTTATGTTACAGCTCGACCAGAGCCGTTGAGCTCAGTAAAGCTGCAGTTTCCTCCAAATCTCTAACCGTTTCTTATAACGCATGCAGAATTCAGATCCGATACGTTTATGTTGGTCTGCACCGACTCGCGCATATGATCCGCTCTGTGCTATCGTGTCGCGTGACATGAAACCGGACTTCATTCACCCCAATGGAAAGCATATTTACACTGTCTAAATCGATCCCCTATATAGTGCAATATGTGCCATTCACCATGTAGAAAATAGTAAATGTGTGAACAAGTGACCGATTTCAGCCTATAGTGTAGGGGGCGGGGCTTCAGAATCTAGAGAGCCTTTGATGGGACAGAACATCTGATGAGAAGCTGAAGTGTAGAGTGTCATCAAAATCACTGATACATGGTGCAGGACAATGAGTGCAGAGCTAAAAAGAGGCGGAGCTACATGAGGTCTAGACTGGTGCAGGTATGACGTTAGCCTGGGAAAACCCGACGAACTTCCAGCAAATTTCAGATTCGCTCTGCAAGTCAGTCTGGCCAAGAGCCCATTCAAGCCCATTTCCAATTTTTCCAAATCAAGGCACCAATCACAAACGTTGAGGCGGGGTTTACAAGATTACGATCGATCTGGTTTTAGGTCTATCCAATTGCGCCCAGAGGCATTTGAGCGACGTCCGTGGGTGACGCCCCTTTGGAAATGGGCTGTGAATGAACCTTCCCCAGACCGACTATCATTTACAACTAAGAAGGGTCTGGGGTCAACCAGTCTAGGTATGACGTCACTTTGTAGGCCAACTGGCAGTTCGCATCACACTGGTTCCCTCGACAAAAACCCAATAGGATTTTCCCATAGGCTTTTGGATTATCGCTAAAAACAAGCTCTGTGATCAACAAAAGTTTATGATACTTACACGTTTTTGTCCATAAAGATAATTATCACAGATGAACACAACTTTTATGAATTTTGAAGCCTAAATGCAGTCACCAGAAGTAAAAAGCTAAAGTTAGGCTCTAAACGAACTACACTGTTCCACGACTTCAACGACACCATCACTGAGCCTTATTTAAAAACATTTATCCTGAACGTTTGAGTTAAATTAGTTTGTAAGAGCACAATTATAAGCATAACGACATAATTAAAGCATAATTAAAAGCGGGCTGAGTTTATCTGTTCAGCGTGATGACGTTTGATCTCCTCGACGGCCTCTGTAGTCCCATTTAGCCACTTGTTAACAACCGCCTTTTTCAAGACATGTAACAGCTTCAAAAAATCACGAGTGGGGTAATATTGTTGTATTTTATGTTGTGGAATAAAACGTGAAATCATCTTGAGCTTGTGTTCAGCACATTCACATACCTTATTTCAGATATTTAACCAAAACCTCATTCAAAAGAACCCAATTTAATTAGTGCTAAAATGCACTTTTGCGTTTTGGCCTACAAAGTGATGTCATACCTTCACCACTCTAATGGCAGAAGTGAGAGACTGTAAGTTTTTAATGCTTACATCGTCTAAATGTGAATTTTGTCATTGTTTTGGAGCACACTATAGCTTAAAGATTACAGCAAGGCAAACATATATACTGAAAGCCAAAAAACTTGATTTCATGAGGACTTATTGCTGAGGTATCACTAAAAATACACATGAAAAAACACAATTCCAAATGTACATACTTAATATAGTACATAACTTGGGATGAAAATAACCAATTGTACAAAAAAAGGGGAAAAGTAAGCCTATATAATTTAAAAAATATTTTTTTAAAGCTTAAAATATGTTTTATTTGGTAAAATCTCTGAAATAATTTGAAACAGTTTTCCCTGCTAGATTAGATACATACTGAAGACCTTTTCCATGCAGCAGTTGTGCAACCAGCGGCAATGTTGTGCACGGACACATTTCAGAGCAGGAGTCACTTCCGGCGCTTGATGTTATTTCCGGGCCGTCACTGCGTCTCTTCCTCCTCTTCTTCAGGACTGTCTTCGGTAAAGGCAGGCTGAACGGTGAGCGGAATAAAATCTCAATTCATCCTTTTACATTCTAATGAAAATAAACGTTTCGTAATCCATATCGATGTGTTACTGTTCACTGCACTCAAAAGTGCTGATATTGCGGCTCATAGAGCGATATTATGTGCGGTATTTATGTGAATGATCACACGGGGTTTGTACATGGCGGCCATTGGTGTGATCTGCATGAAACCCTGAAGTCACAGAATATAATGAATACTGCTCTGCTAGCTTTAACATTACAGCAGAGTCCCATATAATTGAAAAATGTATTCATGCTCTCATGCTCAATATGAGCGTCCAATCAATCCGATATCACGCATGTTGTTTACTACTGCTACTTGTGCTACTAGTTACATGTGTTGTGCATGATGTTTAGCGTATATTATGGATTTGTGCCGTAGTTTAAAACCATATTTTGCTTTAAATTTGCGTCTTATCGCGTGTTTTAGTTTAACTTGTTTTTTTGTTGACTTGTCTGAAGACAATAATTACTGTTTTGCTAACATTGCTAACGTACATGCTACATGTCAACGTAGATTGCTTGCCTTTAGTCAAAAATATGAGACATTGTTAATCATGAATGATTCGTTAGTTATGTACATGTATGTTTTGTTTTTTTAAATGTCTAATTCATTGTTGCTTGTTCACTTTTGTAGGCATCATGGCAGCCCTCAGACCCCTCACCAAACCTAATATTGTCAAGAAAAGGACTAAGAAGTTTATCAGACATCAGTCGGACCGATATGTCAAGATCAGTGTAAGAAACCTGGAATATCAAGGAAGTTGTGATTTAGAGACTCAGAAAATCTATGGAAATTCACCCTATAGATTTTTTAGATGCATGTTATAGATTTTGTAAACAATTTATCCATGCATACATTTTGTTCTGAGATCTATCGCTACTGACTTTTCATCATGACTTTTAACACTACAATACTTGATGATCTTTTTTATAAATGCAATGTTTTTATGCAAGTTGTATTGCATAATTGCTGAAGACTTGCTGCAAGTTCTCTGATTATCTTTGAGCAGTAGCATTTTTTTAATGCATAGTTTTTTTTTTTTTTTTAATGTAATGGCTGTCCAAAACCTATTCGAGATCATATGTAGCTTGATGTTGTAGATGACTCAATTAACTTAATCTTCCAAATAATTCATGGTCTAATGTAAATGTGTCTGTAGAAAAACTGGAGGAAGCCCAGAGGTATTGACAACAGAGTGCGCAGGCGCTTCAAGGGTCAGATGTTGATGCCCAACATCGGTTATGGAAGTAACAAAAAGACCAAACACATGCTGCCCTCTGGATTCAAGAAGTTCCTGGTCCACAATATCAAAGAACTTGAAGTCCTCATGATGAGCAACAAGTAAGAGCAGAAGGATTTTGCTACTTTTATGCCCAATGTGAATTTGCTTGGATGAATATTGCGTGCAACTCCTTAGTTATAATATGTTGGTTCTTTGTGGTTGAATATGTAGCTAATATTAGAACGGTCTGTCTCTGTGATCATACCTGCTGAATTACCCGTATTCATCCCAGGTGTTGAATTCAGAGAAATATCATGGCGGAGGAAATACCCATTCTACCTCTAGCTCTTGCCATAGCCAGCAGGTGGAAGAAAATCTGCTACAAGTGACTAGTGCTTGTATTTGAGGCTCTTCGGTGTATGACTAGGTCCTATACTAGAGTATTACAAGTGTAACTTGAACAAGTGTTTTTTTTAGGGAGGGCAGCAATGTTGCGTTCTCATAAAATAATACAATAAAATTAAATGTGAATTTGTGTAACCTTAAGGTTTTTCTTTCCCTCCAGGACCCATTGTGCTGAGATCGCCCACAATGTGTCCTCAAAGAACAGGAAGCTGATCGTGGAGAGGGCCGCACAGTTGGCCATTAAGGTCACGAACCCCAACGCCAGACTCCGCAGCGAGGAGAACGAATAGTCTGGTTATCTTGTTGTCTTTTCAATAAAGTGAAAAATATAAAACCATATTCCATACTCTAATATTGTCATTTCTTTTTTTGAGATTTGTTACTCATGTTTAAGACAATGCTCTAAATGTGTGCACTGTTTTTGTGAAGACAATGTGTAGCAGAACAGTGTGCAAGCTTTGGGACATATACTACTTTGTCGTAACTGCATCTTTAATGGACAGCTGTCACTTAGTTCATTCGTTTAAACTGCCCTGTCAATCATCATGTCACCATTAAAATCCTCCACATTCATTTCAATTTCCTACTGTTTCGGAGAGAAATGTCGCATTGGTCTTTCATGCGGAGACTCTACTTATGTGTTTGCAATTTGCATAATGATGCATTTAAAAGTTAACTGTCAAACTTATCTTTACAAAAGTTCACAATGCTGTTGAAATAAGTGGATAACATTAAATATCTTTAAATATATCGGGAAATAATAATTCTAGCTTCCAATACTATTTAGGATGGACAGTATGCAAAATTGCGATGAACTTTTGTAGAAATTGTTTCAAGCTTAAAGTATTTATTTTCACATCAAAACTGTAGTACTTGCATTGCAAGTCCTAGCTAGTGTCCATTGACTCCATAGCCCCTGTTAAGGGGTCTCCTTGAAGGCTCTCGAAGATGCTGGCCATCTCGGCATTGCTTCTGATCTGGTTGGCGAAGTCTGCCATAGCTGGTCTCTTCTCCACCTCGCTGATGGACAGCAGGGCAGCGACGGCACGCATGGCAGAGCGCCTTAGCTCCTCCTGCTTCTCAAACTCCTGCTTCACTGAACCAGCTTTCACCTTCATATGTACAAATATATATACAATTGTTTACTGAGAAGTAGTGACTGATTACATGTCACCACCTGGATTATGTAATCAGGTTCCAAAGTACTTGTAATTGGGTCAAATTACATTTTATAATACTCATAATCAGACTGCAGTTAATAATTGGTATTCTCACAATGGCAGTAAATTATTCATAATGCATTGATTCTACCTACTACTTTCTTCATATCTTTTAAATTCTTTTAAAGTCTACTGCTTATATATGTTCAGAAGGACTTCCAGGTTTGTGTGGATGCAGAACAAATAAATAAATAAACCGAGCAGTCACTCTTCACTGAAAACTGAGCAAAACACAGCATTTGATAACTGCATTTACAGAAATTGTCACTTTTAAGAAGTGTTTTCTCAGAATTGCATATCTAAACAACTCTTCACAAACACATTTATTATTTGAATTATCACTCAGAGTCTTTTAAGTATTACTGTCTCTGGAAGGCTTTTGTCTTTCAGACACGATCAAATGTATAAATTCACGTCATTTCATATTTACATGCAATGCATGGATTCTCAAACTTTTGGGTCATCTGAAACTATATTTAATTGAAGTAAGCCCTGAGATTTTAAGTTAATAAATTAGGTCAATATTAAAATTAAGTCTAAAATTTTGTTTAATTTTGTATTTTAAAATTATTTTTATTAATTATTTTTATGATAATATTTGAACTCCATGACCTATTGCTCCACTCTTGCTTAGCTATTTTACAGATTGTTTTGAACTAGCAAATCACCAAAGTGCATTCTGGGTTGAGCGAGCGGCGCTGAGCGGAAATCACTCTCAGAAATCACTTACTGCTCCTTTAATGCACTTCATGTTGTTTATAACAAAGATTGGTGTATATTTTCTTATTCTTTTTTATTTTTATATCAATATGGTACAAGATTATCCTATTCAAATCAATGTGATAAACCAATTAGTTCAAAAGTAATCAAAAAGTAGTCATTATATTTCCAATATGTTACCTTAAATGTGTAATGTAATGGATTACGTTGCTACCTACAATTTTTGTCATGTAATTTAGAATCAGTAAATTACTACAATTTGTAAGCAATCTACCCAGCCCTGCTTAGAAGACAACATCCCATGTTTTGTTACAAATGGCACTGTCATGTTAGGTCTTACCTTTGCAGTGCAAGTAGCTTTCAGTGGTTCTACTAATCTGTCCAGCCTTTGTACCACAGCAGCTGGACACAGTTTAGAAACTCTGGTGAGCATAATGAAGGTCAGCATCTGAAAAACAAGAAACGTGAGCATCTTAAAGGGAATGAATGGTGAAAAAAATGCTTGCTTTAATCCTATGTAATGCATTGGACAATGTTAATTCATAATGCAATCGCATCTGCTCCCTACCTCACCGAAAAATATAACTTACTTTAATATCATAGTGGTCTTTCAGGCCTTCCTCGACGTGATTCAGAAACTCAAAGATATCCAAACACTCCAGGCAACTGTCCAGCAGAGTGTACATGCATTCAAACGCCGCCTTACGGACATCCAACCCATCATCTACCGTGTGCTTGAAGGGGCCCATCTCAACCTGAGATGTGATTTAACATGGAAAATTTGGTAAGATCTACTATTACATTTTCTAAAAAAAAAAAAAATTAGTGTATAAGTATTTACGATATTTTACACATATGGCAGGTTTCATGTGCCTTCACTGTTCATAATTGGTACCTCTCGAACAAGGTCTTTTCTGATTTGGGTCTCGTTGTATAAATGTGGGAGAAGTGATGTCAGAAGTCCACGGATGAGGGAAGGTTTGTTGTGGGCAGCTGAATTGAACATGACTAAAGCCACTCGCCGAACATTAAGGTCAGGGTCTTGGAGTGTTTTCAGGAAGTCACCTAATAGCAGAATTGGTGCAAGGGTTTAAGACAGTATCTATCATGCATTCACCAAACATGTATATCATTTACATTTATTATCCACAGAAAAGCACAAAGTATACGCAGTTTACCAATGCATCCTTTAAGGAGTGAGTCTATGGGCATAGGGTGGTCTACGATAGTGAACTTCACTGCAGTTACAACCGTACTACGGGAAAGAGGAGACCCTGGAAGAACAATAAATGCTTGCTTATTGTTTATTTTTGTGCAGCTCAGTCATGTTTACTTCACTTCACTCTTACCTTAATTAAAACCCCATTTTAAAACTAAACCCCATTTTAAAAATATAAATTTGAAACTAACACAGTATCTACTGAGTAAAGTCAAGCTAGTGTCTCATCTCGTATTACCTGAAGACAGTTGTTTCTTTAGCCTTGGTAGAAGTTCAGATGGACTGACCAATGTGAGTTTCCCCAAACATTCGGCTACAATATTGCGAGTGCCCTCCTCTGCGCATTCACAGTGCTTGAACAGCAGAGCCCAGATGTTCTCCACATGAGGTTTGAGACTTTCGGCTGACAGAGCACTGATCATTTCCTTGAGGGAGTGCAGAAGCAGGTACTGTCTCTTTGGTTGGCTGCCGATCTCCTTGAGCATGAATGGCAGATACTCCCCTAAGTTTCCAACACAAATGTTTCCCAGGGCGAAAGATGCGGCAGATTTAACTTCCTCATTTGGTGAACTGAAGGCTTCCATCATGACTCCCTTCAGCTCCTTGTGCCCTTCGAAGTTCACAAACCGTCCAATTTCCCCAAGACACAACAACGAGAGAATCTTCACCGACTCGGATGATTTGGGGTTCTTTACCTCCTGAATAAGGTTGGTAACCACTCCAGAAGCTTCTTTGGGACAGACCGTCGACAACGCTGCTACACATTTTGCCACAGAGTAGTAGGACTGTTTATGCACAGACATGGAGTCAGTCTTTGAATCATAGTAAGGCCCTCTCAAGGCTTTCAGGAGGTCACTGTAACCCATGTTGTTGGACTTTGTTGCTACAAGAACCTGGAAGAACTCAAGTATTGAGTTAAGAGCACCTCCTTGTAGCAGTGGAGAGTGGACTAAGTTAATCACTTCAGGTAAGATCGTTCCCCCAATTTTGCTCAAAGAGGACGGGCAAACTTTGGCCATACATGTGACCAGTGTTATGGCTACCTGTGAGATATGCATATCACTCTCCTGAATCAAAGCAGGTACCTCACTCAGTATGGACTCTATCATAAGGGGCTTGAAGCTGTCGCAGTAGTTTGTGACCATCACATTCAAGGCTGTTATCGTGTTCAACTTAAGGGCCCGTTGGTTTTTCCGTAAGAAGGATCCAAGCATTGGAATCCCCTCTGTTAAAATGGGTCTTAGGTCAATTTTAAGTGGCGAGGAAGCGACAAGAGTTAAAGTCTTCACTGCGATAAGCCTGGTGATCTCATTTTTAAGCCTTTCCAGAAATATCTGCAAGGTGGGCTGCAGGTCAGCACCAAGCTGGTCACCCAAATGACTCAAAATGTGGCCCATGCAGAAAATGGCCCGCTCTTTCACTTCTTGGTCTATGTCAGCTGCCTTCAACCTCTTTGAGGTGCAAGCAAACACGTTCTTTATGTAGGGCTTGGCGTCAAAAGAGACGGGCTTGTCCAGCGGCCGCATGAGCTTGACAATCTGCTGGGTGACTTGGAGAGCCTCAGATGTGATTTTATAAAACGGGTCTTCGACACATTGGATCACCGCTGGTAAGATGACATTAATGTGTGGGTGGAAGATCTCTGGGTTGTGGCTACTCAAGAGAACATTGAGGAAAGAAAGGGCATCAATCTTCATATTTGAAGAGGTCGACTTGTCTGTCAAGGAGTAAATAATACCTAAAGAGAGAGAAAACCTATAAATGAATGTATACACTGAAAACAATATGCTACAGAACTGGTTAAAGAGTGCAATTGGACGCAAAAGACGGCAACTTGATAGTTAAAGTATCAGGTATTAATTTATTACAATAATATAGCGATTAAGTGATTAAACTCAACAAAGTAAAGAACATCATTGACTCAGAATAAATTGGGTTTTAATGGTTTTTGGTGTGTCGCACCGGTCGTGTCAAGTGTAGACAGGGTTATAGCATAGCATTTAATGCTAAATATCTTTTAATCTGACCTGGAATGAGGGCAGGTATGTGCTCTCCTAGTTGACTGGGCAGCACATTAGCCATCTCTGTCAAGAGACTGAAACAACCTTGCCTACTTCTCAAGCTCTTCTCCTTTAGCTGTCGGTGTAAGGCTTTTACTATTGTCGGTACCTGTAAAAGCAGATGAGAGCTATTTTAGGAGATATGCACCATGTAGTTTGGGTCAATAACCTGCACACAACCATACCTGTTTCTTCAAGAGAGAGACCACTGGCTCCTCTTTAGCTCCCGTGTCCAAACTGGGACTGTGAGGGTGTCTGGTCTGTCTGAGCAAAGCCACAAAGGCTGAGAAAATGTCAGTCTTAACATTCTCCTCACGTTCTTTGAAGCGGGACACCAACGTTGGGCCTACAGATCCATAAAGCTCCACCAGCAGATCCCTGCGGCTGCTGATTATTGCCTCCAGACATTTCACAGAGGAGCGCCGCACCTTCCAGCTCATGTCCTCATCATCGCTGTACTCATCATCAGACTCTATAGATTACAAGTGTGTTGACTGTAAAAAACACACTCAGAGTGGGCAGCACTACATCCGATATCTGTCTCATCTCATACATAGCTAGAGAAACTTTGTATGTACCATTAGTAATGATTTTTAATTCTTTCCAAAAATATCATATTGGTGTATGCTTAACAATGGAATTATAACTCCTAAAATTGCACAATGGTGGTCAAATAAATCACCCTGATCTTCATCATCTCTTTCCTCAATGTCCATACTGTCATCCTGGTCATCGTCAGCATCGTAGTTGTAATTGGGGTCGTAGGTTATGTACTTCAAACTCAACTTGATAATTGTTGGGATGTGAGGGGACATTTCCTTTGGACATCTGACAAAAAAAAAACAAGAAAGAATTTCTGACTTAATATCTGACATACAAGTTCACACAGAGAGAGAAAGCATTGTGTCATGATGAAAAAGCTGATTTTTAAAGTAATAAACCAAATAATGTAGAAGCAGTTTTACCTGCTAACAAAAGCTTCGAAAGCTTGAAAGCAGAACTCGCGTAGCTCATCATCTTCCACGTTACAAAACTTCACCACCATAGGAACAATCTTCTCCAGGTGTTCACCTTCATATCATAAAAGACTCAATATTAATACAGCAACCATGTCATATTCAAAATCTCCAAAAGACATTTTAGTATGGTTGTGTCCGAAATACCCTTAAATAGGGCACTATTTTAAGGGACGGCCATTTCTAGTGGTGTCCGAAACCACTCATTCAATCCCATAATGCACCACAATAACGAGCACAACCGATGTATGCTCTATAGAATACTCATAATGCACTGACGGTGGCGCCGAATGAATTCCCACGTCTGACCAGAAGATGGTGCCGCAGCTGAATCATCCATCCATTTTACTGGTCCAATGTGGGTACAGCATAATACAGGTATAATTCCTTTAATTGATTATTAAATTGTTTAATTAAGGTTTATACATGCTAGTTTCCATGACAGAGTTATTTAATCTTAGCCTATTACTGGAGCTGCCAGTTTGCTAAGTTTCAAATGATCCTTAAACAGCAAGCACAAACTATGCAAAAGCAGCTGCCTTTCCGGCACTCAGTGCCCGAATTCGCTCATTTGTTTTCACACACTCCTTAAAGTGGAGTATATTAGTGGAATAATGTGGGGATTTCGAAACACAATGCACCAATGTTTTAACTAGATTCATTTTATCTTTGCTAGTCTCTTCAGCTCCCTCTGCTGGTCACAGCGTTAATACTACATTCCCTCAACATTGACAGACAATTATTCTAGCATAAATATAACAGCAGCTCTCACCAATTCTGTGTCCTCCTCGTCTGCTGACCGTGGCCAAGCACTGGATGTACGTGCGCACGCTGGCGGTGGGCGGCCCGCGGGACAGCTCGCCCATGAGGTGTTCGGTGAGCTGAGTGAACAGAGCAGGGCTACAGCTTGGCACCAGGTGACCCAGCGCGATAATAGAGCGCTTCCTTACAGCCATACGAGGACTCATGAGCTGGGCGAGGAGACCGGTCAGAATCGACTGATGGAAGCTCACCAGAGCAGTGCTCAACCTGTCAAATAATGCATTAGGCTGATGGGGGAATGCTCATAAACACTGTTCATGCAAGTATAAGGCATTTTGACCAACCTGCCCAACATGTCGGAGAGAATATCCAAAGCCTCCAGCTGAATGGACACGTCATCTTGCATTCCCAATGCTCCAATCAGCTGGGACGTGATCTTCCTACAGACGTTGACTGTGAGGCTCAAACCTTGAATACAATACAACCACTATAACCAAAGAGATCCTAAAAAGTTGGAAATCTCTATAATATCGGCATGATACCAGCAGATGAAGATGGCAGTTCAGCGATGACGGTCTTCAGGCCCATGCTGGAAATGTCCCTCAGCTGCTCTTTGTTGGACACCATGTTGGAACAGAGAGTGTCCACCATCATCTCCACCTGACACTCCTTCACTTTTCCCACTAGAGGACCAAGACTACACGAACCAGAAATAATCGTGATTATTTCATCATGTTCATGTTCGGAAGAAAATCTGAGTGAGAAGATACCATTTGACGGCCAGATTCTGCACTTCTCCGTTTTTGTCCTCCAGGAGTTTGAGGAGCATGGTCACGACTTTCCTCTCGCTCTCCTCGTCCAGTTTGATCGAGTCCTTCTGGAGCTCCATCATCAGGTCATTGGCTGCCATAAACCTTTCATTTGTTTCAGCAAAGTGCTCATCAGTTTTGATGTTCTTCACCACCACATTACTCAAATAACATGGCACATGTCCAAAACACACGGCATTACCAAGGAAAATACTAGCGAGATAGTAGTACTTAGTTAGCAAAACTGTTTGGTATGGAAACCCATTTCTACCACATAAAGAAAAAAAAACATGCTTTTGTAAATCATATTATGTGATGAAAAGTTGAAATGATGACACAATAAGTCATAATTGTTAGATAAAAGTCGAACTTATGACATAAAGTTTGACATTATGCATACAAAGTCAAGATGATAGTTATGACACTAAAAAGTAAAAAATTATGACATAAAAAGTTTAACTATGACATACAATGTCGAAGTGATAGTTATGGCATTAAAAAGTCCAAAATATGGCAGAAAGTCATCCTTTCGTTTTTATGTCATAATTTCAACTATTTCATCCCATGACACTCGTAGTTATGACGAAATCTGTCAAAATTTCGACGTTTTGTGTAATAAAACTTTATATTTCATAAAATATTTTAGTCAAAATTAAGACGATGGATTTGATTTAGTATGTCATAATTTCGATTTAGCATGTCATAATTATGACGCAGTATGTCGTTCGACTTTTATTTAATTATCACGACTTGTTATATTTTTTATCATTAAGATTTACCAAAGCATGATTTTTTCCCCTCTTATATGCCGGAAATGGGCTTCCATAATTTGGGAACAGCAAATTAGAAACCGAATTCTGTAGGAATCGTGCCTGAAATTATTAATGTTGATTAATTTAATTAAGTTTGACTGGGTTTACATTTCCATTTATTAACCAAAAATACAAATAAAATATAGTGTATTGAATAGTCCACTTAAGTTAAGTTATAAGTTCGTTTTCAGTAGCCTGAGTTATGTCCACAACAGTTTTCATTTACAAAAGTAGCCAATGTTTATTCCACTTCACTATTGTTCAAAGGGTTAATACAAATCTGAAAATGATTATTTAAGCCACAAATATAAACTGCAGGCCGTTGCTTTGTCATTGGCCTATTTTTGTAAACATTAGTCGTGAGTCTGAAACATGCGTCTATAACACACACTGTCTTACCGAAAATCTTTGTCAGTTGATGTCATTTTTTCCAACAGATTGGAAATGTAAAAGGTGACATTCGACATCTTGACTTTTTAAAGTAACGTACTTCACTGAATGACGATGTAAAAAATTACTACAGAAAGTTGAGCTTGATGAAGATCATAGCGCCTGGCTGGACACTGGACAGACTGGGACATATGACACTCTCGGACAGTTATAAATAGAGATTCGGGCGATATATTAATTTAACTCGCTTTGACGCCTTCTGCTGCAGTCAGTGTGAACTGCAGGACGGGGACGGAAGTATCAAGCGGAACCTTTTTTCTGTTTCACCCGGACACTTTAGCAGGGGAAACACAGTCCGCACTGAGCGGTCAGTCTCTGCCACGTCGGAAATACTATCAGTGTTTTTATTTCTGAAGAGCAGAAGAGCAACTAGAGACATTTTTTTTAGTTGAAGGAGTTTGTTGGAGGGATATAAGCAAATATGGTGAGTGTTACATTATTGATATTCTCAGATATTTAAGTGCTCGGATTCTATAGTTTCATAATGAATGACCGGATGGAAAATTAAATGCATTTTACATGTCTGATTACGAGATTGAAGCTGTTTAAAGAGCTATTTAGATGTGTTTCGATGTTCAACTCTTTATAAAAACAGCCCTGATAATATATAAAACAATTATCTTTGATTATGTACGTTAACATGCTATTATTGCGATGTTTTGGACCGTTTTCAGTTTTCCACTATTATTATTCTCAGTCAGTTTTAGCTATTTTGTATTAATGAGCTGTCAACTACTTTTTTGTTATATTTACTACTGTAAATTGATTAAAATATTGTATCCAGTTAGTAACTATAATGAGAATATATATATATATATATATATATATATATATATATATATGTATATATATATATATATATATATAATGTGTATATATATATGTATGTATATATATATATATATATATATATATAGAATTTTATGTAAATAATGATAAATTATCTTTTTGTTCTCTTTTAAATTCTCTCTTTCAGTGTAACTTATTTCAAAGACACTGTACTTTGGTAATTCTATGATTTGAATCTGTATTTTTTTAGGGGTATTATTCACTCTTGATGTCTCTTATTTTAATCTGATGCACATTAAAGTTAAACATCAACAAACAAGTTTTCGACAAATATCAGTTTAACCGACATCACCGCACATCTGTGGTCTTGTGTGTTTCAGGTTTCGGTCATTAACACGGTGGACACCTCACATGAGGATATGATCGTGAGTATCTCCATCCATCTCACCTCCATCTTTACTCTTACTGCATCTTTTTCAACATTATATGACTGTGATTTGTGGTTGTGTGTTCAGCATGACGCTCAGATGGATTATTACGGCACCAGACTGGCCACCTGCTCCTCTGATCGCTCTGTGAAGATCTTTGATGTCAAAAACGGAGGGCAGATCCTCGTGGCTGATCTGAGGGGGTGTGTGAAGCACGCAACTAAAACTAGGGTTTCCGTCGAGTCGATTTTAACTCTAATTCTGTTTTGGCAGCCACGAGGGTCCCGTGTGGCAGGTGGCCTGGGCTCACCCCATGTACGGCAACATCCTGGCGTCCTGCTCCTACGACAGGAAGGTGATCATCTGGAAGGAGGAGAACGGCACCTGGGATAAGATGTATGAATACACAGGCCACGACTCGTCCGGTAACTTCACGCTTTTTGATTCTCATATCAAACACTGTGACAGAAATGCATCCCGCTGTGGACAATCACACATTCGCTTCTCCTGCAGTGAATTCTGTGTGCTGGGGACCGTATGACTTCGGGTTGCTTCTGGCCTGTGGCAGCTCAGATGGGGCGATTTCAGTGCTGACCTGTTCTGGAGATGGACACTGGGATATTAAGAAGATCAACAATGCACATACAGTGAGTTTAGCCTTTGTATGATATTTTAAAATATACATATACAGGGCTCTAATAATGATTTGATTCATTTAATTTATTTTATTCAGAGAATGATTAGCCTTCATAATGCATTCAAATAAATGGCAACACCTTTTGCATTCCTGGGTCAGTTTTGAGCTGGTGGAGCGCAAGTTTATGAAATCATAACTTAAAGGGTTAGTTCACCCAAAAATGAAAATTAAGTCATTAATTACTCACCCCCATGCTGTACCAACCCCGTAAGACCTTCGTTCGTCTTCGGAACACAAATGAAGATATTTATGATTAAATCTGAGAGGTGTATCACTGCTACATAGGCTCCCTAAGGGAATGACACCGGACGGCCCAGAAAGTCAATGAAGAAAATGTTTAAATATTCCATGTCGCAACAGTGGCTCAACTATAAGTTTATCAAGCGACGAGAATACTTTTTGTGAGAAAAAACAAACAAAAATAACGACTTTATTCGACTATTCCTTTTTTTCCTTGTAGGCCTGAAACGAGACTTCAAGAGATTTCCACGACGCATGCGCGAGAACTTAACTGAAGTAGTTGAAGGAGATCGCAGTTCTCGCGCAGGCGTCGTGGAAATCTCTTGAAGTCTCGTTTCAGGCCTACAAGGAAGAAAAGGAATAGTCGAATAAAGTCGTTATTTTTGTTTGTTTTTTCTCACAAAAATTATTCTCGTCGCTTGATAAACTTATAGTTGAGCCACTGTTGCGACATGGAATATTTAAACATTTTCTTCATTGACTTTCTGGGCCGTCCGGTGTCATTCCCTTAGGGAGCCTATGGAGGAGTGATACACCTCTCAGATTTAATCATAAATATCTTCATTTGTGTTCCGAAGACGAACGAAGGTCTTACGGGGTTGGTACAGCATGGGGGTGAGTAATTAATGACTTAATTTTCATTTTTGGGTGAACTAACCCTTTAACTAAAACCATATTTGTATCAAGCCCTTCAGTAACACTTTATTTTAGTGTCCTTGTTACATGTTGTTACTGTATGCATAATTCATTATTACTACTAATTACATGCAACTAACCCTCAGTACTTTAATGTATAATTACACTGTAACATTGACACTGACATAAAGTGCAACGGCACTTCTCATTAATTAGTAAATGTGCAAAAAATCTATATTTTGAGTACAATGTTATTACTATGTTATTACTGTATTATTACTTTGTCATAGCCTGATTATAAATCAAATATTTGATTATTTGAATGCTGATTGAACAATACAGTGTTCTAGACATGCAATAAAGAGGCTTCAGTCGAGTATGTCATACAAGACTGGTGAAATGTATTGTACTGCCTGTTATTTGAGTTTTTTTTTTACATGGTTTCTCTGGTGTTTGTGGCAGATCGGCTGTAACGCTGTGAGTTGGGCTCCAGCTGTTGTCCCAGGGAGTCTTATTGAGCAGCCAACAGGACAGAAGCCCAACTACATCAAGAGATTTGTGTCTGGAGGCTGTGACAATCTGGTCAAGCTGTGGAAGTGAGTGCACTCCTTATTTTAGAGCGCACAGTGACGAGCACCTGCTGTCAGCTACTACACTTGGTCATAAATAGACCAAATTTATATATATATATATATATATAGGCTAGTTTTTGTTTTCTACATTGTGCTGATAGTGCTACATTCTTACTGTTTCTGACAGCATTATCAAATTAGCCAATAATATGTAATGTGCCCTAATTATGCTATTTTAAATGTTCATAATTTCAGCCCTCTACAATGCAAATAAATCACTCGCACATGCGACTAAATCTTCACTTTGGGCGACTAAAATAATGTCTATCATTAGCTGGCCATTAGATAATTATCATTATCATTAGTTTAGCATAGATATATTTTCACTCTGACTAAGCGCTTGAGAGTTCACTCTCTATCAAGTGATTCTGTCCTATTTCAGTTCAGCTCAATGATGTGCAGGGTACCTGTATCCATTCTCTCACACACACGCAAAAAGAGAGAGCGAGAGTCTTGCATACCACGCAGTATTGACGTGCTACATTTAAACCCTACTTTTTTTTACCCTGCACATTTTTTTGCATTTTCCTGTCAAAATAGCTGAGTTCATTCGGAATAATTCAGCTTTTAAGAACAAGTTTTAGTTCTAATTACTAAAGTTCTATCATTAAGTGCTTGATTATAATAATATCACAATATAAAGCTTGACTGATTGATGTTAAGAGTGTAGGTTCAGATATTTAAAAAGCTGTGCCATTTTACAAAGATAAGCTGATTAGGTGGAATCATATATATATATATATATATATATATATATTAGGGCTGTCAGTTAAACGTGTTATTAACGGCGTTAACGCAAACCCATTTTATCGGCGTTAATTTTTTTATTGTGTGATTAATGGTATTTTTGGCCTAGCAAACTTTGTAGTTTTTTTCACATGCTTTTGCAACAGGACGCGGCATGCGTGGCACTGCGCTATGAAACCCATTCATTTCAATGGCTTGCACCGCGCGAGGATGTTTTGTTGCTTCGTCGACCAAAGCGCAAGCAGATCTAGCTAGACCGGAAACAAAACAATAGGCGCGCCGCACACACTCGTTTGGGCTTGCGAGCAGGCCAAATAGTTGGTTAACGTTACGCTTTGAGTGGATGGCGAGCGCGAGACGCCGAAATGGATGCCAATAAATTTCTGAATTGAAAGTTTACTTTTAAAAAGTTGCCAAATGGTTCCATTGACAAGACCAAAGTGACCTGTGTGTTTTGTCGTTGTGAACTGAGCTATCATCATCGCAGCGCGTCCAGTCTGAAATACCACTTGATGATGGCCAAGCACACACACACACACACACACACACACACACACACACACACACACACACACACAGCTGATGCGAATTCTCCGCCCCCTCGTCAATATCAGGACCTCGTCAGTATTTCTTTCACCCTTTTATTGATGGACAGTGTTACATTGTGTGAGAGATTATTTGCTCCAAGTGAGAATGTTAGTGTGAAATTGAACACATGGTATGCCAATGTTGTTTTCAATAAAAAAACATTGCACAAAGCAAGCCGATCCACTTTTCCATGTTGATAAGAGCATTAAAATGAGAAAAAACAATAGCACAAAAAGAAATCAAGAGACATTTAGAATAGATAAAAATGTGCGATTAATTGCGATTAATCGCGAGTTAACTATGACATCAATGCGATTAATCGCGATTAAATATTTTAATCGTTTGACAGCGCTAATATATATATATTAAATAGTATATCTGCCTGGCGAGTAAACAAAGAAATTTACTACCCAATGGCGATTCTATTGCCAAGGTGTTCGTGGAGGGTTGAATTTAGTTTTGAAGGTCTCCTACAATAGATTTACATGCGTCAAGAGTTGAGTTTCAAGAGTCTGAAAATGCTTCGTTCGAAGATTCGGTCTCTCTTAATCCCTCCTTTCCGGGAGCTTTCTCTGCTCTGATTGGTCAGATGGTCCAGCCTGTTGTGATTGGTCTACTCTGCTCTGATTGGTCAGATGGTCCAGTCTGTTGTAGGGCTGGGCGATATGGACCAAAAGTCATATCCCGATATATTTAGGATGAATATCGATATACGATATATATCCCGATATTTTTTCCTCAAAGTGAGAGCAAATGTTCAGTCAAAGTCAAAGCCAAATATGACGTCACAAGTAGCCTAGTTTTATTGAAAGTTGAAACCGGCTATTTCAGTGAACAGGTGCAAAATCAAATGAATAATAAACAGGTTTCTTCACCTGGTTCATAATTAAATGGTCAGCTGTTCAAATAACAATAAAATGTAAACATAAATACTGTATAGCAACAGGAGTACCTTTTTTGAAATCAAAGCTCCGTAAGGTGGCTGCGGGAAAATGAAGTTTGCAGTGAGCTTTGTTTCGGGGCTGGAGCTTTTTCGCAGTGTTTCCTCTAGGATTTTTTTCCCAGCTGTGGTGGCAGTGATAGTCCCATGGGCCACGCCCCCTTGCCCCTAACCTTGCCTTAGTATTATAATATGAAAGGCTCCAATAAGAGCAGCAAAGCGATTATGTGCATCCCGTGCGCAAAATGTTGCACTCGAAGCAACGCGCAGTCACAGCGTGCAGCGCTTCACATTTACACAAAGCGAAATATGATATCTATGCAACAGTTTATTGAGCATTTTCTTTTAACAGTTTTAAATTTCAGTTACAGTGCGCATGAAGAACAATTTATAGCGCTCTCTACTCCAGTGCTGCAATCTAACAGACACCCGGGAGAAAGGAATATGATTTAGAAAGCGCAGTAAACTCCAGTAAGATAGTAATTTTATGCAAACCATAAACATTTATCTACAAATAAAGTACAATAATGGGAACATTGATCTTGAAGAGAGTGTCGTCGTGTTACTGTCGTAACCGAACGCAACGCGCTGTTTGAATGCTGAATCAATGGAGAATGACTGAGGAGAGATGAGTTTTCATTAACTTTAACTTAACGACTTAAATATTATTTTTTACCTCACATTATGCAATCGAATGACTTTATAAGTCTTGGAATATAGTGCACAAAAACTTTATGGTGCTTTACAATATTTTTATGCCTTTAGTGGGGCTTAACAATAACACAATAGTGTGCATAATATCGGACTTTACTGAGAAGCTGCAGCCGTGGCGGGATGATGTTTGGTGTGGCGGACCACCACGGTAGAATGAATGTAGCGGAAACACCGTTTCGGGTTGTCGATGGCTTGCGGCTGGGGCTTCTGCAGCGCGCAGTTTCACGCGCGGGGATCAGTTCAGATAGCTCCGGGTCAGCAGCTTGCTTGGAGCAAGGATCACAGCGCATATTTGAACTATATCGATATATGCGATATGGTCTAATTACATATCGCGTTTAAAAATATATCGATATATTTTTTATATCGATATATCGCCCAGCCCTAGTCTGTTGTGATTGGTCTACTCTGATTGGTCAGATGTCTCAGTCTGTTGTGATTGGTCTACTCTGCTCTGATTGGTCAGATGGCCCAGTCTGTTGTGATTGGTCTACTCTAATTGGTCAGATGTCTCAGTCTGTTGTGATTGGTCTACTCTGCTCTGATTGATCAGATGGTCCAGTCTGTTGTGATTGGTCTACTCTGCTCTGATTGGTCAGATGGTCCAGTCTGTTGTGATTGGTCTACTCTGCTCTGATTGATCAGATGGTCCAGTCTGTTGTGATTGGTCTACTCTGCTCTGATTGGTCAGATGGCCCAGTCTGTTGTGATTGCTCTACTCTGATTGGTCAGATGGCCCAGTCTGCGGTGATTGGTCTACACAACAGACTTTCTTTCAGGAGACAATAACTTTGTCAAATTATTTACTGACATTCATACTTTCTTCCCAGAGAAGAGGATGGCCAGTGGAAAGAGGACCAGAAGCTGGAGGCACACAGTGATTGGGTGAGAGATGTTGGTTGGGCTCCTTCCATTGGTTTGCCCACCAGCACAATCGCCAGCTGCTCACAGGTAATTACAGCCAAGCGCTTTACTCTAAATATTCTACTGTGGGACATCTCCAGTATCAATGTGAATGATAATTGTGATAAAAAAAAAACAATTTAAGTAAATTGAATTCATTTTTATTTTATTCCTGTAGCTCAAACAATAGAACATAGCAGTAGCAACGCCAAAGTGGTTTGATTTCTTTGGGAATGCTTTTGTTAAAATGGTTTGTATAATGGTGTTTGCAAAATGCATAAATCTATTATATATATGTTATTTCATATTATATTATACCATAGGATGGTCGTGTGTTTATCTGGACGTGTGACGACCCAGCCGGTAACACCTGGACGGCCAAACTTCTCCACAAATTCAATGACGTGGTGTGGCACGTGAGCTGGTCTATCACAGGAAACATCCTGGCTGTGTCAGGAGGGGACAACAAAGTACGTACCTGTAACCTTTGATTAATTTAATGCATAACTTGTTGAATCAAAGTATTAATTTTATACTAACCCCCATCGTTTGAACCGTAATCTATTCCAAAACTACTAAAAATGACTTTAAACTTTTTTTTTCTTTTTTTTTAAAGTAGGAACTAAAACAATAGTGTAGTTAAAAAAGCTTTTGAAAATTTATATATAAAATATTTTATCATTTTAATTTTATCCACCAGTATATTATTATAATGAGCAGTGTTTACCCAAATATATTTTACTTGCATACTATTTTTTGCTTTTTAATACATGAAGTTTTGAATCAGTTCATTAAAATGGACAGTTTAAACTGTACACCTTTTTTTGCTATTGAAGTTTAAATAGCAGGCGGTAATAGACGGTTTTAACTCCCTCATTTACAAGGATGGATCATCAAACAAGTCTAATGACAAATAAAAAGCACACTTAATTCATTGGGATATTAAGGCTGTATATATTTAGTGTGCGGCAAACTCAAACATGACTCAACCGGTCACCAACTAAAGGACAGGCCGTGACTGTGCTTTGACATTGTGTTTCATTGACTTTTCACCATGAAACTAATGTTGACACTCTTTGGCTCTCATCCCATGGGATTACGGAGTAAAGATGCTTCCGTTGGAGCATGTGGGCAGCGATTTACCCAGCGTCATTACTCATAACCTCAGTCATTAATTCCTGAACCTGAGAGTTCACTGTGAAATATCACCCAGTCCGTCCCCGACATCACGGCTTATTTAAATAAAGACTCCGGGTTGTTGCGTTTTCGGTGAGATGCTCTGCCTTGTAATTATTCACTGCGGCAAGCGGCGGGTCGAGCCATTTACCCGCTGGCGAACATGCCATTATCTGATGCATTTATAAAACAGACAGCTTAATAATGCAAAAGGGCTTTGAAAATACACGCAGGTTAAATACAGTCCTCTCTAGGTGCTTCTAGGGAGATAAAGTAGGCACTTGTTTGTTTTGTTAATAGATTTTTTTTTTAACTAATGGTGTGTGATTCTTGAAGGTGTTTTTGATTCCTTGTTAGCTGGCCGTCATCATCTTACACTGAAAAAAATTGTGTAAATGGCAAGTATCAACATGGAATTTTAAAAAGTATTTCCTTTAAAATGTACTCCAATAACCTTTGTTTTATTTAAAACTACAAAAATCTTTTTTTTTACTGAGTAAATGAGCTTTGGGGTGTGTTCACATTTGTAGTTCCGGTTCTCTTGGCTCTTTTGTTCCGGACCAAAAAAAAGAAAATGATACATTGTTCGCACTTTGCGTGTTTGGTCTGATTAAAACGAACCCTGGTGCGATTGCTCTGTTAGTGCCGTTCATTTGAATAAGCGTGAACGCTGCAATCCGAACCCCGGTGCCACCAAACAAGAGGACCGAGACCCCTGTAAAGATGGGTCTCGGTCCACTTCCAAACAAACTCTGCTCAATGTTGTGTTCATATTTCATTCGAGCCGCACCAAAGACATCTGAACGAAAACAAAAACAGGACATGATGTCATAAGGTACGACCTTAAAAAGTTCAGGATGCTCAAGAATATCTGTTTTTTCTCATCAAAGTCATGATGCTGCCGATCACAGTTTGGTACTGGCATCAGAACCGCGTCTCCTCACAGCAGAATTGTGTGTGTGTGTGTGTGTGATGGGGGGATTCCTGACGCTGTTTTGACTCCTTTACACATTTTATAAGCTCTTCACGAGTTCTCAGCTGGTCAGAATACCATCATATGTATCTACGCACATACAGCGAGTGCATTTAGCCCAGCACACAGCATTAATTTGGGTGTTCAGCACAAAATATACGTAATAAAAGCAGACCAATCAGGTTGTGAACGTTTCCCTATTCCTTTAGGTTCGGTATCTTTAGTTTCGGTGATAAAAATGCCAACCTGACACCTTTAGTCCTATATTTTGCGTCTGAACTTACCGAACATCCAAAACATTGCTGTGTTCTGGGATAAATGCACTCGTATGTGCATAGCCTGCAAATAATGGTGTTCTGACCAGCTGAGAACTCGTGAAGAGCTTATAAAATGTGTAAAGGGGTCAAAACAGCGTCAGGAATCCCCCCATCACACACACAGATCTGCTGCGAGGAGACGCGGTTCTGATGCTTCTAATCAGAGCAGTCGCACCAGAGTTCATTTTAATCCAACCAAACATGCCAAGTGTGAACACACCCTTAGATTGCCTCACTGACACTGGAACTGGAAGACGTGATGCTTCCTTTTACCTAACAGCGTTTTTAAAGGGCTCATTCAAGCACTAAAGAAATGACGTCATTTACATTGTTTCCCATTGACTTTTGCTCATAGGTGACCCTGTGGAAGGAGTCAGTGGACGGACAGTGGGCTTGCATCAGTGACGTCAACAAAGGCCAGGGAGCCGTGACCTCCATCACAGACAGCCAACAGAACGAGCAGTGAAGCCCATCTCCTCTCTCGCCTCCAGTCAGACCGGGGCGACACCCTTCTGCCCTCAAAGACTTTCCTCCAACGTTAGAAGTGCGTCTCACTCCCAGGCGGCAGAACCAAAATCAACTTTTTTTTCAACTCTACCCTGATTTTTAGATAATTTCCATTGGTTCATTTACAGACCAGATGTTTGAGCTGATTTGTATTGTTTGTAAAGATTCTTAACATGTCAATTATTTTGAGAAGAAAAAAATTATGATAAATGAAAGCTGATTCAAATATATTGGACACATTGGACATTAGTGTGTTTCAGGACCTGGACAAACATTAAAGAATAAAGTTTTCTACACTAAACTATAACTAACTGTTTATTAGTATTATATTACATTGTATAGTTATTAACAATATATTCATTGTTTGTATATATATATATATATATATATATATATATATATATATATATATGTGTGTGTATATATACACACTCTCTCACACACACAAGCACACACACACACACACATATATATATGTATCTATATATATTAAATGTATAACAATTTGTTATTAATACCATATAAAATATCTCACACGGCAATCATTTTAATGAACTTTTAACCGTCATTTTAATTAACTTGGTGCTCTTTGGCATTTTTTGACCGCAAATTCTTACGTATTTTATTCATATGAATTAGCCATCAATTTGCAAAAACACAAAATAGTTATGAATTGCCATATGAGTGTTGGAATTAAATTGGTTGTTAACAGCATTTCATGTTGACTTCGAACCATATTTCAAAATGCATTACCTGGAGCACCATTAAACAACTAATCCATGAGTAAAACTGTTCATCTCCTGCATAATCAAGTAAACATGCAGTCCAAACATCCAGCGTGACCGTACCATGGCAGTTGTTTCCATTACTGTCAGATGAAATTATCCCCCGGATACAGATTTTGGTGGAGTTGCCCAAGGGTTCAGGAGTTCAACGCAGAGCTGCCAACCCTCCTTCGGCCTCCAGTTATGAGTTTACATCTGGGATGGTGAAAAACCTTCATTTGTGTGCCAGCCTCTAACTAACAAGAGAAGTGTCACTTAGAATAATGTGTTGATTTTTTTTTTTTTAGAAATGCGTATTTTCACACACTGGGTTACACATCAGCTTAGCGCTTGTGATTTGCAGTTCTGACGTGTTCCTTACTCGTATTACAAAGCCAAAACCACTCATCTTCAGTATGTTTCACCATCATTTTTCAAGACACAGTTCTCAATTTTCTTTTACATTCTTTTTGTATTTTCCAGTGACCCAGTCAAAACTTGCAGACTGATATTATTTAAGTTTTAACCCTGTACACTGTAAAAGAAAAGAAAAGAAAAGAAAAAAGGTCGCCGCCTTAAATTTACAATCAACTTTGATGTTTAAATCATTTCAACTTAAATTACATTAAACTGACTTAAAAATTAAATCTTGAATAACTAAAAAGTTGAAAATCACTTAACTTAATGAGTTAAAGCAATGTAAAAATATATGTTGTCATAACTTATTGATCATATAATTATTTAGTTTTTTAACATTGTGACATTTTTTTTTACTTCCAATTCACATATATGATTATTTGAATTAATTTTTAATAATTAAAATGAACTTTAATTATTTAATAATTTACATAAAAAAATTGTGGATTAAATATAGTGGAAACCGTGAATTGTTTGTACAATTTAATTGTAGTATTTATTGTACTGGCTTTAAGATGATACTCATTTAAAAATCCTCACTTTTACTACATTGCAGCAGGGAATATAGGCTATACACATGCAATTTTCTTTATACAAAATATAGTTTCATTATTTAAGAAAAAGTTGAAAATGTTTTCATAAAGTAAGAAAAGTAATGTGTAAAATCTTTGATATTTCTGCTAAAAGTAGGCTACCATAATACAATATTTTGTATTATAATCTTTTAAATATAATCCATATGACTATGTTAATCATTCTGTAGCGTAGTGAATGGCAGCATCTGTGGCTGCTCCTCAGAGCCCATCAGAAGGTAAGGGTTAACCCGTTCGCTGTGGCATATTGCGTGGATCTGAGAGTGTGCCGGCGGTCCACGCGTTCACACACTTTGGAGAGGCGGTGACACTCCGTGAGTCATTTGCGCTCAGGTCTCAGAAGTGACAGCTGATGCCCGCTCATGGACCACTGCATGAACACCACAGGATCTGTCCACGATACACCTGATCACCGACACTATTCCCCAACCATCATCGTTACAAACCAGCGTCCGTTTCTGCTTCTCTCCGCATAACGCATTACTCTTAGTTATTTGCCATGCCAAGCTGGAGGAGAAACCTGACTTTTTGCCTGCAGAGAATGCACGACGAAGGTAAGTGAACTGATGTCACCACTTATGAATCGAGTTTCGTGCGTACCATCGGTTCTGACGTTAGATGCGCAAATGTGCCTATAGACTCTGTTAATTCACTGTCTGCTGCTCTGAACCCACGTGTTAACGAAGTCAGCATGTGTTTTCTCTTGCTTTGTGTCTATAATGATGTTTAAAATTATGTTTCAAGCTAACTGTGTAGTGCCCCAGGACAAAGCCTTGAGGTTCCCCTCGATAAATGTTGGGTGATTCCTATTG
Source organism: Tiaroga cobitis (assembly GCA_030578255.1). Classification (NCBI taxonomy): domain Eukaryota; kingdom Metazoa; phylum Chordata; class Actinopteri; order Cypriniformes; family Leuciscidae; genus Tiaroga; species Tiaroga cobitis. The sequence goes on from CM060612.1 coordinate 11,414,162, forward strand.
TGCAGTACTTTTGCATGTCTTAATATAATGGATAAATTATAATGTTTAAATATGGAAATCACATTTTTATTCTATAACACTATCACTATAAAATGAACATTGTGTGACTTTTAAATAATTCAACTTTGAATTAAGTGGATGTTGTCATTTTTGACATGTCCATAATGCAACTTGTAACATGAAAACATCAAAATATTTCAAGCTAAACATAATATATTTGCAAATTATATTTGTTATTTGGTAATTAATTTATACTTTATGATACATTTTTATTATAATTTATAATATAATTAACAATATATATATACACACTTTATAGAACCCTGGTGAAAATAAACAAGTTGTAATTCATAAAGTTGAAGCATCCAATCTTGACCAGAACATGTTTCTACCCTTTTTTAAATATATGCTGCCTTAAATTACAACACAATCATTTTTATTTAATTATAAATTTCAGAGTTACTAGGTATTGCTTAACAGGAATGACCCCCATAGTCCATAGCCTGGAGGTATTCCTGAGCTCCTACACCACGTCCAAGGCTAAATGAGCTTTGCCCCAGTACATAGCCTTGAGGCACTCCTCGGCATCTTGATCAGCGATGTTCAAAATAATATTGTAATGCAGCTGGTGATGTTTTTTTAATCGAAGTTGAACGACTGAATGTTCATTGCCCAGGGGAGAAATTTTGAGTCACTGAACTTGCCTCAACTCTCTTTATCTCGTGCGTAGAAGATCTCATGAACTGTGCCTGAAGAGAGCTGATAATATCAGAGATGTTGTGTGTGAAGCCACTGCATTGCAGATGCTTTTAAAGTTGATCACAATCAGTAAATGACATAAGTTACTTGGTAATAAACACAGTTGGTCACCTCTGACCAAAATGTTGTTGAAACACTCAGAAGAACACAGAGAAAATTGCATTCATATTCTGTTTTTCTATCTCTCATTCAGGAGCTTAATCCTCTTATCAGAATTTGAATTCCAAGACTCAAGATCCCATTAATCATAAGAACCCAGTTAAATTAGAATAGCGAGGAGGATGAATTTGAGTGTGCATTTGGAGGAAGTTGTTGCACTGATCACAAAGCGTTGCCTGATCATATCTGGTAGTGGCTGCGGCAGCATATCTGGACAGAATCCCACGCTTCGCTCCAGCAGAATTGATCGTAGCTGCATGACTGCTTAAAAACCTTGAACTGAGATCTGCACCAGGTTTTGTCCATTTGCTTTTTAAATTCTGATGAACCTTCCTGTTAGTGTGTGTGTGTGTGTGTGTGTGTGTGTGTGTGTGTGTGTGTGTGTGTGTTGTTTCATCAATGAGGCCCTGTATGCTATAGGATTTGAAATGGCACTTCAGAAATATTTCCTCTGTCTTGAGTCTCAGAGCGGGACGAGGTCAGAGGTCAGAATGCTCATTTGCCCTCCGCTATAGAGCCGTCATCTTCCTCCTCCTATTTTTAGAGAGCTCTGGAATCGCATGTATGTTAAATATCAAAGGGCTGTGCCCTGTTGCTGAAGTCCAGTCATAGCAAACATAGTTTGACAAACCACAGAAAGATTGTCTCAACCTTCTGAAGTCAACACTTTTTTTATGGCTTGTTTTGAAAATGTTATTATGAAGGCAGTCATATAAGGTTATTTGTGTTTGTCAAAATGCATATGTTTTCTTTTGAACACTGCAAGCCTCAAATGAAACATGAGCAGAACAAATATCTATGTAAAACATTTGTGAATCCAGTGCATTAAATAAAATTTTGAATTTTGAATACAACAGTTTACATAAGGATGGCTTCATTTACTTTGGTAGCACACTTTATAAATCCCTCTGGCTAACATACTGTTCCTCACAATTCACTGATTTTACAAACGACACCAGCGACATCAGGCCATCATCACATCCGTGTCTATGCTCAACCTGAAAACGTGGCAATACACAGTGGCAATACACTTCCCTCGCTTAATTCGCCTAAATCTGCCCTCATGCCATGGCACGACAAGCCCTCTTCAACTCTCATCCTCAGAAGCACTTGATCTTCCATTATAAATATATTCAGAGCGGTAATGAAGAGATGTGTCGCATGCTATCGCATGAATGAAAATTAGGACTAAATGCAATGATAAAACACTCCCCAAAGACGTTTATATCACGGACGGATTAGTTGTGAACGTCTCGTAAACACATATTCCGTAATAGGCTATAAGAGGTTACTATTACAGTACAGTACAGTACAGTAAGCAGAAAGAAAAACTGAGTACTTACCTTAACCCTCAATATGTAATACATAATATATAATATAATATATAATTACTTATAAAAAAGTTTGAAATTGCTTAACTAATTTTGATGAGTTAAAGCAATGGAAAAAACACATGTTGTCATAACTTATTGATCATATATTTTGTTTACAGTGTGATATAATATAATGTAATATAATATAATAATGAAGTCTGAGGATGCTGGTTAATTTTGGATTCTCATTAGACATGGTCATCCATAAAGCTCTTGGGTTTTTCTCGATTCAAATCTTTTATGTGGTTCACATAATCAGTTTCGGTCAACTGATTAACTCTAATGAGAATGTTTATGGTTCATTTTCTTGTAATTTCTCATATTCATTTTATAGAATGAAATCGCTTCATGCATTTAAGCAACAGAAACAATAGATATTTTAATGACTTTTACCCCAACTAGGATCCTCCATGGTGTCACAAATGTGCAAGATTTCTCGCATTTAGCTACTGAAATTAATAAACGTAAAACAATATGTTTTGTGTTCCATGAGAAAGAGAAAGTCATACAGGGTATTAAGGTTAAAAACGTTTATTTTTACTTCAACTTTAGATCCACATGCCTTGTATGCCTATACATGGGCTTCACAGAAAATCTGAACTGGACTGAATGATTTTTCTTTTAATAAATCGGTTTATGCAGTTCACAAAACTGAATTAGTCATTAACGAATCCGATTCTTGAGTTCAATTCACTGAATCAGTGATCCGCAGTTAATAGCTCACTGAATTAAATTCAGAAACATTCTTATTTAAATCACATTTTCTCTTCCATGAAAGAAGGAGTTTTGGAACGACATAAAGGTTAGTAAATGATCTGAATATTCATGGCTGAACTAAGCTTTTATTTTTGGATCCTGAATGATAATTATGTTATATTAGTAATTTTTTGCATGAAGATGGAATAGTCCGAAATTTTTTCTCTGAATCTATTTTTTTTTCTTCAATAATTACCATATTCGCATTGATGCTGGCCAGAGTCTTCCTAATCATGGGTGTGCTTCAGCATGTGGCAAAGTGCTTAATTAATTAGCTTGGCTCGTTTTTCCTGAGCCCGACATTTTGCCAGATTGTCCCACAGGCTTGTGTGCCTATCAAGCATATAACAGTCAGGATCATCAAAGAAATATGATTCACAGCCATTAATGTCGCTTGCTATTGTCATATCTTCATACTTATTTCCCTTTCAGAGCATCATGGGAAGGGAGGGGTAGATGGGCGGGATATATACGACCACAACCTCAAAACAGACTGTGTTGAATGCGGTTTGCCGTGACTCCGCGTTAAGTGACATGTGACATTAGCTAATCTTCATCTAGGTCACTCATTGGAATTGTGGGTAATGTGATTTGATGACTCACCCAAGCAGAAAAAAACAGCTTCGTTTTTCAATCCGGTATGCCATTGTGAAGTATAACATATAAAGCTGGGAAATTTCCTGTCAGGATTGTGCCTGTTTCTTTCTCATGAGTGGTTTGGTTTGGTACTGTCTGTGTTTTTGTGACAGTGAATGTTGCTCACCATGACTAACCCGGCTCGGACTTGACATTGTGATGAGCGACACCGATGGCTGATCTACAGTGCCTTCATACACTCACTATCTGGCTTGCTTGGTGTGCGCAGTAAAGCCTGCTGGGGCCTGGATGATCTGAGAGGCAGTGGCCCGTAAACGCAGACGACCAAAGGAAGGGCAGCTCCTGAGAAAGACAGTCTGCCGTTCATCACTTAGTCAGAGTTGTGGGGTTCAGCTAGTTCACAAACATACGCCGGTGCTCTTTTGCTGTGACAACTGCAGCCTTTTATGATGAGTTGCAGCATTTAACCTTTTAATGATTTGTTGCTTGTATTGTCTTCAGAAACAAAGAGTTTTTCTGCTAGACATTTATTGTAAACGAGAATAACATCTGTCTTAACCCCACTGCACATTTATTGGTTTATTTTGTTGAAGCCATGCAGAAAAACAGCATTTCCTAAACATAGGGTCGAGGTTAGCATAGCCAGATTAGCCACATTAGCACCTGCTGCAGTAACTACACCAGATACGCTTCAAAAAACATTTCAGTATTTCACTTTCCTTTTTGGAAAGTCTTAAATTCATTAAATTACTTATTTTTCTTTAACTTTCAAGAGCTAGTTCACCCAAAAAATGAATCAATTAACCATGCATCTAACAAAAATGTTTTGCTAACATTCCCATTATTTCTGACTGTTCTCTGAACATTCCGTTTTTGAAATGTTTTAAAAAGTTTTTTCTTGGTTTTGCGAACATTAAGGGCACAAATCCATTTGACAATTTTGCAAACATTATGGGAATGTTACCTTTGTGTTTTCTCTGAACGCTCTAAAACAGGTAAACGCTAACATCCAACTAAACATTTCAGGAAAAATGTTCCATGAAAGATGTATAATTAATGTTTTCGCTGCTATCATTTTGAGAACTTTTTAAAGACCAGAAAACTTTGAACACGTTTTATCAGCGTTACCGAAATAACGTTTGTTCATAACTAAGATAACCTTGCCAGAACGTAAGAGCATTCCTTATTAGCTGGGTATTCATTCTCATGTTGTCCCAAACAGATACGACTTTCATTATTCAGAACACAAATGTAGACATTTGAATGAAATCTGAGAGATTTCTGTCCCTACATTGAAAGTCTGGGTAACACTTTATTTGAAGGGGTGTGCATAAGACTGACATGACACTGTCATAAACATGACATAACACCTGTCATGAACATGAAGGAGTCTTTATGAATGTTTATGACTGTTGTCATTAAGTGTAATTCGGTAAATGATGACACTTTTAATGCAAAGTTGACATTGTTTAAAATGTCTTTGTTATGACAACTTGACATTAACAAAGACAAAAATGTCTTGATTATGACAACTTGACATTAACCAAGAAATCATAACCTGTCACAAATATGTCATAACAGGTCTAATTATCAAACTTAAAGGTGCTCTAAGCGATGTCACGCGTTTTTTAGGCCAAAACATTTTTTGTCACATACAGCAAATATCTCCTCACTATCCGCTAGCTGCCTGTCCCCTGAACACACTGTAAAAGAATGCGGTTTCTGTAGACAGCCCAGGCTCCACAAACAGCAACAAAAACAAACTGCGGCGACCCGCTCCACGAAACAAAACAAACAGTGTTCCAGCCTGGGGGTGGGGTTAGTGAGCGTACATGGGGGGGTGTGGAGGAGAGAAGCATGAAGAGGAAAGTCATAATTTTAACTCTTTAAGTTTGATATGGCCGACACACGACCAAAGAGACGACGTTCTGATGAACAGATTGCAAAAATACAAAGAAGAGGGAAAAGGAGAAGGAACGCATGCCTGAATTTACACTGGAAAAGCCTTTGAAAGGTGGTGAGAACTCCGCCGGCAGAAGGGCTTCCAATCCGACATTCAGATAACGTTAGCTCTGTTTTTGCTGGACAGGTGGGTCAATCCAGTTTGGTTTTTCTAAATGGACTTTCATGTTCGCCTAACAAACACAAGGATATAATTAGCTAGAACAATGCAGTCAGCGCTAACTTTGGTGAATACAACATATTGGTACAACAGGTTTCTAGCAGCTAGCTATCGATCTCTATTGTAAATAATCAAGCAAACTCACAGTAGGGCGACAGTTTGTGTGAATGATTGTTTTCACCAACTATTTATTATGAAATTGAATGTTCATTCATAGCCTATTGACAACTTTGACTAAATTTGAAGCTAACGTTATCTTGCTATTATTGCGTCCTGGTATGGGAGCTAAAGTTATAACCTCAGGTGGCGAAACGTTTTATCGTGTTTTTCTGGTAATGTTTCCATTATTATTTTTTTTTTTCATAATATGAAAGCATTTATCTCACTTGGCGACATTACACCATCCTTGAAAGAAGTATCAGTAAAACTACAGAGGGAGGGGACGGGATGAGGAGGAGGGAAGGTCTAGCTAGCCTCCGTTTTGTTTGACAATACTTTGAACGTCAACAAGAAGTGACGTCACCCAGCATCGCTTTGAGCACCTTTAAAGAAGTTATTTAGCTTTGCGTTAACATTACATTACCCTGTCATATGTTAAAGCATTTGTCATATGTCATATGTTAAAGCATTTGACAGTGTAATAACCCTTAATGACATCTTTATAACTAGTACAATGTGTTCCACTTTACTTGAGGACAAGTAAAATATTCATGACACAGTTATAATGGTGTCATGACAGCCAAAATCAAAACCAACCACATATGACAGGGTAATGTAATGTTAACGCAAAGCTAAATAACTTCTTTAAGTTTGATAATTAGACCTGTTATGACATATTTGTGACAGGTTATGATTTCTTGGTTAATGTCAAGTTGTCATAATCAAGACATTTTTGTCTTTGTTAATGTCAAGTTGTCATAACAAAGACATTTTAAACAATGTCAACTTTGCATTAAAAGTGTCATCATTTACCGAATGACACTTAATGACAACAGTCATAAACATACATAAAGACTCCTTCATGTTCATGACAGGTGTTATGTCATGTTTATGACAGTGTCATGTCAGTCTTATGGACACCCCTTCAAATAAAGTGTTACCAAAGTTTGTTCTCCCAAAACTGATGTGTTCATAAAGTGATAGTAAAATAAATTCGTATGAATTGAGGGGTTTAATCCAAAATCTTCAGAAAAAAACAAGATTTCTTTATATGATGAACAGATTCATTTGACTTTTTTATTCATATATTTGAACAGCGAACATATAGAGCACTCAGTTATGGTAAACGGAAGTTTAACCGCACTTGCTTGATGCTCGAGAACCAATGAGCTTCCATATTTACCATTTTTTATCCATATTTAACATATTTGATGTGCTCTATGTATTTTGCCATCTCTTTATTAACGTTTTGAAGTGTCAGAGTTTTGGGTGAATAGACTTTCAATGTAGGGACAGAAATCTTATAGGTTTGGAACAACATGAGTGAGTAATTAATGACAGAGCTTTCATTTTTGGGTGAACTATCGCTTTAACGTCGCAACTAGGCTAACTGCCTTTGAGATCAATAAGAATGCTAACAGCTAGCTCTCTTCAGGTATTAAACATGCAGAAGTGACACCACAGAGCAACAAGTGATAAAAACAATCTTTACTATGTAAATCTAAGGGTTTGGTTAGCAATTTCTGCCATGCTAACTTACTCCATTTTGCTTGACTGTTGAGAGCTGTCGTGATTGATTTCTCAAGACATCAATTTCATTGATATCTGTCATGTAGTAGTAGGCTACGTTACAATGATACTATATTCTGGACCACTTTTTTAGAGAAGTCATATTTTTGTGGGCTTATGTTATAGATGCTTGCTAATCTCAGTGGGGAGAAGACGTCAGGAAATATCATTCATTTTACCTTTATCACATTAGTTTAAGTTGTATTCTCTAGGAGCTAGCCAAAAGCAAAAGTACAAGTAGCAGAGTTTTCCCGACTCTCTCTCTCTCTCTCTCTCTCTCACACACACACACACACACACACTCACAAATCACTTGCAGTAACACAATCTTTAATTACTTGAAACTGTTCGATAGCCAACACAGATACTAACGCTTGACGCTTCCTATGGCTCAATACATTTGCCCTCAGTTAAATTTATCTCTGGAGATAAATGAAAGAACTGGGTGAGTGTCTGCAATGACCAAAAACAATGTCAGGCACAGAGAATAAATGCCTCCAAAACTAAATTTATGGATAGGCTATATCTCCTCTAACTTCTGCCTACTCGTTATCTATCCTGCATTGGTCTGAGTCTATACTTATTATTCAGCCTAGTTATTACCAACAACCTCCATATTTTATTGGAAAACTTCACTCTATTTTAGCTTTACTGTGACTTCCTGATTTAAAGTTATGCCGAATAACTTTTTGCACTGTAAAAAAGTAATCGGCAGTGATGTTTGCAACAACAGCATTATTTATTGTGTGATATACAACAGTTCCGGGTCCTTGAATTTGATTAGCAAGGTTACATCATTATGCCATAAGGTGACAACAAATGACTTGGAATCATTGAATAATTAATTGATTCATATAAATCTGTCAGTGAGTCTGTGAATCATTCGTGATTCGCTCTGGAACGAATGAAAGATGTCGTGGCTTCGTCTGGAACTGTTTCCGTCAGCGGAGCAAAACTTACAGCGTAACTGCCAACACTATGTCTAAAATGTAAGTTACTCAGTAACTTATTGAACTGTTGTGTAAAAACAGTGTTGCTTTTTGGCATTAAGCGAAAAGTTTGGCAAAGCTAATCTTTTGTTGTTATTTTAAAAGAAATGTTGTCGCTATAGTTTTTTTTGTTTTGTCATGATTCGCTGTGCTCATATTCCTATCTCGACCCAAGCACGCCATTTTAATTTTGTTCAATTGATTATAAATTAAGTTGAAAGCTATCGTTCACCAAGGGTTTGCCATGCCATTTATGATGGTTTAAGGAAAGGATGAAGATAAAGAGAACGCTATAAATGAACACACTCAATCAGGAAGCAAAGTGTGTAACTGTGTGAACTAGGAGAGGCAAAGAGGACAGAATGTTTCCAGTGCCACAATGACAGGATGATCATTGTTACTGCATAGAGGATGCTGAATATTTTGGTTCTGTAGCATGTACAAAAAGATAATATAATAAATGAAATTATTCAGGCTGATTTAAATGCACCAATTGTGTTTACATCTTATAATAACAGATATAAATTGTCATATCCTTTTCAACATTAGTCTATTGAACATTCAGAAATAATGTTTTCATAACTTGAACGTTAGAAAAACGTCTTACAATTTTTGTTTGTTTGTTGGGAATGTTAAAAGACAACTGTAACATCGATACATTTCTTTCTTATCCTGAAAAATGAGGCAGATGGACATTAAGCAGGACAAACACTACATGACTATGTCTTCACCAGTTAGCAAGAGTTTTTTTTAATAGTTTTGCTAAAGCTTGTGACTATGGCTAATTACATTTTTATTGCAGTAATTTGGTCTCAAAGAGTTTTTGCAGTCTGTAAACAGATGTTTTATGGAACCTATTACTGTTTTAGCATTGTCTATTAGCCTATAAACAGCCTTTTTAATAAACGTATTTGCTTCTGTTGAATTGAGTTGGTCAATCAAGAACTTGAAGACAAATCAGTTACAATCACCCAATAAATTTGGCGTACTGATTGGCCACACACTGTCTCTCAATAAAAAAAACCCCAATGAAATCATTTGACAAACAAACAAAATATCTGTTTTGGTATTTTCTTTTGAAACAGGAAGTGAAGGCGGTGTTAGTGGTTCCGCCACAAATCTGTTTTGGTTACTTTGTCAACTTTTTAAAATAAACTAGAATATGTACAACCTCAAATGTAACAGAAATAGACTAAAAACACAAAACTTTGATTTAATTAGGTCTTTAAGAGCCATATTTCAGTGAACCTGATTTAAATGGCTGAGACGTTAACCTCTGTTTTCAATGCAGTAGTTTGCGTTTAGCACTCATTATTGTGCCCTTTTGCTGTTTACATCCTACATAATGGTCATTATTCAGCATAATTCTGCCTTTCTAGATGACTTGCTTTGTGGCTCCAAGATACAAGATCAAGAAGGGGAACCACGACGCACTCTGTCAATCTGGCTACAGGGGTCTGTCGCTTTGAGTTTAAGGTCTGTGTATCATTTAAAGGAACATTCAACCTCTTCTCATCTCTTCAGCACAAAGCTTCAGTTTTCTTACACCTGCCCCTCAAAGGCTGTTCTGTGTGTAAGTCATATTTTAGTTATATATGTATATATATATTGCTCAAAGTTATCTAATGCTTCAGATGTTTAAACTAATACAATACCCTAGCATAAAGTGCTATGATGCTACGATATATAATACAGTTTATATAATATATGCAAATTTTTTTAAATGAAATTAATATTTATTTAGCAAAACTGAAAAGTCACTAAAATATTTTAAAACTAATTGTGCATTAATTATTGGCATGATAATACAGAGCTATCACTTCATTTTATTTGACTGATTTCACCATTTATACACAATATACAACATATTTATACGGCATTTCAGGATACTTTAGGAAATACCTATAATACTACCATAGTAGATGTCCAAAAAAACATTGTCCAAAATACCCCACAATACTAACATGGTATATATCCAAAAATGTAATCTTTTACTGTAAAAAAGTACCATGGATGGTAATACTATAGTACCTTAAATGTACTGAAATTCATGTACCATCGTTTTCATATGATACCTCCAAGAATACCATGATTCTACCATGGTAAATTTCCAAAATCCTGTGGTGGTAGAACCATGGTGCAATGTCCTAAAAAAATTATGGTAGTACCATGACACAACACCATGTTATTAGCATGGTACCATGTCCAAGAAACCATTGTACTACTTTTCTAGATTTCCAAAAATGCAATACAGTAGGCTACCAAACAAAACCATGGCATTACCATGGCATCATATCTAAGAAACCAGATCCAACATAGCTAAATCTGTTTGAGAGCAAAACTGTTAACAGTTGAATAATATATGGTCCAAAAAACATAGCTATACCATATTACTTGTTGGTTGTGGTTACTCCATTACACACCTGTGATGTGTAAGTAATAGTAAATAAGATCATGTAGCTATTTCTGATGAAATTAAGAGGCCGAGCAGGTGTGTTTCCAGACGACCACAGCAATACACCATAGTACTCGTGATTGTAACAGTTCATGATCGGTGCAAAGCTTCCGTGCGGCCCAGTGGAGTGCAAAAGGATCTTTTCCCTCTCAACCTTTGACTCAAACTGGCAGATCTGTCTCATGTGAGCACTCACGGTTTCCTGATTTGCCCCTACGCCACACAAGCGGAACATGATAAATCTGAATTATCGGTGTGATGATGTTCAAAAGAGATGTCTGTGGGGAGCTTTTTTTTTTTTTTTTTCCACGATGGTGGGCGGACGTTAAAGAGAGCTCTAGGGCAGGAGTAGCAGACTCTCCACTCGCCTGAAATGAAGAATATAATCCAAGATGAAAGCTTGTGTTGAGACGGCAAACGTCTAACCCCATTCACTGTTCTGTGAAACTGGCAGGAGGCCACAGAAACTGCAGCAAAAGCATCTTTCTGGCTATGTAGCTTTCTCATCTAAGCTGAAATGCACCGCTGGCTTCAACATACTTTTGTGATAGATGATAGAGCATTTACGGATAGAGTTTTTAGCATGACTACACATTTTTGTTTGCTGCAGTCAAAAATGAATATGCACAATGCACAAATGCTAGTAAATTAGCCTAACAACGTTAAGATAGTCTGTGAAAGTACATAAATGCGACACTTCTTGCTACACAAGCTCGTTTTCGTACGCCGTTGCTTTTCCGAATTGTGTCAGACTGCACCAATGCAACTGAGCGATTTCTCAGTGTTACAACAAGGGGCGCTATAGCATTAGCATTAGGGTTTTTCTTTCAACTTTCTTTTCGTTTTTTCACGGCTAAATTTTGGACAAATACGTACAATGTGATTAATAGCACAAACCTGCACCCCTAAACCTAACCCTCAGTACCCTGTGCATGTTTGTATGAAAACAAACAATGAGTGATCCGGGAAGTGCGTTAAGCACTAGAGTTGTAGAAATCTGCAGGTGTGGTCCTCAAGAGATTGCGGCTTCTGCTCAAGGCAAAGTAGCTGGACAGCCGGCAGATCCATTATTGTATGGTCCGGTATACAATCATATCGTGTGGGTGTAATTATGCGCACAAAGAAGGAGTGGAGAAACAAAAACAGTTGTTGCGTCCCAATTCGCATACTATCCGTCCTAAATAGTATTCGAAAATAGAATTAGTACGTCCCAAATCGTAGTATGTTGAAATGAGTGTTTCAAAGAGACCCGGATGGTCTACTATATCCGGTCAGAATCCGAAGTGCAGATATTGCCTCACAATATTGCCCACAACCCATCGCGCGTTGGACGAGGATTCGGTTAGAACTACAAACACGAGTGAAAAGTGTTAAAAAAAACCCTACAGACATGGAGGACGCGTGAGTCCGGTAGAGAGTTTTAGATAAAGGGGTTTGAGTGATTAATTATCAGTATCTAACCTGACGAAAATGTATTTATTCAATGTTGACTACATTATATTGCATCATTGTGAACTTTTGTAAAGATACGTTTAGCCATTAACTTTTAAATGCATCATTATATTCAAATTGCAAACACATGAGGAGAGTCTCCGCATGAAAGACCCACGACTGGCAGATGAACGTGCGACAACATTTCTCTCCGAAACGGTAAGAAAATAAATTAGATTGAATGGAGGATTTTAACTGTGACGATGATTGACAGGGATGAAAGCATTCTTTAGAAATGTTGGCCCATTTTGATAGGATAGCATCTTGCAGTTGATGGAGATTTGTGGGATGCACATCCAGGGCACGAAGCTCCCGTTCCACCACATCCCAAAGATGCTCTATTGGGTTGAGATCTGGTGACTGTGGGGGCCATTTTAGTACAGTGAACTCATTGTCATGTTCAAGAAACCAATTTGAAATGATTCGAGCTTTGTGACGTGGTGCATTATCCTGCTGGAAGTAGCCATCAGAGGATGGGTACATGGTGGCCATAAAGGGATGGACATGGTCAGAAACAATGCTCAGGTAGGCCGTGGCATTTAAACGATGCCCAATTGGCACTAAGGGGCCTAAAGTGTGCCAAGAAAACATCCCCCACACCATTACACCACCACCACCAGCCTGCACAGTGGTAACAAGGCATGATGGATCCATGTTCTCATTCTGTTTACGCCAAATTCTGACTCTACCATCTGAATGTCTCAACAGAAATCGAGACTCATCAAGCAAGCAACATTTTTCCAGTCTTCAACTGTCCAATTTTGGTGAGCTCTGGCAAATTGTAATCTCTTTTTCCTATTTGTAGTGGAGATGAGTGGTACCCGGTGGGGTCTTCTGCTGTTGTAGCCCATCCGCCTCAAGGTTGTGCGAATGCTTTGCTGCATACCTCGGTTGTAACGAGTGGTTATTTCAGTCAAAGTTGCTCTTCTATCAGCTTGAATCAGTCGGCCCATTCTCCTCTGACCTCTAGCATCAACGAGGCATTTTCGCCCACAGGACTGCCGCATACTGGATGTTTTTCCCTTTTCACACCATTCTTTGTAAACCCTAGAAATGGTTGTGCGTGAAAATCCCAGTAACTGAGCAGATTGTGAAATACTCAGACCGGCCCGTCTGGCACCAACAACCATGCCACGCTCAAAATTGCTTAAATCACCTTTCTTTCCCATTCTGACATTCAGTTTGGAGTTCAGGAGATTGTCTTGACCAGGACCACACCCCTAAATGCATTGAAGCAACTGCCATGTGATTGGTTGATTAGATAATTGCATTATTAATTAGAAATTGAACAGGTGTTCCTAGTAATCCTTTAGGTGAGTGTATATCCAAAACAGAAAACTGGTGCTGGTGGCAAACAGCGTTGCACTGCTGCACGCGCCCCCTTCAGGATTGGAGTGTGGATCGCCTGTGATTGACTGTATTCGTTGTGCGACTGCATGCACCGAACCGTGATACTTACATAGTGACACAGTATCCTTTCTATACGTTCCATGGTTACAAAGGCTTCTCTTACCAATGCCATATTAGAGCTACAGAAGATGACAGATGATTGCTTTGAAACATTCAGCTCTTTATGTGATCAATAGTGCCTGTCTGAAGAAGATATTTACCGTGACATCGATCATACTCAATTAAAGCTCTCGTCGGTCCTCTCACAGTTTTATCCTGCAGCAATTTTCGCTTTGGATAGTCTAACCGCAAAACAAAAAGGATTGGATTTACTTGAGCCTTTCATGAATTATATTCCTTTTATGTCTGTTATTTTTTGCCTTTTTTATTTACTTCTTTCCCCCCCAAACAAAAGCTACTTGACTATCTCTTCAGGGCTTAGCTGTGTGAAACTTGGCCTTCATGCCTTTTGTTGCTTTTGTCTCCCACCCCTACAGTTACAATATTCTCACCCCGGCACGAACAAACCAATAAACACCTCGCTGGGAAAACGTTTTACAGTGGGTCACTGCATTCGAGTTGTTGCTCTTTTTACATGTAAAAACCTTTTTACACGTTTTACATGTCTCTGTGTGTAGATTGGCACAAGGACTTAAAAAAATAGTGTGAATAGTGTGGAAATAATTTTGTATATCAAGATGGCTTGTAATATAATATTTTTTAATATGACATTATTTGCTTAACTAAAAAAGCACTATTGAGCACTATTAAAAATCAATGAGCATTCATAGTAGGCCTATTAAAAATAAATAATAGGTAAATAGTACTATAATAAATGTAAATATTGCTATGAATAATAATATAAATTGAAAAAAATATTAATATTAAATATGTTAAATATAATATCGTGTTATATAAATAATAAATATAAAAGAAAAGAAAGGTATAATAGCATTTAGCAATATATATTTGTGCTGTCAAATAAATGTATCATGATTAAAAGTTTATATATATATATCTTCATTTTATAAATAAATGTATACAATTTAGAAGAATGTATTTTGTAAAGGTTTTTAGATCATTTTAGATTAATTTGAAAGTATTTTAAATTATAAATCTAAAAACATTTACAAAATACATACTTCTAAATTGTATAAATTTATTTATAAAATATATATGAAAATATGGTATGACAGTATCAGTATAAAGCAACAAAGTTTTTAATATGTTTATATGTTTTTATAAAATAAAGGATACAATAGCACAATGTAACAATGTTTTATGTATAATATATATTTTTCATTTTAATTTAAAATATTTTAATAATAATGATAATAATTATTAGTACTGTCAAATAGATTAGTTATATATATATATATATATATATATATATATATATATGTTACAAACTAACTGATTTGACACATACACACACTTCTATGTTAGATGCGATTAATCAATTTGACAAGACTAATAATTATTATGATACATTTTTTATTAATAATTTTAATATATTTTTTTGAAAGTATAAATGGACATGTTCGGAAGAAATGCCTGTGCTTATGGGTGCACATGTGTGCGTTCCTATGTTGCTAAATGCACGATATATACCTGCCGAAGCCAAAAGAGCCCAAGGCTTGCTTGTCAGTAAAAGGAGGTCAGTAAGTGCAGAGATACACCATCCTGCCTTTGGGACCAGACCTGATTGGCATTATTCTCAGTCATCCCTGCGGTACCTTCGGCGCCAGTGGTGCCCATGTCGACCCCGCTGGCTCCCAGCTGTGCAAACACGCATGACAGACGCCGGGGAACTATTCAGGACACTGACAGTCACAACTATAGCGTGTTAAATCGGACCTTCAGAGATCCGCCTCCTCATCCGTCTGCTCTTCCAGTCACTGCTTCATTTGTAAATTACGAGGTTGCAGAACAAGTAATGACGGATCTGTCAGGTTGATTATGGAAAGGGGAGGACAAGGAATGCGTTTTTGTATAAGTGTGTTTAACAAGTGCAGTGACATTTGTTTTTTACACAGCTTTTGTTATTACAGTGATATGGCATGTTATAGACAATATTAATTTACTGTTCCCGACAAAAACTGCTGATTGTCTGCTACTATGCTAGAGTTTTATTAATGGTTGTTAAAAGCGTTAGTTCACCCAAAAATGATCCCATAATTTACTCACCCTCAAGCCATCCTAGGTGTATATGACTTTCTTATATTAACAAAATATCCTGGCTCTTCCAAGCTTTAAATGGGAGTGAATAGTAACTGAGATTTGAAGCTTACGCTACGGCTACATGCGTCGGGTCAGAGGTCACTCTTCCGCCGGAACTAGACTCGCGTACGGCCATTGCTGGAAGCCAGTGATTATAGTTTACAAAGTTTTAAATATGGATTTCTTTTTTTTTATTACAAAAAAACATATTGCTTCGCTTCGGAAGGCCTTTACTAACCCCATGGAGTCGTGTGGATTACTTTTATGATGGATGGATGAGCTTTTTTGGGCTTCAAAATCTCAGGTACCATTCACTCCCATTTTAAAGCTGAGAAGAGCCAGGAGTTTTTTTAAATATAACTCAGCAGATTGTGTTCGGCTGAAAGAAGAAAGTCATATACACATGGGTTGAGGGTGAATAAATTATGGGATAATTTTTATTTTTGGGTGAACTAACTCTTTAATGCTAGGATGTTCTGGGTGGTTGCTAGGGTGTTCTCAGTGGTTGCTTACTGCATGGCCTAAGTCTCTGTTATATTCTGTTGGCGCAGTCACATTAGAGAGAAATTTCGTGAAATTTTGCAGCAAAAAACTGTCCATTGTCTGTTGTCAATAGTGTAGCGATATATAAAGCACAGCTCACATAGAAGTCACGTTCAATCCAAGCAGCTTTCTGTTGCTCAATGCAGCAAATTCATGTGACCAATTTAAACATGAGCAAAGTCTGTATGGGAACATGCTGAACGAAGTTTATAATCACGCTCATTTCTATTTAAATGACTGGATTTCGCTCGCAAAAATCCGCGGAACAACTACAGTAAATGTGATTTTTTTAAGTCAGAAATTAACTCTAAAATTAAGTCAGATCACTGAGTCAGTTATAGCACGCCTTTCCTCAACTATATAGCCTTATAGATATCAAAGCAACAACAAAAAAAAGTACATGTGCCAAAATATAAGCCTATACCCTTATTATGATTATGTGCACAATAAGGAGTGTTGTCCTCTTGATGTCAATATACTTGATGTTTTATTAAAATATGTACAAATTATAGCATTAATTTCTTTCTTAATGGTGAATTAAGCGGGGTATCTAAAAAGAAAAGGATCCTGATCTATTTCCATCGGTGCCAGATCTGCATTTGGCTTGTTCCGACACAAATGAAGGCATGCTTCCAGGTCTGATGGGCAACTTCCCCAGATCCTGTGCATTACTGTCACTGACTGGAGCAGAATCCAGCACAGATGTCTGAGACCTTTCATTCTCTCAGCTAATGCAGTCCTTAGGGCTGAACAGCCATCCATCCATCCATCCATCCATCCATCCATCCATCTATCGTCTGTCTGTCTGTCTGTCTGTCTTTCCGTCCGTCCGTCCATCCATCCATCCATCCATCCATCCATCCATCCATCCATCTATCGTCTGTCTGTCTGTCTGTCTGTCTGTCGATCCATCCATCCATCCATCCATCCATCCATCCATCCATCCATCCATCCATCCATCTATCTATCTATCTATCTATCATCTATCTATCGATCTATCTCTGTCTGTCTGTCTGTCTGTTTGTCAATCTTCTTTCTATCTATCTATCTATCTATCTATCTATCTATCTATCTATCTATCTATCTATCTATATAGAATATAGAAATAGAACTTTGTTTAATTATATATGTATGTAAAGTTTTCTAATTACATTATGTGTGTATATTTCATTCTGTCATTGAGAATAACAGTACATTTATCTACAAAAACATAAAAAAAAACAGACAAGTTTGGTTTTAAAAGCAAACATTCAACGCAGCAACTCAACAAAGATAAAGCACTCTCACTATCAGGTGTTAATGAAATTTCAAGAAGGCAGGGTGAAAAATAAAGGAAAGCTGCTTTTCTTTGGACAGCGGTGAACGGCTGCCGGCTACTGATAGTGGGAGAGTCGTGTGCTGACGGGACGCTTATCTTTCAGCAGCATTATATTGACAATCATCTCATCATTTCAATACAGTTCCACAAGAATGTGTCACTTCAACAGCCATGAGAAGTCATGATAGGATCTTTCTGCTGTGAGAAATGGACAGCTACATTTGACTGATGGTGTTGGCTGTCAAGCCTCAGATGTTTCTCATTGCTGTCTAGGAGTCGAGAAGCCGTCAAGATCTGATTCATGAGCTTTCAACAGTTCTGAGTGTTTAAGTAATGTCAGTGATATTACTTTCATGATTTATTTAAATTACTTGTCATGTTAACTTACAGTTTAAATATGGGTTTATCCCTGCTCACACATTAGGATGCATCTGGGATTCATTCTTCAGGCTGAACTGTATTTAAAACATGTTTGACCTTTTAAAACGCAGCTTTCTGAATCAATTACAGGCTTTGTCTCTGCTATGGCTTCTGTGTAAAACGGATGCTTCGGGCGAGTCTGTCTTGCATGGTTGATTTTTCTCTCGTCTTTTTTTAACGGGTGCTAAAACAAGCTGATTATTCGCCGGCTCATTGTGAGATAAAATGTATCTGCTCATTCGCCAAGTGTGAAATTTCTGTTCCACCTTTATACATCCAGTTTTATCAGTTTGTAAGTTCGACCTGTTTTTTTTTTTTTTTTATGTACCCTGTGGCATTTAAAATCATACTGTTAGACTCCCTTAACCTGTGTTATATGAAACGTTTTTTTTGTGTGTTTTTTTAGAGGCTGTTTACATGACACCGTTTTCAACTGAAAACTTTTCATGTGATTTGGCCATTCATTTACACGACAACAGCATATGGGGACCTGAAAACGGTTTCAAAGTGCAAGTTTTTGAAAACAATACCATTATCGTTTTCATGTTAACTACAAAAACATGAATCTGTGAAAACGGTGACGTCATGCGCATGTGTATTACGTGTTCAGTCTATAGACGCGTACTTTTTCTTTACAAAGTGACATTGCCATCTACTGGCCTGGCATGAATAATACAGCGTTTGTAGTCGTTTTCATGGATCGTTTTGACAATGTTGTCGTCTGTATGTGAAAAACGCTAAGGGAAAACTTTTCCGTTTTTAGTAAATTGATGTCGTGTAAATGTACCCTTAGTATCATTGAAATACCATTATAGTATTTATCAATATTTTTACTTTTATATATATTTTTGTTTTCATTTTAATTTTAGTTAAAGATTTAGTAAACATTTTTTTCCTTTTCTTACGTAAAAAAAAATGTGTATAAAGTTTTTGTTTATTTTAATTTCAATATATTTTACTTAATTTCAGTTAACGTTTATCTTCTTTAGCTTCAATTAACTATAATAACCCTGATATATACAGTATATTTATACACTGTAAAAAAGTTGCTGCCTTACATTTTTAAGGACAATCACACTGATTTCATGAGTCATTTCAACTTAAATCACATTAAACTGACTTAAAAATTTAGTTGAATCTTGTATAACTTATAAAAAAGTTGAAAATTGCTTAAAGCTGCAGTCTGTAACTTTTTTGGGTTAAAAATTATTCAAAATACATTTTTGAGCAAGTATATAACCAGCCAGTGTTCAAAACTATCTGCTTGCCTTAGCTCGATTCAAACCGCTAAGCTTGTAATCATGTTTTTAATTCCAGTGGTACTGGTGGATTTCCGCGGGAGATTCAAGCATCTTTGCTTGTCATTACATCACATCTGTACACATAAAGAAGAGTCTCGGCTAGTAAGCTATATTGAGTCATTACGTCACATCTGTACACATAAAGAAGAGTCTCGGCTAGTCGGCTATATTGAGTCATTACGTCACATCTGTACACATAAAGAAGAGTCTCGGCTAGTCGGCTATATTGAGTCATTACGTCACATCTGTACACATAAAGAAGAGTCTCGGCTAGTGTAAGCTATATTGAGTCATTACGTCACATCTGTACACATAAAGAAGAGTCTCGGCTAGTAGATTATATTGAGTCATTACGTCACATCTGTACACATAAAGAAGAGTCTCGGCTAGTAGACTATTGAGTCATTACGTCACATCTGTACACATAAAGAAGAGTTTCGGCTAGTAGACTATATTGAGTCATTACGTCACATCTGTACACATAAAGAAGAGTCTCGGCTAGTGTAAGCTATATTGAGTCATTACGTCACATCTGTACACATAAAGAAGAGTCTCGGCTAGTGTAAGCTATATTGAGTCATTACGTCACATCTGTACACATAAAGAAGAGTCTCGGCCAGAGTAAGCTATATTGAGTCATTACGTCACATCTGTACACGTAAAGAAGAGTCTCGGCTAGTAGACTATATTGAGTCATTACGTCACATCTGTACACATAAAGAAGAGTCTCGGCTAGTAGGCTATATTGAGTCATTACGTCACATCTGTACACATAAAGAAGAGTCTCGGCTAGTAGGCTATATTGAGTCATTACGTCACATCTGTACACATAAAGAAGAGTCTCGGCTAGTGTAAGCTATATTGAGTCATTACGTCACATCTGTACACGTAAAGAAGAGTCTCGGCTAGTCGGCTATATTGAGTCATTACGTCACATCTGTACACATAAAGAAGAGTCTCGGCTAGTAGACTATTGAGTCATTACGTCACATCTGTACACATAAAGAAGAGTCTCGGCTAGGCGGCTATATTGAGTCATTACGTCACATCTGTACACATAAAGAAGAGTCTCGGCTAGGCGGCTATATTGAGTCATTACGTCACATCTGTACACATAAAGAAGAGTCTCGGCTAGTAGGCTATATTGAGTCATTACGTCACATCTGTACACATAAAGAAGAGTCTCGGCTAGTAGATTATATTGAGTCATTACGTCACATCTGTACACATAAAGAAGAGTCTCGGCTAGTAGACTATTGAGTCATTACGTCACATCTGTACACATAAAGAAGAGTTTCGGCTAGTAGACTATATTGAGTCATTACGTCACATCTGTACACATAAAGAAGAGTCTCGGCTAGTGTAAGCTATATTGAGTCATTACGTCACATCTGTACACGTAAAGAAGAGTCTCGGCTAGTCGGCTATATTGAGTCATTACGTCACATCTGTACACATAAAGAAGAGTCTCGGCTAGTCGGCTATATTGAGTCATTACGTCACATCTGTACACATAAAGAAGAGTCTCGGCTAGTAGATTATATTGAGTCATTACGTCACATCTGTACACGTAAAGAAGAGTCTCGGCTAGTAGGCTATATTGAGTCATTACGTCACATCTGTACACATTAAGAAGAGTCTCGGCTAGAAGGCTATATTTGTAACGTAAGAACTACGGAAGCAATTGCAAGTAACAATATTTATTGGAAAACTCAGAACATAGTCCACTAACAGGCAAGGTAGAGAACTCAGTACACGATCCACAGACAGGCAGATAAGTGGCGCAGGGACTCGATGGTCAGATGGATACAGTGCAGGTGAAGTGAGGTGAAGATCAACAAGACGAATCCAGAACATCCACAGGGAACAGACAGGAACAACGAAGGATACTGGAACAACGAAGGATCAAACACCGGACATCACAAACAACGATCTGACAATGGAGATGAGAAATGGGTGAGATTAAATAAACCGGGATGATAGACTGCAGCTGGTGATGAGTGATTACTGAATGAGCTCTGATGAGCAGCCACGCCCCTCTAATCAGCACACACACACATGAAACAACAGAAACACGAGACATGAATGAGACATAGGATTTACCCACCGTGACAGTACCCCCTTCCCTAGGAACGCCTCCTGGCGTTCCCAGACTCCCTTACCTGTCGATTGTAATCATCGATAAGGGAGTGATCCAGAATGTCTCTAGCTGGCACCCAACTTCTCTCCTCCGGACCGTAACCTTCCCAGTCCACCAAGTACTGTAATCCGCGTCCCCTCCGTCTCGAGTCCAGAATACGATTAACCGAATATGTGGATTCCCCATCTACGAGGCGCGGCGGGGGGGGGAACCGGGACTGGAGGATTAATGCGAGCATAAAAGACGGGCTTAATTTTGGAAACATGAAAGACGGGATGGATTCTCCTGTACACTGGAGAAAGATTCAGGCGGACTGTCACCGGGCTAATGATTTTGGTGACAGAAAACGGGCCAATGAATTTAGGTGCAAGTTTATTCGAAACGGAACGGAGAGGAATATCCTTGGTAGAAAGCCACACTTTAGAACCGACGACGTATACGGGAGGCTTCCGCCGGTGGCGATCGGCTTTGGCCTTGGTGCGCGCCCCCACTTGGAGTAGAGTCTCACGGGCTCTCGTCCAAGTGCGATGACACCTCTGGACGAAGGCGTGGGCGGAGGGGACCGCGACTTCGGATTCCAGACTAGGAAAAATTGGTGGCTGGTAACCTACACTACACTCAAATGGTGATAGGCCCGTGGATGACACTGGCAACGTATTGTGGGCGTACTCCACCATAGAAAGTTGCTGACTCCACGAGGAAGGATTCTTGGACACTAAACATCGCAACGTTCGTTCCAAATCCTGGTTGGCTCGCTCAGTTTGACCATTGCTCTGGGGATGGAACCCAGAGGACAGACTCACAGTCGCCCCCAGAAGTTTACAAAACTCTCTCCAAAATTTGGATACAAATTGGGGTCCTCTGTCAGAAACCACGTCTGTCGGGAGGCCATGAATCCGAAAGACGTGGTCAACGACAATGACCGCTGTCTCCTTGGCTGAGGGTAATTTGGGCAAGGGAATGAAATGGGCCGCCTTCGAGAACCGGTCCACCACGGTCAAAACTACCGTGTGACCCTGGGAGGGTGGGAGGGCGGTAATAAAATCTAGTGCGATATGGGACCAGGGTCTCGAAGGCACCGGCAGCGGTTGGAGTAACCCGTCCGGAGATCGATTGGAAGTTTTACCTGTGGCGCAAACTGAGCAAGCCAATACAAAACTGCGAACATCACAAGCCATGAGAGGCCACCAGAATCGTTGCTTGACTAAAAACATAGTACGATTGACTCCTGGGTGACAAGCCACATTGGAACAGTGACCCCACTGAATAACGCTGGACCGTAAACTCTCCGGCACAAACAACCGGTTCGGTGGGCAACGAGTCGGAGGCGTTACCCCTTCTAAGGCCTTCTTGACCTTCGATTCGACCTCCCATGTGAGTGTAGAGATGAATAGATTCTCAGGTAAAATGCACTCGGGAGTAGTAGACGGGCGATCGGAACGGTCAAAAATGCGCGATAAAGAATCGGGTTTGATGTTTTTGGAACCCGGGCGGTACGAGAGAGTAAAGTCAAAACGTCCGAAAAAAAGAGCCCACCGAGCCTGCCTGGAATTGAGTCTTTTAGCCGTACGAATGTATTCCAAATTCTTGTGATCGGTCCAGACGATAAAAGGTACCCCCGACCCTTCTAACCAGTGGCGCCACTCTTCCAATGCTAACTTGACTGCCAACAACTCTCTGTTGCCAATGTCATAATTGCTTTCGGCAGGGGACAAACGATGGGGAAAAAACGCGCAAGGGTGCATCTTGTCGTCTGAAGGAGAGCGCTGGGATAACACTGCACCTACCCCCACCTCTGACGCATCGACCTCCACCACGAACTGACGTGATGGATCAGGGGTTATCAGGATGGGAGCTGAAACGAAGTAGCTCTTCAGTTTGGCAAACGCAGCTTCTGCTGCGTCTGACCACCTGAACGTCGTTCTGGGGGAGGTCAAGGCAGTCAGAGGCGCGGCTAGTCGGCTGAAATTGCGAATAAAACGCCTGTAAAAATTGGCGAACCCCAGAAACCTCAGTAGGGCCTTACGGGAATCAGGACTTGGCCAATTTACCACAGCCTTAACCTTGTCAGGATCCACGCGCATTCCCTCAACCGAGATGATGTGACCTAGGAAAGGAACAGACTGTGCATGAAACACGCATTTCTCCGCCTTGACAAAAAGCCCATTCTCTAACAACCTCTGAAGCACCTGTCGTACGTGTTGCACGTGTTCCTGGAGAGACGATGAAAAAAATCAATATATCATCCAGGTAGACATATATGAATTGATCGATCATGTCTCGCAACACGTCATTGACAAGTGCTTGGAAGACCGCTGGGCTATTGGACAAGCCGAAAGGCATGACCAAATATTCAAAGTGCCCCCTAGGGGTGTTAAATGCGGTCTTCCATTCATCCCCCTCCCTAATGCGGACCAAATGATAAGCATTTCTTAAATCCAATTTCGTGAAGACGGATGCTCCTTGCAACCTCTCGAAAGCTGAAGACATCAATGGCAAAGGATATGTATTCTTTACCGTGATGTTGTTCAGCCCCCGGTAATCAATACAAGGTCGCAACGATCCTTCTTCCCCACAAAAAAGAACCCCGCCCCCGCAGGAGAAGAGGAAGGGCGGATGAACCCTGTTGCTAGAGAATCAGAAATGTATTTCTCCATGACCTCTCTCTCTGGGACAGAGAGTGAATATAATTTGCCCTTAGGCGGAGACGTACCTGGCAATAATTCTATAGCACAGTCATAGGGACGATGTGGAGGGAGAGAATCAGCCCGAGACTTACTGAACACCTCCTTCAGATCCTGATACTCCGTGGGCACGTTAGATAAATCCACTGTCTCCTCCTATAACACATGAACAGAAACAGACGGACAAGCAGAGACAAGACAGGACTTATGACAAAAGCTGCTCCAAGCCGCTACGGATTTGAGTTGCCAGTCTATTTTGGGATTGTGACGAGTGAGCCATGGGTGACCAAGAACTATGGGTGCAAGCTGAGTGTCCAGGATGTAGAATGAGATGGTTTCTGAGTGATTGCCTGATGTGGTGAGGATGATATCTTCAGTAACCAGAGATATGGTGGGGAGTTTCTGACCGTTGAGGGCGTGCACTGCAATCTGATGGGTGAGTGGTTTGAGGGGAACTTGGTGCTTGAGTGCAAAGTTGTGATCCATGAAGTTACCCTCGGCGCCCGAGTCCAGAAGTGCATGACAATCGTGACGGTGGTTGGACCATCGGAGTCTAACCGGAAGGAGAGTCGATGTCGATGAGGTCTTCTCGGCGGAGATCCCACCCGATAGTAGCCTCATACTTACTACCGGGCTGGGCCCTTTTAACGGGCAATTGTAGGCAAAGTGTCCCGCTCCTCCACAGTACAAGCAAAGGCCCTGGGATCTCCGCCTTTCCCTCTCCTCCCGGGAAAGCCGGGCTCGACCTACCTGCATGGGCTCGGGATCGTAGACGGGGCTGACCGCGTCCCCACCTCCAGCACGGTGACTCTCCGATTCCACCGAAGAACGGTAGTTGGGTCCTCTTCGCTCCACACGAGACAGTCTGGCGTCCACTCTCAGTGCTAGCGCGATTAAATCGTTAAGTTTCGGTGGTAAGTCCATGGCATAAATCTCATTTTGGAAGCGGTCAGCCAACCCATGCAGGAACATATCCCACTGCGCCTCCTCGTTCCATTGGCTCTCCGCCGCCAGGGTCCGAAACTCGATCGAGTAGTCCGACACGGATCGATGTCCTTGACGTAACTCGGCCAGCAATCTGGCCGCTTCTCTGCCTCCCAAGGCACGGTCGAAGACCCGTTTCATTTCGTCGGAGAGCGCTTGGAACGAGGTGCAGCAGTCTTCCTGGTTTTCCCACACCGCCGTTCCCCATAGTGCCGCTCTCCCAGTCAGCAGCGTTAGCACGAAAGCCACTTTAGTTCTTTCCTCCCGGAAGGTTCTGGGCTGGAGAGAGAAATGCATGGAGCATCTAGTTAGGAAAGCTCGACAAAAATTGGGTTCACCTGAGTATGTCTCTGGGGCTGGTAATCGTGGTTCCGACTGGGAGGGGTCCACTGGTGGTATTTGGGGAATCGGCGGTGGGAGCGGCGCAGCGGGAATACGCAGCTGTTGGACTTGCTGGGTGAGCCCGGACACCTGCGCCACTAACGCCTGAACAGCACGAGCGGTGTCGTTGATATTTCTCTCTTGATTCTCCATCCGCCGTCTGCTGTTATTGACGAAATCCTCCAACGTCTCAGGATTGTCACTCGCTGCTTCCATTTCTGGTCAGATCGTTCTGTAACGTAAGAACTACGGAAGCAATTGCAAGTAACAATATTTATTGGAAAACTCAGAACATAGTCCACTGACAGGCAAGGTAGAGAACTCAGTACACGATCCACAGACAGGCAGATAAGTGGCGCAGGGACTCGATGGTCAGATGGATACAGTGCAGGTGAAGTGAGGTGACGATCAACAAGACGAATCCAGAACATCCACAGGGAACAGACAGGAACAACGAAGGATACTGGAACAACGAAGGATCAAACACCGGACATCACAAACAACGATCTGACAATGGAGATGAGAAATGGGTGAGATTAAATAGACCGGGATGATAGACTGCAGCTGGTGATGAGTGATTACTGAATGAGCTCTGATGAGCAGCCACGCCCCTCTAATCAGCACACACACACATGAAACAACAGAAACACGAGACATGAATGAGACATAGGATTTACACACCGTGACAATATTGAGTCATTGCGTCACATCTGTACACATAAAGAAGAGTCTCGGCTAGTAGATTATATTGAGTCATTACGTCACATCTGTACAC